>ML685832.1:1139278-1241346 GCA_007922175.1 Pelusios castaneus
GAAAGAAAGAAAGAAAGAAAGAAAGAAAGAAAGAAAGAAAGAAAGAAGGGCTGGATGCCCTTGAACAGAGCAGCTTGTGGGCAGGCGTCTGGGCCCTAGCAGCAGCGTGACCCACACTCCTGCAGTCCCTGCCTCTCCCACCTCCCCACAGCCACTGCAGCATGCCCTGAAACCGTGCAGTGCTGTTCCGCACCGGCCTCTTGCCCCCCAGCACGCCCTGCAGCTGTACCACACCGGCCCACAGCCCTTGCAAGCCCCTCCTTCCCCTGCAGCTTCTGGAGCCCTTGACCTCACACCCAAGCCTTAATCCGGCCCTGGGTGGAAATGGAGGGGAGGTGGACGGCCGCATATTGGGCTACCAGGTGCTCGCTGGGGGCAGGCGGCTGCGGCTTGGCTCCCAGCTAGCGGCCAGACATTGTGAGCCATTTTAAAATGCTCTAGGGGCCACTTTTGCCCCAGGTCCAGAGGCTGGGAACCCCTGCCCTATACCTTTCCATGGGATCATGTGTGTACTGCACTGATAGACACTAAAATAGATTATTCTTCGTAGGCTTGGATAGGCCTTCCCATCAGCCTCACCAGCTATCCAGTCTGGGGAGCCCCAAACTGCCATAGCAGGGATATGAGTTTCCTCCCAAAACAGAGAAGGAGATTGAGTAAAATCTATAAATTTGCCAAGTCAGTGCCATTGTGACACTACTAATGATGGCGATCACTCGTGAACGAGTAAGACTGTCTTCAAGGGATCTCAATAGTAGGTCCATAGGCGGCTCCATAGCACAAACCTAGACCCACATGTCTTCTCAAGATAAAGACAGATATTTCCCGGAGGAATAGCCACAGTGTTGCTGCATTGAATATTCTGGTGTTCTTTCTGCCTGTTCCTCTTTTCTTCCTCTCCCTGTCAATGAGCTGTTTCAAAGTGTTGAAATCCTTCTGATAGAGTTTCTCCATTTTTGACAGTCCTGAATGAGGCACTCCCAAGTATTGATGTCAACACTGTACCTCTCCATGTTTGCTTTCAAGGTTTCTTTGAAGTGCTTTTTTTGTTCTCCATGAGTTTGCTGATTTTCTTTCAACTGTGAGAAAAGGATTCTCTTAGGGGGGCAGGAGTCAGGCATGTGAACATCAGGACCATCAGGACCAACATCAGTGAAGTTGTCTTTGGTTAATCATGGCCTCAGTGCTGATAGAATTTGTTTCAGCCAATATTCTGATTTTTTTACATCTATCCTCCCAGCTAATCCAAAGGATCTTATGAAGGCACAGCTGGTGTTGCTTTTCCAGGCTCTTTAGATGTCTTCTGTGTATAGTCCAAGTTTCCAAGTCGAACAGAGTTGGGATAACAATGGCACAGTAGACCAGGAGCTTCGTTTCAGCAAGGATGGCATGATTTAAGAAGACTCTCTTATTCAGACATCCAAAGGCTGCACTCGCACATTTCAAGCTGTGTTGTAGATCCACATTGATGTCAATCTTTGATAAAAGATAGCTTCCAAGATAGGCAAAATGATCCACATTCTCAAGCATTTCTCTGTTGGTTAGAGTCGAGGGAAGGTTTATTTATCCATTTGGAGCAGGTTGGTAAAGAACATTTGTTTTCCTGATGTTTAAAGATAGGTCAATTTACTTGTAGCCTTCTGAAAATGCATTGAGAATGGTTTGAAGATCCATTTCAGACTGAGCAACAATCGCATTGTCATCATACTGAAACTTCATTAAGGTTTTTGTTTTAGACTTTGTTTTGGACTTAAGACTGTTGAGGATAAAGAGTCTTCTATCCATTGTATACACAATTTCAATTCTAGGAGGTAGCTCTCTCTGTTGATTAGGTGCATCATAGTGGAGATCAAGATAGAAAACAGCGTTAGAGCAATGACACAACCTTGCTTCATTCCAGTTTTCACTTCCAATGGTCCTGTTTGATTTCTGTTGTTGATGACCATTGCTGACATGTTGTGGAGAAGACTCAGAACACTGATGAATTTATTTGGGCAGCCAGTTCCGAACAGGATTTTCTGTAGGGCTTCATGGTTTACAGAGTCAAAGGCTTTGGAAAGGTCAATAAAAGCCATGTAAAGAGGTTGATTTTGCTCATGACACTTCCCCTGTAACAATCATATCCTTGGTTCCTTGAGATGGTCTGAAACTACTTTAAGATTCTACCAGACACTACTGGTGGGATGCTATAGGAGTGATATGTTCAGAGGGTACAACATTTCTTTCTTATCCTGTAGGACAATATGATATCCTTATATTCCAAGATGGGTCCTGTTGTATGTAGATATCTTTGTCTGTTATTTACCAGGCCAATACAGAGATGTATGTATAAAGAAATCAGTTTCACTGTTCACACGTGTTTACAAGCTGAGACCCCAAACATATACGTGATGCAAGTTACTTTACACTAGCATCCAATAAAGTTGGGATTACAAACCTGGATAAAGATGGTGACATATATAGTTGCTCAGAGAATCAGTGTCTAATTGCAGTGATGGACAAAATAAGTTTGTGAGGCCTATGAAACCTACATTTTGTCTGTTTGGTTTTTTTGTTTTGTTTTTGTTTTCTCATAAACAAACTACAGAAATGTAACCTAGATAGAGCTATTATCGTGTATGCATAATTGGTTGGAAAACTATTCCCAGAGAGTAGTTATCAGTGATTCACAGTCAAGGTGGAAAGGCATATTGAGTCGTGTCTCACAGGGTCCAGGGTCCGATTCTGTTCAATATCTTTATAAGGGATTTAGATAATGTCATAGAGTGCATCTACACTTACAAGTTAGGTCAACTTAAGGAGGCTTAAGTCGACCTAAACTACTCTGCGCCCACACTAGGCTTTCCTTAAGTCGATTTAAGGAAAAGTTAAGTTGACTTAATAACACCTCATTTTAGGTTGACTTAATGCTTAAATCAACCTTATTAGGTTGACTTAAGCCAGTGTGGACGGGGATTAGCACCTAAAGTCGACCTTATTATGTCAACTTAACTTTTCTAGTGTAGATGTAGCCCTTTTTTGACCTTATTAAGTCAACTTAACACTTTAAGTCGACTTAATATGGTTGACTTAAGTCGACCTTATTACGTCGACTTAACTTTTCTAGTGTAGACAAAATCGACCTTATTAAGTCGACTTAACTTTTCTAGTGTAGACATAGCAATAGAGAGTACACTTAAACCTTTGTAGATGATATCTATCTGGGAGGGATTGCAAGTGCTTTGCAAGGTAGGATTAAAATTCAAAATGATCGAGACAAACTGGAGCAATGCTCTAAAATAAACAAGATGAAACTGAATAAATACAAATTCAAACTACTCCACTTAGAAACAATCAATTACACACACAAAAAAGAAATGACTACCTAGTATTGATTAGAGTTGATCACAGGCTGAATACGCATCAACAGTGTAACATTGTTGCAAAAAGTGAACATTGTTCTGAGATATATCAGCAAGAGTATTGTTAGCAAGAGACGAGAAGTAATTCTTCCATTCTACTCCATGTTAATAAGACCTCAGCTGGAGTAATGTGGAAAAAATGTGGTCAAATTGGAGAAAGTAGATGATGTAAATGTCTAGAAAACATGACCTGTCAGGAAAGACTGAAAAAAATTAGGTTTGTTTATTCTGGAAAAGAGAAGACTAAGGGGGGGACATGATAAATTTTCAAGTACATAAATGGTTGTTAGAAGGAAGATAGTGAAAACTATAGATAAGATAAGAAAAGAAGCAGTGGGCTTAAATTACAGCCAGGGTGGTTTAGATTGAACATTTGCATAAACCTCCCAGTTGTCAGAGTTGTTAAGCACTGGAACAAATTGCCTAGCGAAAATGGAATCTCCATCATTGGAGGTTTTTAAGAACAAGTTAGACAAACACCTATCAGGGATGGTCTTGTTATTATGTAGTGCTGCATTGAGTGCAGGGGAGTGGCCTAGATGATCTATTGAGGTCCCTACCAGTCCTACACTTTAATGATTCCATGAAATATGTGTTTGGATTTGGTGTGAGAAGTAGGGAATTTGGAGGAGGTAAGGCAGAATGTAAAGTGAACATGACTAGAGTTCCAGAAGAGTAGCTGTGTTAGTCTAGTTCAGCAAAACAAACAAGGGCTCTGTCTACACTTACTAAAATTAGTTCAAATTAGTTAGTTCGAACGAATTTTAGTTAGTTCGAATTAACTTAATTTGAACTAGAAAAAATTAGTTCGAACTAAGCAAGTGCCATGAATTAACGATTTTCATTGAATTCAATGGGCTGGTTAGTTTGAACTAAGCAATTAGTTCGAACTAACATGGCCACATTGGTTAATTCGAACTAACTAGTTTGAATTAACCCTTACTTTGAATAGCCTAGTCGAAGTTATTAGTTCGAATTAAGGAAGCCCTTAATTCAAACTAATTAAAGCCTAGTGTATCCATGGCTTTAGGTAGTTCGAATCAACCCTCCTTAATTCAAACTAACTTGCCAGTGTAGACATAGCCAAGGAGTCCTGTGGCACTTTTAAAGATTAACCCATTTATTTAATGCATCAGCTTTCCTAGGGAAAATGTGGAAAGCTCACACATGACCAGAAAGGAGATTTCAGATCTAAGGAGTCAGCATGAAGCAACATACAGAGATGCTTGTATGGAGAATATGAAGGGGAACATGGAGGAAGCAGAAATATCAGAACAAAAAGCCCGAACCAGAGTAGTGGGAGATTAATGAACCCAATGTAAAAATAATGCAAAATAGGACTGGAAGCCCAAATTAAATATTTCAGCCTGAATTTCCAATTTCTTTGTTGTTAAGTTTAACAATATATAAAGTAGTTTTGTATAATTTAATAAATCTAAACAAGGTATTATCAGTGCACTATGCTTGAAGAGAGAATTTTAAAACTATGTAGTGCTTTAAGCCCATATTTAAAAAAAAAAAATACTGGTTTTAGCTCCAGTTCGAAACCGTTATGAAACATGGTCCCTCCATTATGAAATGGTTCTTTTCTGTTCCTTTTTCTCTGTCATGCTTTCTTCCTGTGGTCTTTGCCCCCTGTCTTTTTATTTGGCAGAGAAGTCTTTAAAGGAAAAGAACCATTTCTCTACATTTGTACTTGTCTGAAATGGAAAAATAAAAAAAACACCTTTCTGTCTTTGTTTTTATTTCAGACCTCAATTATTTAGTACTCTTTGAGGAACCCTGTAGCTTAACTGCAAGAATGGTCTGATTTCTTCTATTGAAAATGCCTTGCAGTAATCGTCCCTAAGCTACACAGGACACTGAAATCTTTATTTTGGGGGAAGAGAAGGAAGTATGGAATTATCTGGAGGGTTAAGGAACAAAGACCAGGAAACTCAGGTTAAAATTCAGAAAAAAACTAAAGGAGGATGCTGCCATCTAGAGTCAAGAATTGACATTAGTCATTTTAAAGGAGGATATTTGGCTCCAAATTAATGTGTTGTGAAAACAATATTAGACAGAACCTTAAACTAACAGAAAGGCTTTCTGGTTTTAATTCTAATATAAACAGTTGGCAGTGATCACTTGAGTATTTGAAATAAATTGTTGTTATTGATAAATAACAGACAGAAGCTAGGATCCCAATCATAGAAGTAAATATGAACTTGAACTACAAAAAAGAAAATACAAAGAAAATGGTGTACAAATAAGTAGTCCCGTACATAATAAGAAAAAGTTGCAACGACACTGGCTATTCATAATAAGTATTGACTGAAAAGTGGACCTTCTCAGCAGTGTTGCAGTTGAAACACTGTAATACCTCTTAATTTTTTAAAACTGTTTTTTACTGGAGTTGAAAGAAACAACTTGGGATACCTTATTGAACTGATCTTGTAAAATCTTTTTAACATAATATTAGCTGGGCCAAATTTGCCCTGTCAGAGTCTTTTAAAAAAAAAACTATTTTAGTGAAACACAACCACTGAAGCACAAAAACCAACCTGAAAATGTAATTATTTAGAAGCCCAATATAAACAAAAGTGAAACTATAAATGAACTATAAATGGCTTTACTGCTTGAATCTGAAAGAAATGCGGAAAAGGAAACATTTCAAATTGTGTAGAAATACATTTTATGTTTTAAAATTCTCAGTTCCAGTTTTGTAAGATGGTGGTGTTTTTAAATGCGCTTTCTGAACCTGATGATGTCCTTTAACATACCTTCCAAGTGTACTTATTTTGTAGATTGCAAAAATCAATTAATTGGCTAATTAAATATTTTGTGGTTAGATGTGCCTCTTTCCCCAAGTTTCTGGCATAATTAACAAATTTGGATGCCAATTCTGGTAACATTTCACCTGTGCATAGCTCTATACATTCATTGATGCTCTGCATCGCTATACCCAAGCAAGTAGCTGAATCCCCATTCTCAGTTACGAATATGCATAAGAGCTTGTGCGACTGGGGTCTAGAGGAGCACCCTCTGCCCTTTTCTCAGTGTTGGACAAAGTCAGATATCTATCATCTTGAATTCAGATAGATATATATGTGCATGTTATTCTCACACTCTCACTATGTTGGTGTTGCTCCTGTTATTGCTGAATGTCATCATTTACCTTCAAAATCTTGAAATAATAATTCACTTATTTTCAGGCTCGTCAGCAATGTTAGTAATTTGGCAGTATTATCATTTTGAATTTGAAAATTGTTAATTGTAGTGGCAGATTTCACATCTTTACATTTACATATCTGGCAGCATTTCCAATATGCTTCTTTAAAAAGCAAAACAAAACTCTGATTAATTTTGAGCTGCCAAAACATCTATGTCAAATGCAGGAATAAATGTATACAAATGATTGAAGTTTGTGAATTGCATCATATGCATATATGTACATACATTTGTGGATGTACATGCTGCCCTCTCTATTTAATAATGTGTGATGTTCTTCACCCTTTCTGTTGCTTTCTATGTCTCTTTAGGTCTCTTTCTTCTCAAAGAACTAAAGAATGCTCTTCTATTTTCATAGAAATCTCAGCCCAGGATCAGAACATTTTATACACTTTGACAAAATCTGCTCAGCCATATTTTTAAACGAATGCTGTCAAAAGACAGGCTTTATAGTTTTACTCTTTCTTTTTGTTCTTTGTTTGAATTTTTCTTTGGGATCTTCACATTTGTTAGCAAGATTGTTCTTTTCCATGTTTTTCACCTATGTTCCCTTCTTGTTATTGCAGTTCAAACTGAGCTATTAAGAACCTAAATTCATACCTTTCCCTGGGTTTTTTTTCTCCCTGCATTCCCTTGGATGTACTTGATCTCTGTTTTTAATATTGAGGTTTAAAATAAAACCCTGTCACTCTATTCTTTTTTTTCAGCCTGGCTCAATTTTCCATGGTTCCAAGGATAGACTGTGGTTCTTGAATGCTTATCCATATTATTTTTCTTTGTGGCTATTTCAATTAACTGGGCTCACATGCAATTTTTTGAGATTTTGGAGGATTAATATTCTTTGCCTGCTAGTCCAATATGATTACAGCTTCCATTTCCTCCTTTTCCCCTCTGGTTTAACAAGTTAGATGCAAAAAGAGCATTTCTATTTATCTTCTTGTTTACCTTTAGATATATCAGCAGAGCTCTGGGAATAAGTTAGTTTGGTTCATTTGTATTCTGCTTAATAACTTTGCAGCAGTAAAATATAAAACACCATAAACCAAATTTTAAAAAAATATTCTATGGTCCTTTCATGTTCTTAAACCTCAGTAATGTATGTAAATGTTTGTTGGCGGTGGCAATTGATCATTAATAATTTCACAGCATCCTTTGATGAGAAGCTTTCACAATGAAGCAGAAGTGGGGAAAAAAACATTTTTCATCAAAGAAGTCTAGTCTCTTTGAGACGAATGCAATCTGCCATACATATCTTAGATTTTTATATACCTTTATAATTGATATATCTAAGTGCTATAACTTATAACATATGGGCCCAGTCTTGAAAAGACTGCTAAGTATGCCTCTCATGTGGTCAAACCTTGAAATATTAGATTTACTTCAGGGCACTTCAGTTCCAACAAGATATTTACAATTTTGCAAAGTTCCAAGAAGAGTGGCAAGTAGAACAGGTGTCTGAAGGAATTGTCTACAAGGAAAGATTAAGAGATAAATATCTGTAACCTGGCAAAGCAATAGTAGGAGAAAGTAATAGGTTAAAATAGAAAAGACAAGCAGGAACAGTCAGGAATGAGGCCTAAGGCCTAGCGAAACAAATCAAAAGAGTGGGCCTGAGTTGGATAAATAGTCAAGTTGTCAGGAGTCAGGCTAAAGAAGCCTGTCATCACAGAAATTGGCATTAAGTAAGCTGTAGCTATAGTAAGAGTGCAAAAGTACCTGAAAAGGTAGAAGATGTCAGGTCGGCCTAGTGCGAAGAAAATAAGAAGTAATAAAATAAACCGCAGAATGACATCTTGATGGATGAAGATATTTAGCAATGTGTGGACCTATCAAAATAATGGGTGGCATCAAAAAAGGGGTACATGAAGCAATCGAGGTGAACTCAGACCCCGAAGGGGGGCCTAGTCATAGGTCCAAAAAGGGTATAAAAGGAGGAGCCCCTGAGCCCAGATTTTGTGCAGCCAAAGGGGTGATGGAGCAGCCTGTCATTAATTAAGCTGTTCCGTTGCATTGAGAGCACGAATGCTGCCAGTACGTCTGTTGAGAAAGATTGTTTGCCATTGTGCTACATTGCAATAAAGCCTAGCCTGGCACCTTCGTTTCTATAAGGATCCATGGTCATGTTGGTTTCTTCGATCGTGAGTGTTACCTCGGTCTACCTCTTGCACACAGGGTATGCCTTGGCTCCCGATCACTGAGCTAACTAAGTTCTCACTTAAGATCTGAGTCAAAGGTAACCCAAAGTATTAATTATTGGATTTCTGTGTGGGAAAAAGCATGACCCCTGGTGTGCTCACACCCTCATATTCCCTCCCCCTCTCCCCATTCTGTCTTTAAAGTTTGTGTATGTTTGTCTACCTATAATGTAATAATAAGCCAGAGATAATCCTGAGGGGACAAATGGACACAGCCAAACAGACATCCATGCTGGACACACCACATTAATAAGAATGCCCCCTGCATGGAATATCACAGCAACAATTAAGGGACACATAGCAGCATATAAATATTTGAAGGATACAGGCAAAAAAGAAGGGAAGGGAGGGATTATTTAGGATCATATGTGGTTGTAATGGGTCAAAGTTAGAAACACAAGTAAAAAATGGTTTTGATCAGATGCCACTCAGACCCTACGTTTACAGATTCTGCCATCCAGTTCTCTCCCCTAAACCACAATGCACAACGGAGAAATTGGTTAAAATATTTAAAATGCACATAGAATAAGAAATGCTAGATCCTCTCTCTTGTTGGAGGAGCCAGGAGAATACAGCTGTCTTGAGGGTGGGCTCTGTATTCTGGAATTGGTGGGCCATGGATTTTGCTGGTGTTGAGGCATCCCAGCCCGCCCTTGAAATTCAGTCAAAGCAGGAGCAGTCTGCCTAGGCTAGTGCTTCTGTGCAGCTACCCAGGCTTCTCCATCGTTCTGAGAACACGGCTTTTACAGGATCTGTATGGTTATTAGTTTGGTCCCACTGAAGCTTCCCTGTAAAATTCTATTTGTTACTAGATTTCTGTGTGGGAGAAAAGAGCATGACCCCTGGTGTGCTCCTGCCTCCTCCTTCCCCCCCCCCCCCCCATGTTCTGTCTTTAAAGCTTCATTTCATAGAATCTTAGGATTAGAAGGGACCTCATGAGGTCATCTAGTCCAACCCATTGCTAAAAGCAGGACCATTCCAACTAAATCATCCCAGCCACGATTTTCTCTAACTGGGCCTTTAAATGTTTCCAAAGATGGAGATTCCACCACCTCCCTTGGTAACCCATTCCAATGCTTCACCACCCTCCTAGTAAGAAAGTTTTTCATAATATCCAACCTCGACCTCCCCAGCCACAACTTGAAACCATTACTCCTTGTTCTGTCTTCTGTTACTACTGAGAACAGCTTAGCTTCCTCCTCTTTGGAGCATCCCTTCTAGTAATTGAAGGTTGCTATCAAATCCTCCCTCAGTCTTCTCTTCTGCAATTCCTTCAGTCTCTCCTCATAGGTCATGTGCCCCAGCCCCCTAATCATTTTCATTGCCCTCCGCTGGACTCTTTCTAGTTTGTCCACATCATTTCTGTAGTGGGGAGCCCAAAACTGGACACAGTATTCCAGATGTGGTCTCACCAATGCTGAATAGAGGGGAATAATCACATCCCTACATCTGCTGGTAGAACTCCTACTTATGCAGCCCTATATGCCATTGGCTTTTTGACAACAAGGGCACACTGTTGACTCATATCCAGCTTCCCATCCACCATAACCCCCAGGTCCTTTTCTGGAGAGCTGTTACTTAGCCAATCAGTCCCCAGCCTGTAGCAGAACATGGGATTTTTCTGTCCTAAGTGCAGAACTTTGCACTCATCTTTGTTGAACCTCATGAGATTTCTTTTGGCCCAGTGCTCCAATTTGTCTAGGTCTCCCTGAATCCTATCCCTGCCCTCCAGCGTGTCTACCATTTCCCCCAGCTTAGTGTTATCCATGAACTTACGGAGCGTGCAATCTATCCCATCATCCAGATCATTAATGAAGATGTTGAACAGAACCGGCCCCAGGACTGACCTCTGGGGCACTGCACTCATTACTGGTTGCCAATTAGACATTGAGCCATTGATCCCTACCTGCTGAGCCTGATGATCTAGCCGGTTTTCTATCCACCTTACGGTCCATTCATCTAACCCATACTTCCTTAACTTGCTGACAAGAATGCTGCGGGAAACCATAACAAAAGCTGTGCTAATATTGAGGTATATCACATCGACGGCTATTCCCGCATCCACAAATCCAGTCATCTCATCATAGAAGGCAATCGGATGGTCAGGCACAATTTGCCCTTGGTGAATCCATGCTGACTATTCCTGATCACTCTATTTTCGTCCAAATGTTTCAGAATGTTTTCTTTGAGAACCTGCTCAATGATTTTTCCAGGGATTTGTTTGTGTTTGTCTACCTATAATAATTACAATATTATATAATTATATAATATTTTGCATACACCTGTCACCTTAATGTTATTATCATGTGTTATCCCTAACCCTGCTCAGTTCTGCAGAGATGGTCCCAAGGAGGGAGGGGATACAGAGACATCATTTCCCCACTTTGCGTTCAAAGCAGACAGCTCTACACTAGAAGAGTCCTCACCAGGCCAAAGTTATTGCCATTTTTTAAAAAAAGTTGCAATATACACAATAAGATTTCTCAGAGTTAATCTTATTGTGCTATTCTCCTCTGAATATTGCTCACCTCCCCCCCCATCCGTGCACCCTAGGTTATGATCTGTGTAATTTTTCTCTTCACTTTTGCAATGTAAATTGTATGGTTTGGTGCCAATTATCCCATGCAAGGTTCCCTTTTGAATGCTCTACTGTATTGTTATGGTATCATGTTTTCTACAGCATCATGTATGTGTACAGATGTGAAGCATGTTACATAAACTCAGACCATCAGGGCTCTCTCTTAGCACAGCTGGAGTGGTGCATGACTAAGGCAATGCAAATTGAGCTCCCTGACTTGGGAGAAACAAAGAAAATCTTCTTGGCCTAGGGAACGAGGGGCAGAAGGAGGTTTGAAAACAAATACAGACACTTTGAACTAGGGAGGAGGCTTTGGGGGTTTTCTTCCAGAGAAACACCATCTTGAGAGCAATTCCAAGAGACAGAACCTATCCACATAGCCAAGAGGGCCAAGACTGGCTGAAGACTGCCAGCAGCCAGCCTTGTAAGTAAGAATGAAGAAAATAGACTAAAGAGTAATCTTGGAATAGAGTTATTAGATTAGCATGTGTTTTATGTCTTTTATTTGCTTTTGGTAACTTCTGACTCCTTTATTAAATGATTGTGCATTGATTTGCTATATACTCACTTAAAATCATATTCTAATCAATAAACTAGCATTTGTTTTATCTAAAGCTGTGTGGACTTTAGAGGGTATGAATGAGTGAGGCTGTGCATGTCCATTTCAATGTCAAATGGAAAGACAAGGGCCTATTAGTCTACAGTGATTGGGGAAGTGTCTCCATCTCTGTAGGACAGAAGTTCCCAGTGTGGTTTCTGGGGGCTGAGGGTGCTGTCTTGGGGACTGTCCCTCGAGTGACCAGAGAGCACACCCCCCCTGCCTGGCACTGATTACATGCAGGATGCTGGTGTGGACTGACTTAGGAGTGAGTGGTTACCTGGCAAAGTGGGGTAAGTCAGGGTTGAGGAGTTGAGATCAGGAGGTCACAGTGGCATACCAGACCAGATTCTGGGACGGGACTCGTGCTTTCTGCTTAGGAATTATATTGTAATTTGCTACATGAATGTTTTTACTTGAAGGGTGAAATCCTGGCACCAGTGATGTCAATGAGAGTTTGATTATTGACTTCAGTGCAGTCAGAATTTCACACCAAGGTTCTTCTCAGGTTAGCAGATCTACCCCTTTATTGAGTTGAATCTTCTTTTGCTTTTAATGTTTTTATGAAGAAGTTTTATTCTTTTACAAAGTTTCATTCCCTTCAGGTAGCCATTGAAAAGCTCTTCATTGCCCTTCTGCTAGGTTTTGCTAAGTTCAGGAGAAACTAATTTTTAACATGCCTATCTTTAAATGGGCACTATTGTCCTTGAAATGCCAAATGTAATATGACATGTCAATTACTGTATGTCAAGCAAATGATGTATTTGTAGGCCTGGTTGATTCAGATGGGATCTGACATGTGCTTGATGTATTATAATGGTGCTTCTTCAGTTCAGTGGATATCTAAAAAACAACATTGAATGGCATATAAATCACAATACCACCTTTTGCAGTGATATTTGCCAGAATATTAAATAGTGGCTTGCCTTTCCTACTAGTGTTTGGTCAATAATGGTTTCCTTGTTCCAGGTTTGAGGGCCTGTAGTGGCTGGTATGTCTGCCAGTAGTGCTCAAATAGACCCTGACTGCAAACTTGTTTTACTAAAAAAATTTTGTTTATTATTTTTAACATTACTGCACAAAGGAAAAAACTAATATTTTGCTGCGCTCTTTGTCTCTGACATGAAGAAAGAGTATAGGTTTACGTAAAATATTCAACAAGACTATAGCCTGTAGGCATTTATTACTGGCTATGCTGAGGTTGAGTAGATACTGTTACCAAATTTGTCTGTAATCTTGGGGTATGCTCATTTCTTAAGGTTACTTTCCTTTGGGGGGTGGGGAGTGGTTTGTAATTCTATTAGTGTAATGCTTGTGTCACTTCTGTTTCTATATGGCGCTCACTTCTCCCTTCTGCAAGTCCCCTCCCAATGGAGCTATCTTTGCAGGAAATAACCACACACACACACACACACACACACACACACACACACACACACACACAGAGGTACATATATAATTTCACCAATAAACCAATAGCGTCTGAGCGGACTGGGTCTATCAGCACTCTCATCTGACCCCTTATACGTTCATGAACTTAGCAGGCTGGGTTACACAGCACTTCTCTGCTGCCACCCTTATATGCCCCTGACACCGCATTGGACTAGACTTGAGCGTGCATCTGAGCAGGCTGAGTCAAAAAACAGCACTTTTCAGCTGCTCCCCTTATATGTCCCTGGACTCCACCGGCTGCATCAAAACAGCACTTTCAGCTGTCACCTATATATGTCACAGATTGGTAACCCCCTTAATGAGCAAACCTTACAGGATTTTGGGGCATTACAGGGATTTTTGGCTAGGTAAAAGAAGCATTACTGCAGAGGAATATAGGAAGGCCAAGAACACAAAGAAATAAATGAGGTTTGGAGAGAGTCTGGCAACCACCTTGATTACAAAAGTTACTTTATTGCCATTTACATAAAACTTATGATACTAATAGTAATAATTATAAAAGGAAAGAAAAATACCCAAACAGTTACAATATTAATAACCATACAAAGAGAGAAAAACAATCAAACAGTTACAATATTACCCAGTTTCAATTATAGTGTTGGGAAAATCTAGCCCAAGTTGATTACAAAGATCAAGTTTAGAGAGTTGTATTTGGGCTAAGAGAGAGATTGAGTGTTTGGGGGGGATGAGGTGTCTCACCACTCTGTACAGTTCAAAGATTCCCAGGAAACAGGAGACAGGCAGAGCCCAACCACGATCAGCAAGGAAAAGGTGAAGTCCCAGTGGAATTGATGCAGCTTTTAGGTCCCGGCATCAGAACAGATGCAGGCGTCAGAACAGAATTTTTTGTAGGGAAGAAACAATGGTTCAAGGCAGAACACTAGGGTTGTTTTGGGATAAATAATGACTTAAGAGAGTATACCAGAGTTGTTTTGTTTAGGTGGACAACAGGAAGTGATCAGTCCTGGCTATGGGTGGCATTCTTTTGAGGAAGCTCACAATGCAATCAGGCAGATTCAGTATTTTGGATATCAATAAAGGATCTGTTGACTAGAATTGGTCTGATAACTGCTGAGCTGATTGTGTGCAAACATGAATTCATTAGCTTCAGGAGCAGAGATCCCCATCATGCAGTGCTTCACCAGTCCCAGAGTTCAGTTCAGTTCCTGCCTTGGATCTTGGTTCTCAGTTCTCTATTCAGCATGCTAATTCTGGTTCCATCCTTAATGCAAATAAAGGTTCTGCTGCCCCTTCAGTGTGCTAATGGTTCACATCTTCAAAGTAGATGAGGCTAGGGGAGTTGCCCTGATTCCATCACTCTTGTTCGAAGGGGTTTAGGTGCGTCTCCCACTGTCTTTTCATTGTTTTTGGTTTCTGGTTCAAGGCTGGGGGTGATATGGGAGTGAGTCACAGAGGCTGGATACTATGCCATGGTTTCCCAAGAATAAAGAGCTAACAAGTAACAATATATAGGATTTTCTGCTTCTGAGAAGTGCAGTTGTGTCTTTGACTAAACAAAACTGCAGAATATGGGAACCTAGAACATCCCTGCAGAGTTTTAACTGCAGTGGGGTGAGGATTTTACACCCCTCTTTATCATCTAGAAATGAACACTCCATTTAAGGGCTGATGGGCACCAGCAGAGCAACTTTCAGAAGAACTGCCCATGTTGTTCCTGTTCAGTGGATATAGTGAAGACATCAGTCTCCAGTTCATCAACTCACCACCTTCCACAATTATGGAATTTTAACTCTTTTAAAAGTTAATCTATGGCATACCCCAAAATATGCATCTAACACAAAGATGAGACTCTGTCTCTAAACATTACTGCAAGTAGCATGCACTAGATCAGGGGTCAGCAACCTTTGCCAGCCCCTACGCCAGCCCTGCCCACCACACCCTTAGCAAGGGGCAGGGCCAGGGACTCCTCCCTGCTCGCCCTATGCGCCGTGACTCCTTTTGCCTGCTGGCCGTGCTCCCCAGTGGGGAAGCACAGCCATCAGGACCCTGGAGTCATGGCATGCACATGGCTCTTAGGGCCCCAGACCCCGCTGGGGGGCAGGGCCAATGGGGGGAGCCTGAGCGGCGATAGGATAGGCACTGGGGGTTGCCGACCCCTACACTATATCCCAGGTCACTTACACTTTCCAGCTATTTCAGTGTGCTTAAATTGCCGGTATTTTGAAGGTACAGTTCCAACCGATAGTGCAGATAAGCTTTACCATTGCTTTGAAGCCTAAACTTTTGTGTTGCGTTAATGCCTAAATGTCCGAAATGAAACTGGTGCATCATTGAGGTAGACAGTATACAAACAACATAATAAGAGTGAATCTTCACACGAGGCGATTATAATCTAGGTAGACAAACAGTAGGAGAGTGGAAATAATATATCTCTGTTTTTAGACGTAAAGAACCAAGGCACAGTGAGATTAAGTGACTTATCCAAGGTCATATAGGAAGTCTTTGGCAGATACAGAAAATGAGCCAGATTTCTTGAGTTCCAAGCCAGTTTTTACCAAAAGACCATCCTTTCCTGACTTTCTGTGGTGATTGAATATTCAACCTTAACATGTGATTAAATTGTGGGTTTATTTTAAATAACATTCCTAACACCCATTTCTGTATTTTTGTATAATGATGGCTCTGAGATAATATGAGGCTTCGTAATTAAATGTTTTTTGCTGCCTTTGGTTTTAGCATTGTAAGTGCAGCACTTGTTGGAAAGGAAGAGCATCTTAGAAAAGAGTCCAGCCTAAAGTGCATAATGAGTATTAGGGCATGCAGAAACAGCATCTTTCCCCTTTGAACAGCAGAAGCTGAAGTTAAAGCAGTTTGTCACTGAAGTAGAATAATATTGGACCATTTCATTCTGACTTGAATCTTTGTCACAAAAATGAAACAATATCATTAACCCTCATATATTGGATAAAGGTTAGAATAACATATTAGGCCTCTTTTACCTTACTGCTATTCTATAATTTTTGGTACCAATAATTTGCCTGCTGCTGCATCTTTTCCCAAAAAACGTTAGTCAGGCTTCTAACATGAAGGAATTGGAATGTCTGCCAGTCAAGCTACAGAACACTGAAAAGGTCAAAGATGTACTGAAAACAACTATAATTTACTGAACATAAGAGACTGAAATTCTGACATCTCATTTTTGTAGGAAAAATTGTAACAAGAGCCAGAAATAGCTGTGAACCCAGCCTTTTGACACTGATTGTAACGAATCTGGTGTCAGAAGCAGTATATGCTTTATTCTGTTCTGATTGCAGTCTGACACCTACAGTATTGGATGGCCCTTTTTATAAGCTGTTCCTCCGTTATATTGGAATGGAGCGTCCTCGTGCCCCATGACAGTTCTACATGACACTTAATTAATCTTTTTACAAAAAAACCCCCCACCAAAACCATGACATCAATATGCAAGATTTCTTTCTTTGTATAACAAATCAGACCCTGTGTTTGAAAAGTCATGGTCTGAGGTTCAAATAAGAGAGAGATTTTTTTGAAGAGAAGATGCTAGCAATGGTACTGAAAACTGGGACATAACAGTTTTCAGGTTCCTAAAAAGTTGTTTCAAGGAGGAGGGAGAAAAATTATTCTCCTTGACTGCTGATGATAGGACAAGAAGCAATGGGCTTAAATTACAGCAAGGGAGGTTTAGGTTGGACATTAGGAAAAAAATTCCCAACTGTCAGAGTGATTAACCACGGGAATAAGTTACCTAAGGAGGTTGTGGACTCTCCATCATTGTCAAACCTGCTCTTAAAAACTTCCAAACACCTGGCAGGGATGGTTTAAGAGGGTACTTGGTCCTGCCATGAATGCAGGGGTCTGGGCTCAATTACCTCTCATGGTCCCTTCCCGTTTCTATGATTCTATAATCTGTTCCACTTTGTATTTAGCTGTGACACTCTGAATACATTTTCCAGACCTGAAGAAGAGTTCTATGTAAGCTTGAAAGCTTGTATTGCTCAGCAACAGAAATTGAGATATTGCCTCACCCAACTGGTCTTGCTATGTACTTAGCTGGTACTCATCACTGTAGTATCTGAGCACACTTCTCAATCATTGATGGATTTTGTCTGCACTATACTGGTATGAGAGATACATTATTATCCCCATTTTGTAGATGGGGAATTAAGAGAGATTAAGTAACTTGCCAAATTATGTAGAATATGTGTGACAAAGCCAGGATCCTCAGAGTCCCAATCCAATGCCCTGAAACCACAATAATAAGACATTTTCAGCATTAAAAACTCTCTGGGTAAGACCAGCCCTCAGCCTACCACTTGGAGTAATTTATGTTACTAGTAAATGTCCTATAGGCAAGAGTCCTAAACTGGCAAGGAGATAAAACAGATGATTTTATAGGTCTGTGCAAAATCTCTACCTTCTTTTATCCTCAGACAGAACCATAGGAGTTCAGGTACAAAGGAAAGAGCATGCTGTAGGGTGGTTAAATAGATGTTTCTCTTCTTTTTTTATCCTTCTTTGTACTATGCTTATGTGGTTGATTATTTGGAAAGGGATGATAGCAATGATGCATTAAGAACAAACACATTAAAATAATAACTAGGCTGTACAAATCCTGTATTTTAACACTGAAGAGAGGAGTAATTGCATAGCTGGTATGGAGGAAAGGCCTGATACTCATTTCTAAGGCAAGAAGGCAGCACTGGAAAGGAATCCAGCTGAGGAACAGGTTACATTTCTGAATTTATAGAAACAGATTTTTTTTTCTCCTCTCGGTATTTTCAGATCAAAGAAGAAAGTTCACTAATCTGGTAACTGTGATTATTAAACCCCTCTGTGAAATACAGGGTTCATTTACTACAGTAATATATCAAAGACTAGATTATATATATAAAATGCCACTTTAGGGCAGCAGTACTTTTAAATATTTTCTCTAATTCTTGTGGGTTAAATCTTTTTTTAAAATGCTTTTAAAATCTTCTAAACATTAATATTTTTGCTAGCATTTAGGGATGGACTTGGTTGGATTAGTATGACAGTTTCAGGGCTTGTTATATTTTCTACACAAAGTTCTTAGCGTCCACTGGAAATAGCTGAACAGTTCAAGGTGAGTAATTGAATGTTAATGTCCCAAAGGGAGACATATGCTCTAGAGTTAGAGGCAAGCATTGCTGATCATGGAAATACATTGCATTATATTTTCAGAAAGAACATAAAAAAGAAATTTTATTAACTCATCTCACGAAGAACCTCCTTATAAACTTGGAAAATCATAGGTAAATCTTGGATCCTTACTCAGTTTTTGCATCAGGAAGCGTGGAGTAAACTAGGGATGAAATCCTGTCCCCATTAAATCAGATGACAAAGCTCGTCTTCTCTTCATGAGGTCAGGATTTTACCCTAGGACTTTTTAAATATAAGATCTTTGCCTAAATAGGAATGTCAGGATGTGTCCCATTGTTTTATGATGTTCCAAAATTGTGAAATACATTCATAGACTTTAAGACCAAAAGGAACTATTGTGACCATCTAATCCATTCTCCTGCACATCACAGGCCATGGAATCTCACCCACTCATTCCAGTAATAGGCTCATAACTTCTGTCTAGGTTACTGAAATCCTCAAATCTTAATTTAAAGTTTCAAGTTACAGAGAATCCACTATTTACTCTAATTCAAACCAGCAAGTGAAATGTGCTCCGTGCTTCAGAAGAAGGCAAAAAAACCCCCAAAAACAACAGAAAAAAAAACCCTTGAGTCTCTGCTAATCTGAGCTGCGGGGAAATACCTAGTGGGAAAGACCCATAAACGAGAAACTGGGGAAGGAATTCAGAGTGGTAACACAGCACTCACCATCTAGCACCCTATCTCTGTAATCTGGACATACTTATTAAGAGCAGTCACAGATGGGGCATATGCCATTGAAAGCAAGCTGATCATACCATTTGCTCCATAAATGTTTCAAGCTCAGTCTTAAAACCATTTAGGTTTTTTATACCCACTACTTATCTTGGAAGGCTGTTCCAGAACTTTACTCCTCATTAATGATGAGGTTTCTAACCTTTGTCTAATTTCAAGGCTAAACTTATTGATGGACAGTTTATACCCATTTAACCCTTAAGCTAAATAACTCCTCTACCTCACTGTGATGTATTTATAGCGAGCAATCCTATCTCCCCTTATCTTTTGTTTTGCTAAACTAAACAAGTCAAGCTCCTTAAGTCTCCTCTCGTAAGGTAGATTCTCCCTTCCCCTGATCATCATGGTAGCCAATTTGTACCTGTTTCAGTTTCAATTCATCTTTCTCAAACACATTAGACCAGACTTACAGACAGTATTCCAGATGATGTCTCAGCAGTTCCTTGTATGATGATGATAATATGTCTGTCTCTATTGGAAATACATTGCTTCATGCATCCTAGGATTATATTAGCCTTTTTCATGGCTGCATTACACTGTTGATTCATAGTCATTCTGCGATCAACCAATAAAACCACAGCTTTCTTCTTCCCTGTCATTTCTAACTGATATTTCTTCTTCGAGTGATTGCTCCTGTCCATTCCATAGTAGGTGTGTGCGCGCCTCGTGCACGGAACGCCGGAATTTTTTCCCCTAGAGATCCCGTAGGGGCCGGCTGTAGCGCCCCCTGGAGTGGCGCCGTTGCGGCACCTCTATATAAGCTACAGCCGGCCCTACCCCCTCAGTTCCTTCTTACCGCCCTGACGGTCGCTGGAACATTGGCTAGTTCACTAGCAGTACCCTAGTATCATAACTTCCATCGGAGTCGATTCTTCCATCGAAGAGCCCCGTCTCGGGGCCGGGGCATGCCTGGCTTCAAGGCTTGCGGGGCCTGTCGTAGGCCCATGCCCCTGGACGATCCGCACCGTGAGTGTTTGAGGTGCTTGGGGGAGTCCCACCTCCGAGAACGGTGCAAGATTTGCCGGGGGTTCCGCCCAAGGACCCAAAAGGAGAGGGAGCACAGACTCAAACTCCTCCTAATGGAGGACGCTTTGCGGCCGGCAAGCACCGGGGGAGCCGGGTCCAGCGCGGCACCATCGGTGCGGAGCGCCCCAGAGACCATTGGCGAGGTACCGAGGCCCGCCAAATCGGCGAAGGACCCACGGCACCGAATACCGCCGCCGGCACCGAAACACTCGGCACCGCCACCACGGCACCGCTCCCTCTCTCCTGGTCCGGCAAAAAAGAAGAGGCGCGCAGACAGAGGCAGATCACCTGTCAAGCGCTCGAAGCAAGGAGCGCAGACGGTACCGGGCTCGGACCGTCAGCTCCAGGAGCTGCAAGCTCCGACCCCGTTGACTCCGGGCCGCGAGAAGGCTTCGTCGAGTCCGGGGTCCAACGCCTCACCCACCAGGGCGATCCTGGAGGAGGACCTCCAGCTGCCTTCGACCCCAGAGACTTTCGAAGCAGCTCGAGATCTCATTGCACACACGGCACCGTGTGCACCAGAGACCCACCCTCCGGCACCGCAGAGATCGGTGCCGTCGAAAGGGAAACCGACGCTGTTGCGCCGAAGCCCTCCACGGCACCGTTCGCCGTTGGAGCAGGCGCGGCCTTCACCTACAGGCCAGGCCCACGGGGAGCGTTCTCAATATATTTCGCCCCCGGAACGGCACCGATCACCCATTCCACCAGCGGTGATGGCGGCAGCAGGGGCCCCACGGTACCGGTCCCCACCAGAGCGCCTGAGCCGTGAATCTTCGCGGCACCGCCGCCTGTCGGCACCGCGAGTAGCGACCCCGACGGCGGGGCGACATTACTCTCCGGTCCGCGGCACCGCCCCACCTTGGTCCCCACGGAGCAGATTTTCGTCCGAGTCGGGCGACAGTATGAGCTCCGCCAGACGGAGCAGGAGCCGCTCCGGGAGGAGAGAGGCTGGCCATGGGGATGGGCGCCAGTGGCAACCACCCCAACAGTGGCCATTCTGGACCCCGTGGGCATACCATCAGGCCCAGGGCCCCTTGTCGGACAGGCCTCTTTCCACTCTGTCGTCGAGACACCAACCGTCTTGCACAGCAAGTGCTCCTCCAGAGTTGGGGAGGGCCCCTGCCCGGGACCGGGCAGGAAGGACCCGGGGCGACCCCTCAACGAGGGAGGGCCCGCAGCCCTCAGGAGCGTTGGGCCCCCCGGCGGACCCAACGGGAGAGTCGTCCTCATCTCCACCGGACGAGGCGGTGGCAGGAGCAAAACCAGCCACTCTCCCCGATGACAGCAGGTCGCATCAGGACTTGCTTAGGAGAGTGGCGAAGGTTATGGGCCTCCAGGCAGAGGAGGTCATGGAGGAAGCGGATCCAATGGTGGACATCCTCCTCCCAGAGGGTCCCTCCAGGGTGGCCCTGCCACTGATTAAGACAGTGCAGAACACTACCAAAGCCCTGTGGCAAACTCCGGCCTCTATCGCTCCAACAGCCAAGCGGGTGGAGAAGAAGTACTTTGTCCCCGCTAAAGGCTACGAGCATTTCTACTCCCACCCGGTCCCGAACTCGCTGGTGGTTGAGACGGCCAATGAGAAAGAAAGGCAAGGTCACCAAGGTCCCACGCCTAAGTCGAGGGACGCGAAGAAAATGGACCTGTTTGGCCGTAAAGTGTACTCCTCGGGGGGTCTACAGCTGAGGATCGCCAACCAACAAGCGATCCTCAGCAGATACACGTTTAACGCATGGGCGGCCCTCGATAAGCTGACCGACAAGCTGGACCAGGACTCGAGGTCCGAGCTGGCAGCTATGTCTAAGGAGGGGAAGGTGGTGTCCCGAGCCCTCCTTCAGTCGGCACTGGACGCAGCGGACGCTGCAGCCAGGGTGATGGCATCAGGCATCACCATGCGGAGGAGTTCGTGGCTCCAAGCTTCGGGCCTGCCCACCGAGGTCCAGTCCACCATTCAGGACCTGCCCTTTGAGGGGCCGGAGCTGTTTGCGTCTCAGACAGACTCCAGGCTTCAGTCCCTCAAAGACTCAAGGGCAATGGTAAAATCGCTGGGCCTCCATGCCCCAGCGACGCAAAGAAAGCCCTTTAAGCCGCAGGCATCGGCTCGCCCATACCAACGGCGCCAAGACTGGGACAGAAGGAGAGGCCGTAATGGGCGCAGGGCAAACCGTCGCCCCCCGGACCAGAACCAGGGAGGGCAGCGCCATCCCTCCGGGCCTAAGAAGCCCTTTTGAGGGTACGATCGGGGACGACGTACCAATTATAGCTGCGGATCCAATTCCCTTGCCTTTCCTCAACAGATTATCCCGGTTCCACCGTGCCTGGGCCCTAATTACCTCGGACCAATGGGTACTCCGCACGGTGCAGCATGGATACTCACTCCAGTTCTCCTCGCCCCCCCCGCTCCGCCCCCCCCTTACCCCGTCCCTCTTCAGGGACCCATCTCACGAACAACTGTTGGCCCAAGAGGTTCAGACCCTCGTGGAGAAAGGGGCGATAGAGGAGGTTCCTCAAGAACTGAAAGGGAAAGGGGTGTACTCCAGATACTTCCTCATTCCCAAAGCGAAAGGGGGCCTCCGTCCCATCCTGGACCTACGGTTCCTGAATCGCTTCCTACGCAAGATTCGTTTCCGCATGGTCTCACTGGCCTCAATTATCCCATCCCTGGATCCGGGAGATTGGTATGCCGCCCTCGATTTGCAGGACGCCTACTTCCACATAGCAATAACCCCGCGTCACAGGCGGTTCTTGCGCTTCAAAGTGGGAGACAGGCACTTCCAATTTACGGTCCTCCCGTTTGGACTTGCTGCAGCACCCAGGGTATTCACCAAGTGCCTGGCAGTAGTGGCAGCCTTCCTCAGAAAGAGAAGGGTTCAGGTCTTCCCTTACCTGGACGACTGGCTGGTGCGAGGCCGCTCGCCATCAGAGGTGTCTCTCCACCTGCAGATCATACAAGATGTGTTCAATCGTCTTGGTCTACTGGTCAACCAGCGCAAGTCCTCCCTAGTGCCGACCCAACGGATAGAGTTCATAGGAGCAGTCCTGGACTCGACAGTAGCAAGGGCATCACTTCCTCGTTCACGGTTCCAAGTAATCCGAGATACCATAAGGGGGTTGCAGAGACATCCACTAACTTCAGTAAGGATGTGCCTAAGGCTGCTGGGGCACATGGCGGCCTGTACCTACGTGGTCAGGCATGCTCGATTACGTCTCCGCCCCTTTCAGCGGTGGCTAGCGTCAGTGTACCGCCCAAGTCGAGACGATCTCGACATGATAGTGGCCCCTTCCACGCAGGCTCTGAAGGACCTAGATTGGTGGTGCCAGGAGGACCAAGTCTGCGCAGGGCTACCCTTCCAAGCCCCAAGCCCGTCCATCTCGTTAGTAACAGACGCGTCAGATTTGGGCTGGGGGGCACACCTAGGCCAGCTGAGGACCCAGGGCCGCTGGGGGATAGAGGAGCTCCCGTTACACATAAACGTGAAGGAGCTCAGGGCAGTGCGTCTGGCCTGTCAGGCATTCAAGGAGCACTTAAAAGGGAAAGTAGTCTCCATACAGACGGACAATACAACTGCCATGTATTACATCAACAAGCAAGGCGGTCCCCGCTCCTCCCATCTCTGCAAGGAAGCACTCGCCCTCTGGGAGCTGTGCATCCGACACTCAATCCTGCCGATAGCATCTTATCTACCGGGGTCGCAGAACACACTGGCCGACGACCTCAGCAGGAAGTTTCAAACCCACGAGTGGTCAATGAAATGGGAGGTCCTGAGGGAGGTCTTCCAGAGGTGGGGAACTCCCCGTCTGGACCTCTTCGCCTCAAGCTCCAATGCCAAATGCGCGAGTTTCTGCTCGTTCAGGGGACAAAGCCCGGGCTCCATAGCGGACGCGTTCACGATCCAGTGGACAGGGAAGCTTCTGTATGCCTTTCCCCCGACACCCTTAGTGAACCAGGTGCTTCTAAAGATCAAGCACGACAAGGCCACAGTGATTCTGGTGGCCCCAGCGTGGCCCAGGCAACACTGGTACACAACCCTCTGGAACCTCTCGTCCAGAGCCCCGATAGATCTACCCCTGTTGCCGGACCTCTTGTCGCAGGACGACGGAAAACTCCTGCACCCGAACCTCCAATCGCTCCACCTCAAGGCGTGGTACCTGAGTGGTTGACCCCAAACGAGCAAATGTGCTCGGAGGAGGTCCAGGAGGTCCTGCTCAACAGCAGGAGGCCCTCTACTCGCTCCGCGTATGGGGCAAAATGGAAACGGTTCTCGACCTGGATGGCAGACAAAGGGATTGCTCCGAGGTCAGCCCCGCTCCCGGATATCCTCGACTACCTATGGCATCTAAAGTCTTCGGGCTTGGCATCCGCTTCGGTCAAAGTCCACCTGGCAGCCATCTCGGCTTTCCATGCGGGAGCGGAAGGGGGCACAGTCTTTTCGGCCCCGATGGTCAAACGTTTTGTCAAAGGCCTCGATAAGCTCTTTCCCCCCACCCGTCCACCGGTGGCGCAATGGGACTTAAATCTGGTCCTGACCCAGCTGACGGGCCCGCCATTTGAGCCTCTAGCTTCCTGCTCTCTGCTGTGCATGTCCTGGAAGGTGGCCTTCCTCGTGGCCATTACATCGGCCAGAAGGGTGTCAGAGCTTCAAGCCCTGACAGCAGGTCCACCCTACACGGTCTTCCATAAGGACAAGGTGCAGCTGCGCCCGCATCCGGCCTTCCGTCCAAAGGTGGTATCCCTTTTCCACACCAGTCAGGACATTTGTCTACCGGTGTTTTACCCCAAACCACACGCTTCGGACAGGGAACGCAGGCTGCATACGCTAGACGTGCACAGAGCCCTGGCGTTCTACATAGACAGGACGAAACCCTTTCGCAAATCCACACAACTGTTTGTGGCAGTAGCAGACAGAATGAAGGGAGAGCCCATTTCATCACAGAGGCTCTCCGGATGGATAGTCGAGTGCATCCGCGAATGCTATAACCGGGCAAAGGTTACACCGCCCCCGATCAAGGCACACTCGACAAGAGCTCAGGCCTCCTCGGCGGCCTTTCTAGGGGGTGTGCCGTTAGTGGACATTTGCAAGGCAGCCACGTGGTCTTCAGTCCACACCTTCGCAGCACACTATGCGATTACGCAGCAAGCGAGAGAGGACGCGGCTGTTGGCAGAGCAGTCCTGCTCTCAGCGAAGCTGTAATTCCGACCCGCCGCCTCAAGGTAAGGCTGGTGATTCACCTACTATGGAATGGACAGGAGCAATCACTCGAAGAAGAAGAAGAGGTTACTTACTGTAACTGGTGTTCTTCGAGATGTGTTGCTCCTGGCCATTCCACTTCCCGCCCTCCGTCCCCGCTCGGAATAAGAGCAAGAAGGAACTGAGGGGGTAGGGCCGGCTGTAGCTTATATAGAGGTGCCGCAACGGCGCCACTCCAGGGGGCGCTACAGCCGGCCCCTACGGGATCGCTAGGGGAAAAAATTCCGGCGTTCCGTGCACGAGGCGCGCACACACCTACTATGGAATGGCCAGGAGCAACACATCTCGAAGAACACCAGTTACAGTAAGTAACCTCTTCATCCCCAGTTTATAGGAAAAATTCTAGTTGTTAATCCCTAACTGCATGACTTCGCACATTCCACTATTAAATTTCATCCCATTTCTATTACTCCAGTTTTCAACATCATCCAGGTCGTCTTGTATGATATTTCTGTCCTACTTTGTATTGGCAATACCTCCCAACTTTGTGTCGTCTGCAGATTTTATTAGTGCACTCCCAATTTTGTGCCAAGATCATTAATGAAAATATTAAATACAATTGGTCACAAGATCATCCACTAGCGATGTACTTCCACCCTGACAATTCCCCTTTCAGCTTAGGATCATAGAGTCGTAGGACTGTAAGAGACCTCACATGGTCATCTAATCCAGTCCCCTGAACTGAAGCCTTAAATCCTAGAGACCATCCCTGATAGATGTTTGTTTAACCTGCTCTTAAAAGTCTCCAGTGATGGTGATTCCATAACCTCTCTAGGCAATTTATTCCAGTGCTTAACTACCCTGACACTTAGGAAAAAGGCCTTTCTTCAAAAAGCGTGTCACCATTCGCACACAATGACCAGCCCAGCAAAGCTGATGTTTCACAATCTTGATAATGTGGCTCTGAAACAATGATGGAAGGAGCATTTTGAAATTCTGTTGACTTGTGAATCTGAAGTCTCAGCTGCCACCATCACATTCATTCCTCAGCATCCAGTAATAGAACTTTTTGCCAGCCTCCCATCTTTTGAGGAAGTTTGGCATGCCATCACTCAAACTAGAAACAACAAGGTGCCAGACCCAGATGGCATCCCCAAGGAGGTCTTCAAAGCTGACAGAATAACACTTGTGCAAAAACTTAATGAACTTCTTGTTTGAATTTTGTTTAATGAAGAAATTCCACCTGACCTAAAGAATGCTAATTATTATGACCATTTTTAAGAAAGTCAGCATGCAGAAATTACTGAAGTATTACTTTCCTCTCCATTTCCAGGTAGATCCTTTCTCACATCCTTTTGAACCATCTCTTCCCTCTTGCTGAATATGTCCTTCCAGAATCCAGTGGAGATTCAGGCTATTTCAGAGCACCATCAACATGATTTTTGTTGCACAACAGATCCAAGAGAAGTGTAGCAATCAAAGGCCTTTGATTCCTATATCATGAAGTATTAGGTTTGGTTGTCCATTGAAGTTCATTTGTGTTCCTGGCAACTTCAGGATGGAATGACCACTACCATCCTCTGTAATGGGCTACAAACAGATCTGTTCACCATCCATACTGTTGTTAAGCAGGGCCGTATTATTTCCCCAACCTTTTTCTCCATCTATCTTGCCATAATCTTGATTCTTCTTTGCGACCCCCTTTCCTCTGGAATTGGGATTCAGTATCGAATGGCTGGCCAATGTTTCAAACTGTGGAGTCTTGATCCTAAAACTGAGGTCACCTAGACTCTTATTACTGACCTTCAGTATGCTGACAACTGTGCTATCCTCTCACACACGGAGGCTGATGTGCAGTTCATCCTCTTGGCACCTATCATAACCTAGGACTCGCCCTCAAAATTGGAAACACTAAGGTGCTCCACCAGCCTGCCCCAGCACAAGTTGCCCTCTTTCCCCCAGAAATTGTCATCAGCAGTGAACCCCTGGAAAATGTTGAGTATGTTTCTTATCTTGGTAGCCACTCTCCCAGCCAGACAATATTGATGTAGAGATTGATTATATAGGATCCGTTGTGATATCACATCCTTTGGAAAATTATTCTGTTGTATCTTTATTGACAGAGATTTGTGGATGGAAACTAAGATCCTGGTCTACAGTGCAGTCACCATTCCCATTCTTCTTTATGGATGTCAGACACAGGTGACACACTGAAGCCACCTTAAGTGGTCTGGAGTGGTAATGCTGCTTTAGGAAGATTCTCCATATCAGATGGGAAGACCATTGAATCATGCTAGTATTCTCAGCAGCTAACATCACCAGTGTTGAGGTGTAGGTTACCTCCTAACACTAGTTATTTTAACACAACGTAGCTACTCATCTGACACCACATGTGCTAAGGTAACAACACTATCTTATAATGTCTTGCTGGGTCAGGAACATTAATTCAGGTCACTGTCTACACAGACACTGGAGATCATCAGAGGATCCTCAGTGGATTTATCTTCAATATGTTAAATATTTGACTGCCCTGGGTACTTATCTATAATGCAGTTTTTGGTGGCCATCTGTCATACTTCGTGTTGTCAAGCTGATTTTGATAAAAGGCTAAACAGTTACTTATGCCAGTTTAAATATGAATCTGCACTTCTCCCCTGATATACTCTGTTTCCTCAACAGATACTTATAATCACTACAGGCCTCCTACAATGCCACAGTCTGTGAATATATACTATTGTTACACACTAATGGCATACCCATTTCGCCTGGAATTAACAAGGGATCTAATGATTTTCTTGTTTTAATAGACTTCATCTTTATTCATTTTAAAGTAAACAAAGAATTTACTGGACAAGACCATACATCATTGATTTTTGAATTTCTCTCTTCAACACTCATTTCTAATCAATATAAGTCTCAGTTTTTCTCTTTCACTTCCTCTCTCCCATTGAAAGGAAGCTGTTACCAAACAGCATTAGAGAATATCTTGTAAAGCTGATATATTACTAAATCTTAGACGTCAATATAAATCCTGCTAAATTGTATTCATTACATGTAATGCTGGAAAATCCTGACATATTTATGTTTGATTAGAATCTAGCCTTTGTTGACTGTGCATTAATTTTTATTTTGCTCTACAGATTTCAGTTTGATTACCATGTCTTTCAAGTATTTCTTTACCCAGAATATATCATTTAGATTGTAAACTCGGCAGAGCAGAGACCACTTTTTTGTTCAGATAGTAAACAAAAAATTAAAATTGTAGATATATACATATTCATCTTACCAAATGGCTAAAGCTGAATGCATAAATATCTATAGAAAGTGGGGGAATATTTGAAGTTTTATTATTATTTATTTGTATTGTGGCAGCACATAGGAGCCCTACTCACGGACCAAATCCCACTGTACTAGGCACTGTACAAACCAAATGTCTGTGGAAACCTTTAGCTGGCTTTGGAATGATAATATAAAGTTATTATTTCACCTTCTAAAATTATAAACCACATGTTGCTTCAAACTAATGGCTAAAGTCCATTCCCAGAGAGTAGTTATCAGTGGTTTACAGTCATGCTGGATGGGCATATCATAGAATCATAGGGTTGGAAGGGACCTCACGAGGTCATCTAGTCCAACCCCCTGCTAAAAAGCAGGACCACTCCCCCTAAATCATCCAAGCCAGGGTTTTGTCTAACCTTAAAGATCTCCAAAGATGGAGAATCTACCACCTCCCTAGATAGCCCATTCCAATGCTTCACCACCCTCCTACTGAGAAAGTTTTTCCTAATGTCCAACCTTGACCTCCCCAGCTGTAATTTGAAACCATTGCTCCTTGTTCTGTCCTCTGTTACCCTCAAGAACAGCCTAGCTCCCTCCTCTTTGGAGCAACCCTTCAAGTAGTTGAAGATTGCTGTCAAATCTCCCCTCAGTCTTCTTTTCTGTAGACTATATAAGCCAAGTTCCTTCAGTCTCTCCTCATAAGTCATGTGCCCCAGCCCCCTAATCATTTTTGTTGCCCTCCGCTGGACTCTTTCTAATTTGTCCACATCCTTTCTGTAGTGGGGAGCCCAAAACTGGACAGAGTATTCCAGATGCGGCCTGACCAGTGTCGAATAGAGGGGAATTATCACATCCCTCGATCTGCTGGCAATACTCCTACTGATGCAGCCTAATATGCCATTGGCCTTTTTCACAACAAGGGCACACTGCTGGCTCATATTCATCTTCCCGTCCACCATAACACCCAGGTCCTTTTCTACAGTGCTGCTAGTTAGCCGATCGGTCCCCAGCCTGTAGCAGTGCATGGGATTTTTCCGTCCTAAGTGCAGGACTTTGCACTTGTCTTTGTTGAACCTCATGAGGTTTCTTTCAGCCCAGTGTTCCAATTTGTCCAAGTCTCCCTGGATCCTGTCCCTGCCCTCCAGAGTATCTACCATTCCCCCCAACTTGGTGTCATCCGCAAACTTACTAATCACACAGTCTATTCCATCATCAAGATCATTAATGAAGATGTTGAATAGAACCGGCCCCAGGACCGACCCCTGGGGCACTCTACTCATTACCGGTTGCCAACCAGACATTGAGCCATTGATTCCTACCCGCTGAGCCCGTTGATCTAACCAGTTTTCGATCCACCTTATGGTCCACTCGTCCAACCCATACTTCCTTAACTTGCCGACGAGAATGCTGTGGGAAACTGTATCAAAAGCCTTGCTAAAGTCAAGGTGTACCACGTCAACGGCTCTTCCCGCATCCACAAATCCAGTCATCTCATCATAGAAGGAAATCAGGTTGGTCAGGTACGATTTGCCCTTGGTGAATCCATGTTGACTGTTCCTGATCACTCTATTTTCCTCCAAGTGTTTCAGCATGGATTCCTTGAGGACCTGCTCCAGGATTTTCCCAGGGATTGAGGTGAGGCTGACCAGTCTGTAGTTCCCCGGATATCAAAGTGGGATCCTGCAAGGACTAGTTCTGGGCCCAGTTCTGTTCAAAACTTCATCATTGAGTTAGATAATGGCACAGACAGTACACGTAAAGTTTGTGTATGATATCAAGTTGGCAAGGGTTGCAAGTGTTTTGGAGGATAGGATTAAAATTCAAAATGATCGGGACAAACTGAAGAAATGTTCTGAAGTAATCAGGGTGAAATTCAATAGGGACAAATGTAAAGTACTCCACTTAGGAAGGAACAATCAGCTGCACACAGACAAAATGTGGAATGACTGCAAAAAGGGATTTGGGTGCCACATATTGGATGCCAAGCTAAATGTGGGTCAACAGTGTAACACTTGCAAAAAAGGCAAACAGCATTCTGGGATGTATTAACAGGACTGTTGTAAGCATGATACAAGAAGTAATTCTTCTGATCCACTCCATGTTGATTAGGCCTCAACTTCAATATCGTGTCCAGTTCTGGACACCACATTTCAGGAAAGATGTGGACAAAGTGGAGACAGTCCAGGAAAGAGCAACAAAAATGATTAAATGTCTAGAACAGTGGTTCTCAACCTTTTGTGGGTCGCGACACACTTGGCAGCACTTCACAACCCTCCAGGACACACCAGACCATCTCCCCCACCTCCCCAGGCCAAATCCAGCCAGCTCCCCAGCTCTCCATGACATACTTCCTGCTGTGTGGCAACACAGTAGTGTATCCTGACACAGTGGTTGAAAATCACTGGTCTAGAAAACATGACCTAGGAAGGAAGAATGACAAAAAATTGAGTTTGTTTAGTCTGGAGAACAGAAGACTAAGGAGGCACACGATACCAGTTTTCAAGTACATAAAAGGCTGATACAAGGAGGAGGAAAAAATATTGTTCTCCTTAACAAGAGATAGGATAAGAAAAGAAGCAATGTACTTAAATTGCAGCAACGGCAGTTTAAACTGGACATGAGGAACAAAATTTTCCTCAACTTAATAGTGATGAAAGGACCCATGAAGGACAGAGGAAATGCTTCAAGGACACGGTGAAAGCAATTAAAGTAAAAAGGGAGGCATTGAGCCCACAAATTGGGGGAAAGCTGCCTGGCAATAGATTGCAATGCTGTCACAGCATACATCAAACCATAGCCCCTTTTGAAGAGAATTACTTTGCTTAGGAGGTTGAGAAATGACCGAAGAGGAAGAAGAATGTACAACATCCTGGCTAGCAGTTGTACTCTCTCTAAGCACCTTTCACGTACGTGGAAAAATCTGTAAAGCATGAACTGGACTCCTCAGCCATCTTAAGTCTCATCAATGACTTTCCCTCAGTAGACATCATTTCAAGAGATAGCTGATGACAAGTGTTAGGCAGTATTTTGGAATGTCCAGTAAGGATCAAAGGGTCAATACCACAACTCTGCCACCCTAAACAATGAAAGAAAAGAGTGAGTGAATTTAAGTGGCTCCACTGGCAAGAACTGAACATTTCACTGTATCCTTAGACATCTGGACTGAATCTCAGACTGTCACAGATGTGAAGTATTGGATGCATAAACACAATGTGATGAGCAGCACATAAAGAGCAGAGGACCTTGACCCTTCTTTTACAAAAGTGCTACTTCATAACTCCCTACATTCTCCAAGCAGCAGGAGTTAGATCAGCTGATAAGGATGTGTGTGTGTAAGTAGCTAACTATATCATTTGCATGATGAGAATCTCAGATAAGCTTATATCTCAGGTGCATCTGTTCTTTGCCCTACCTTCGTGTCCTTGTGAGTACTGGTGTTGCTATACTTTATTTTCATATATGTAAATATAAATTAGAAACAATATGAATATATAAATGAATGAAATGAGTAAATTAAATGATAGATATCATAATTCTTAGGGAAGGAAAAAGTGAGAGCAGCAAAATGAAGACTTCAAAAAAGCAGACAGTAACAACCTCACAGAACTGGGAGGTAAGGTCTTATGGGATTTCTAGGGGATAAAAATGTTCAGGGGAGCTAACAGTTTCTTAGAGACAGTATGAAAGGCATACTGTCCTGATGTGGAGGAAAGATAGGAAGAACAGTAAGAGGCCAATATGGAATCAGGAGCTCTTTAAGGACCTGAAAATAAAAAGGAATTCCACAAAAATGGAAACATAGACTAATTGATAAAGAGAAGTATAAAGAAGTAAGCATGTAGGAACAAAATCAGACTGAGGCACAGAACAGAATACCACTAGTAAGGGTAGTGAAGTAAAAGGCAATAAGAAGAGGTTTTATAAATCCATTAGGAGCAAGAGAAAGATAAAGGAAACTGTAGGTACTCTACTGGCCTGGAGTCGAGGGAGGAGAGCTAATTATGGGTGACATCAAGAAAGCAGAGAAGTTTTAATGCCTGTTTTGCTTCATTCTTCACTAAAAAGATAAAATGTGGCAAGATGCTTAAAAACTATTAATATTAACAACAATGAGAAAGGAACACAAGCCAGAATAGGGAAAGAACAGATTAAAATATATTTAGGGAAGTTAGATGTATTCAAGTCATAAAGGCCTGATGAAATTTTCCATAAGGTGTTTTAAGGACTAGCAGAAACAATCTTAGAATTGTCTATTCGTGATTATCTTTTATATCTCATACAGGACTAGAAAATATAGAAGCTGTCTTTAAAAAGGTGAACAAAAAAGAACATGAAAAGTTATAGACCAGCCTGTCTAAATTGATACCTGGAAAACTAGTGGAACAAATTATTAAACAATCAGTTTGTAAGCACCTAAACATTAATATGGCTATAAGGAATAGCTGTCCAAACCAATCTAATTTTCCTCTTTGACAAGTTTACTGGCCTAAGAAATAGGATGGAAGCTGTCAACATGATACGTCTTTCGACATAGTCCCGCATGATATTCTTCTAAATAAACTAGGGAAATGTGATCTAGATGAAATTACTGTAAAATGGGTGTAAAATTGGCCAAAAGACTTTACTCAAAGAGTATTTGTCAGTGGTTTGCTGTCAGCTGAGAGAACATACCTATTGGGGTCCTGCAGAGGTCTGTTCTGGGTGCTTCAATGTTCAATATTTTCATTTATGGCTGGATAACAGAGTGGAGAGTATACTTTATAAAATTTGCAGATGATGTTAAGTTGACGGAGGTGAAGGTTGCTAATACTTTGAAGGACAGGATTAGAATTCAAAACAGTCTTCACAAATTGGAGAATTGATCTGAAATCAGCAAGATGAAATTCAGTAAAGACAAGTGCAAAATACTACACTTCAGAGAGAAAAATCAGAAGCGCTGCTTCAAAATGGAAAATAACTAGCTGGACAAAAGTACTCTGGAAAGCATCTGGGGTTCCAGTGTCATAGCATAGCATGAATGAGGGCAGTGGAGCACAACTTAGCCACCCTGAATTCATTCTCACTGGTTTCAGGTGGGTTTGTACATGGCAGAGCTAAACCATTCCTCCCGTGCTGGTACCCATGTAGCAGCTGTATTACTATTTATACTTGCAGTAGTTCAATGAGAGCTAGCTCAAGTATGTTATATAAACAGGGGAATCACATCTGTAGCTTATAATGTAGAAGGAGTCTTTAAGAAAGATTTCGACAAATAGGAGAGTCTCCCAGAGGACAGCGACAAAAACTATAAAAGGTTTAGAGAACCTGACATGTGAGGAAAGGTTAAAAAACCTTTAGTTTAGACATTTAGTCTGAAAAAGGGAGTCTGAAGGAGGGCTACTTGATAGTCTTCAAATACATAAAGGGGTGTAGCAGAGAGGACAGTGAGCAGTTGTTCTTCACATCCACTGAAGACAGGACAAGAAATAATTGATTTAATCTGCAGCAAGAGAGGTTTAGGTTAGATGTTAGGGGAAAAATTCTAACTATAAGGATAGTTAAGCACTGGAATAGGCGTCCAAAGGAGGTTATCAAATCCCCAATATTGGAAGTTTTTAAAAACAGGTTAGACAAACACCTGTCAGGGATGGCCTGGTCCTACAACTACATAGGGGACTGGGTTAGCTTCCAGTCCTACATTTCTATGCTTTTATGATAATATGGACCATAAAAAGCAGACTCCCAGTATCTCAGAGTAAAGTTTGAGGCACAGTCGTTAATCTGTCCAGCCTTTTCTGTTCCATTTGGAAGAAAATATGAAGGAAAAAAGCCAGCATGACTGATCTCTTTCTGCAAGGAGCTTTTAGAAAACCATATGCCCCCAGCTCTTCTTCCACCAACTCAAGAAAGAGAAAACATAGCTGTAATTCCTCTTCTGAGCCAGCAAAGGTGAAAGGCAGTGGCGTACAGACCCAGGGAGTGGGGGAGAGCCAAGCATCAGGCTGCAGGGGGGTGCCGAGCCGGTCCCACACCTGGGCTGGATTAGAGGCATCCCAGCCCACACTGCCCAGTTTTGAGGCACTGGTGCCACCCCCGACCTCCCACCACAGATGCTGGTGCTGAGGGCCGTGCCCCCCTCCCTCTGCTGCAGAGCAGTGTTGCTGGCTGCCCTGCCCCTGGTCAGCTGGCTGTCCCATCCCAGGGGGCGGAGAGTGGGCAGCATGTGGCTGCTGCTTTCGGGGGTGGCCCTGGAGAGGACCCATTTAGTGGTGTTCAGGCCACTTTGCCTTTGGCCTCCCCAGCACTGAATGGAGGCTGCTTGCCCCCAGGCCCTGGAGGGGGGCCCATTCAGAGCCTGGGGTGGGGGAGGGGTGACGACGAAGCAGCCCGAACGCCGCAAAACAGGCTCTCTCCAGGACCGCCCCTGAAAGCACCAGTTACATGCAGCCTGCTTTCTGCCCCCTGGAGCAGGGTGGCCAGCTGGGGTCAGGGTAGCTAGCAATGCTGCTCTGCAGCAGAGGAAGGGCGATGATGCCTCTGGCCCCAGCCCCTCAGCACCGAGGGCAATGGCGCGGCCACCCTGCTGCCTCTGGCTCCTGCAGTGGGGGGGGGGGCGGGGATGGCACTAGCACCCCAAAACTGGGCAGCCTGTCCTGGGACACCTCTAATCAGGCTGGCTGGGCACCCCCCCTGCAGAGGTTGTCTGGCACTGGGAGCTGTCACTTGTGCCTCATCCTCTGACCCCCATGCTTCCCTCCTCTGCACAGAGCAGGAAGGGTCCCAGCCACTGTGACCCTTCCTGCCCTGTGCAGGGAGGGGCTGCATAGGGGGCGGGGCATGAGGCGGGGGATGGCAAATGTGATTTGGTCCCTGGGCACCAGATAGCCTCGATATACCACTGGTAAGAGATGGATGAGATGTAGTATTTCAGGAGCTATTCCTTGCCATTGGACAAACATTCAGTGGCTTATCTTCAATGCAACTCTAAGGAACTGTCTTCATGTACTTTTCTGCAAGTGTGAGTTCATTGTGATAAAGTTAATTGATGGAGATTTCCTCTTCTCCAGGGATTTTACTCTTTAACACGTATTAGGCAAGAACATCATTGCCTGAAGTGAACTAAGGTAACTCAAAAAAGAAGAGAAGAAAAGAAAAATAGAATTAAAGTTCATGTTGATTTCTGTTTTACGCCAGCAGTTCCCAACGTTTTCCTTTATTTGGACCACTAATCATCATTGAAAGCTTTTGCGGATCCTGTTCTAACTGCCAAATGTGCAAAGAGAGTCGGTTCACATTGACGTCACGCAAAATGCCACTATTTAAATTCAGAGAACGCTATATTACACATGATGCTTCTGAAGCAAATTACATTGTAAATAATAATGTAACATCGAATATGATACGTAAGAGGTACATGGGATTATATTATTATTACATTATCTTCCTCCCCACATGAACCACCTGCAGTGCTCTCACAGATCACCAGAGGTCCACGGACCACAGGTTGGGAACCAGTTTCATGCTGTCAAGTATATATCACAAAAATCTGAATATGTACTATTTAGAAAGAGATTTCATGGTAGTGTGGTGTAATTTAAGAATTTATACTGCATGAGTTTGGACTAACCTACAATACTCAGGGTTGCAAAGCAATGAAGGAGTTATTCTAAATGAGTGCCAACAAAAAATTGACTGTACATCACTAGGTCATGCATTTTATATAGGCCCCGTATATTAGAGAGAAACTTTTTAGCAATGTTTATGATGTTTAAAGCACTATTGTTTGTCAAATCCCTCAATCCATGAAGCCAACTTGCCCTACCTACAAAGAGTACAGCTGCACAGGTCATGAAGAATGGAGGTGGGAGAAAGAATTATAAATACAGAATTATTAAAAGCTTGTAAAATGCAGTAAAGATACCTTTTCTGTACATAATAATGTAATGATTGTGAAGTCTGATATTTTGAAACCTTTCAGGTATAGAAGCACATTCTGTATATTCCATTGGAATCTGCCCTTTCCAGTCGTGTAACAATCCTATGCTGATGATTCACAGGTGTTGGACTTTGAATCTGTCACTGTCCATCCTGGGTTGTGGACTGGTATAATTTGCAGGGTGACGAGCAACAAATTTTCACATATAGTTTTTGAAAGAAACATTTCTCTGATGATCCAGTTATAGATTCCTGAGTCCAAATCCTTAGCTGGTGTAAATTGTCATAGCTTCACTGAAGTTACCGTTTTCCTAAGCCAAGTATTTCAGTTCAAGCATTTCAACAATTTATGCAATGCTTAAGTGCAAGGTAGTTAACTGATAACATGTCTATGCTCTCTAATGAAATAAGTCTAATGTAAAATCTTTCCTGGATAATGATCAGCATGAAATAGTTGGAGGTCTTTTTTGACTGTCATTTCTAAGTTCATTATATGATTGGGTTATGGGAAACACACGGTTTCATTAAGCAACTGCATTGTTCTCATATATGTGTAAATGGTGTCTGATAATGAAGATGATGGTAGTTTTGATAAGACATGTCTTAGGCTTCTTGTACACTGTCACAGTGCACTCTTTTCCATTCTGAACCCAGGTTCCTTCTAGCTGACAGGCAAGAATTTGTTTTGCACATTGTTGCACATTCAGTTACATCACAGTGAGAGATATGATGCAATTCCAAAAGAGCAAATCAATAGTTCGAGTTAACTGCATTTTGTCTCTGCAGATAGAAAACACTATGGATAAAGACATAGCCACAAATGTGCAGGTTCCTTTGTTTGCTGGCTATACTGAATGTATTCAAATCATCTCAAATCATCTCATATGATTCTACACTACAAATATGTAGGTTTTGCTTCATTTGTATATACAGCCAGATGCCTTCTTGCTTTGTTGAAAAAATTCTCTCCTTAAGTCTCAGTGTAAAATCACCTTAAAATGCAATAATTATAATAATCATCACTAATCATAGAATCATAAGGTTGGAAGGGACCTCATGAGGTCATCTAGTCCAACCCCCTGCCAAAAGCAGGACCATTCCCACTAAATCATCCCAGCCAGGGTATTGTCTAACCGGACCTTAAATATCTCCAAAGATGGAGATTCCACCACCTCCCTAGGTAACCCATTCCAATGTGTCACCACCCTCCTGGTGAGAAAGATTTTCCTAATATCCAACCTCAACCTCCCCACCTGCAACTTGAAACCATTGCTCCTTGTTCTGTGTCCTCTGTTACTAGTGAGAACAACCTAGCTCCCTCCTCTTTGGAGCATCCCTTCAAGTAGTTAAAGGTTGCTATCAAACCCCTCCTCAGTCTTCTCTTCTGCAGACTAAATAAGCCTAATTCCTTCAGTCTTTCCTCATACTTCATGTGCCCCAGCCCCCTAATAATTTTTGTTGCCCTCTGCTGGACTCTTCCTAATTTGTCCACATCCTTTCTGTAGTGGGGAGCCCAAAACTGGACACAGTATTCCAGATGCAGATTCACAAGTGCCGAATAGAGGGGAATAATCACATCCGTCAGTCTGCTGGCAATACTCCTACTGATGCAGGCGTTTTGGCAACAAGGGCACACTATTGACTCATATTCAGCTTCCCATCCACCATAATCCCCAGGTCCTTTTCTACAGTGCTGCTACTTAGCCGATTGGTCCTCAGCCTGTAACAGTACATGGGATTTTTCCGTCCTAAGTGTAGGACTTTGCACTTGTCCTTGTTGAACCTCATGAGATTTCTTTTGGCCTAGTGATCCAATTTGTCTAGGTCTCCCTGAATCCTCTCCCTGCCCTCCAGCAGTCTACCATTCCCCCCTCCCCCACCAGCTTGGTGTCATCCACGAACTTACTGAGCTTGCAGTCTATCCCATCATCCATATCATTAATGAAGATGCTGAACAGAACCGGTCCCAGGACCAACCCCTTGGGCACTCCACTCGTTAACTGTTGCCAATTACACATTGTGCCATTGATTCCTGCCTGATGATCTAGCCAGTTTTCTATCCACCTTACGGTCCACTCATCCAACCCAAACTTCCTTAACTTGCTGACGAGAATGCTGTGGGAAACCATATCAAAAGCCTTGCTAAGTCAAGGTATATCACATCGACGGCTATTCCCGCATCCATAAATCCAGTCATCTCATCATAGAAGGCAATCAGGTTGGTCTGGCACGATTTGTCTTCGGTGAATCCATGCTGCCTGTTCCTGATCACTCTATTTTCCTCCAAGTGTTTCAGGAGGAAATGATTAATGTACGTTTGTAGGTAACATACGTTTTCCTTTTTGATCATCTTAAACCATGTTTGACATGTTTTAGGATCTAATATTCCTAACATTTTTGTTAACCATGCATGGAACAATACCTAATAAATGATTCAAAGGGAGAAAATATATATACACTATTAATAGGATACCCTTAAGATTGTAGAAAATAGAAATGAGAGTTATAGTTGGTACTTTAAATTAAAAGAGGGGATTGAATCTAGCTGATAAAACAAATTGAAGGTATCAAAATCATTGTTGCTGTGTAATGAGTAGTTAGGTGGTACCATATGACAGTGGTTGGAGTTTTGTAAATAACATAAATTATAACAAAATAAATTTAATAAATAGTTAATGTAATAGTTTATTGTTGGAATTGAATGGAGAGTATGTATTATAGTACTTTCAAACATTACAGTAAATGAGAATATCAGGTGGGTAGAAAAGTACTTTTTCTTTGGTGAGGGGGACAAATTTTGGCCAGGTGTGACGTTTCGTGAACAGGAGCATGATTTCAGACCCAGGGACCTAGCAGGGCATTTCAATTCACCCTGCGGAAGATACCAGTGGAGATCTTATCTGTCAGTTATCTGTGACTTCTTGGAGCACAAAAAGAATTTTTGGAAGACCATTCTTTCATGCATGGTATACCTGCTGGCCAACTCCATCAATGTTGAATTCACAAACCACCAAAAACACTACATCCTCATGTGCTTGTCTTTTTCAGAAATAAACTAGACTAAACCAGCATGTGTGCTGGGGCCACTTTTTCTCCACTCCTGATTGACCTTTAGGTGAAACATGAGAATAGGACAGCTGCTCCTGGCTCCACCCCAACAGGAGGGAGACAGAGAACTATAACAAGGAGAGGGCAGGGCCTCCAGTCCTATCATGCTGGGTTAGTCGGGTCTGAAGATGTCACTCACCACTGGACCTGAAGGCAAAAAAATGGCTGAAAGTTAGGCACTTAAATCCGTACTTAGACAGTTAAGTAAGTGGCCTGACTTTCATAAATGCTAAGTATCCATAAGTAACTATGTCCCTGAGGCCCGTTGTATTACTTCGAACTAGGAAGGTGTTCCAGAGACCCACAGATTTTCTTCAACTGCACATTGTCATTTTCTATAATTTATAATCCTAAATGCAGCATATTATGTCAGAATGTTCTTCTTTTGTTTCATTTGTGTTCTCTGTTGTGCACTTAAAAAGGAGAATTTGGTCCAGAGGGTGTAAATTTTTCATAAATTACTGATTCACATTGCTTAATTTGTATGTTATTCCTTCTGTGTAGCACCCAAGAACATACTATAATAAGAATAATAAATTTCTCATGTTATAATTCTTTTTCAGCATGGGCACTGTGATAGCCATCTGTTTACCAATAGATAGATAGATATAATGAAAGTGTGCGTGCGTCTCTGTGTATATAAATGTATATACAAGTGTGGGTGTATGATGAAAGTGTATGCCCACCTCCCAAGTAGCACTTTACCAATAAAATAAAATTAACAGTAACAATCTCACACATTTCTCCATTTCACCCGAGAGGAGAAATATTTTGAGTGGAAGAAGGAAAGAGTTGCATGTTGGTTGGTTGGTTGGTTGGTTGTATGAGAGAGAACGTGAAAACACAGGTAGAAAAGATCTTGTTGAGGAAAAGGTATGTCAAAGAAATGGATTAGAGATTTGCTACCAAATGTGATGAAGCATTTGAATATGCAGTGAATTCTGAAGCTGGGCTGGCCCAGCCATATTGATGAACTAGGCAGTCACTGAGGGCGCCAGGTGTTAAGGGACACCAAAATAGAAGGAAGTGAATTTCTCTCTCTCTCTCTCCTCCCCCCCCCTCAAAAAAAATTAATGTTATATAACATGGGAGGCGGGGGGAACATGCCAGAGTCATAGTTTGCCTAGGGCACCAGAATCCCTTGGGCCTCAGCCTTCTTCCACAGTGTTGGTCCAACTCCTATGAATCATATTTCCAATTGGATAAATTCTGCCTATTTACAAAGAAAACTGAAGACTAATACAGAAAGTGGCTACCGTAACATTACACTTGTCCTTAACAGCCTGAAGTTGTCTGTTGCTGCATGTACCAGAAGCAGAGATTTTTCTCAGTTTATGCAGAGATTGGGAAGCAAAACACAGAGAAATTAAATAGGTACTTTGGCATCAAGGAAATGATAATATTCCGAAGACAACAGAGTCTTGTGGCACTTTTACACAAGACTCTGTTGTCTTTCTACAATAGACTAACACGGCTACCCCTTTGGAATTTGATAATATTCCGCTAACTGTTATTCTAATCCCTGTTGTAATCAGAGTTGAAAAACATAGGGCATTCTGGAGGACTAGAAGGCCATCTGCTGGTTGAATCTAAATTTTCATTATAGTATTTTGAAGGTCTTTTTTGTCTCTAGTGTAAGAGATACATATTCAGCCTTCTGGGCATGGATTTTACCCATGCAAACAAACCCTTTGTGACTGAAGTTTTATAGACTACCCAAAATGTTTGTCTTAATAATGTTTGATTGTTTGTTTTACCTCACATTTTGTTAAGCAATAATGAACATAGAAAGACAACAGAGTCCTGTGGCACTTTTAAAGACTAACAGATTTATTTATCGCATGAGCTTTCGTGGGAGAAAATCCCACTTCGTCAGACGCTTTGAAGATGGGAAATTTACAGAATGGGAGGAAATTAAATGCAGGGGAGTGTATGATATAGGATCAGGTCAGGCTGTAACAGCAAATCAAAATAGGTGTTAGGATTCAAACACTGGGGAACAGCACATAGAGGAGGGGGAGGTCAAATCACTTGTTGTAATGAGAGAAAAATCCATAGTCCCTGTTTAACCCCAAGACAACTGAGTCAAATTTGCATATAAGTTCGAGTTCTGCAGTTTCTCTTTGAAGCTGTGATTTGTTATTCATCTGTTTCAACACAGCTATGGATTTTTCTCTCATTACAACAAGTGATTTGACCTCACCCTCCTCTATGTGCTGTTCCCCAGTGTTTGAATCCTAACACCTATTTTGATTTGCTGTTACAGCCTGACCTGATCCTATGTCATACACTCCCCTGCATTTAATTTCCTCCCATTCTGTAAGTTTCCCATCTTCAAAGCCTCTGACGAAGTGGGATATTCTCCCATGAAAGCTCATGCGATAAATAAATCTGTTAGTCTTTAAAAGTGCCACAGGACTCTGTTGTCTTTCTACAATAGACTAACACGGCTACCCCTTTGGAATTTAATAATGAACATAGTTATTGTTGCTGCTTATCTGAGAAGAGCAGCTCTTTCCTGTGATAACTTTACACAAGTTACACTGCTGTAAATATAATTAATTGAAATTAACCATTTTCACATTCCATCCCTGGAGTATGAATATCAGTCACACACTTGCATATTCAAGCCTGAAGTTAAGGTTTAAATAGATATAATTAAGGGGAATAAATCCTACAGATAATCCTGTAGCTTTCTCATAAAGCATAAAAGATAGCCTAGGAAACTCTAAATTAAGATAATGTTAAAGGATAGTATTTAAATAAGAACTCTGTTGTTCAGTTCACTATACTTAAAGGCTTTAAAACTGATAACGTCTCAGCCATTTTATGGGGTAGCCATAAAAGCATGTTCATGGCCTGAAAAATTTTATGCATAGTTTAAACCTTAAGTATGTATTTACAGCCAAATTTCTAACAACCCTAAAAGTGCTTCATTTTGGAATTGCTAGTACCACCATACGTGTTGAGAGGATCAGCCCAACCGCATAGGTGAACTAGGCGGTCTCCTAGAGCATCAGATTTTAAGGGGTGCCAAATTAGATGGAAGTGATTTTTTTCTCTATTTAAAAATATCTAGTAATATGTTATCTTTTATAACATGTTGGGGGGGTGGGGCAAAGTCATAGTTTTCCTAGGGTGCTAAAAATCCTTGGGCTGTCCCTGCGTGTTGAGGTAAAAAGGATACTTTTTATTATATTGTAACAAAATTTTCAAAAAGTGTTAACAGTACAGATCATAAAAATTCAGCTTTTAGTACCTTTGTTTTCTTAAGGGCCCAAATATTCTTGCTGGTTTCTTTTTTTTTTTAAGAATTTGGTTTTCTTTTCCATGAGTTGTAATGGCATGTTAGTAACAAAACAAATTGCATACCAAACTATTGTATTCTGTGATTTGATAAACTTATGTCCAAGTTGCATGATATTCTTTTGCCTTACTTTTTGCTTCTGTTCTATTTTGCAGTTCAATTTCACCCTTCAGTATTGAGAGCACAAGACGCCAGAGAAGGTCTGAATCTCCAGATTCCAGGAAGCGCCGCATCCATAGGTGTGATTTTGAAGGATGCAACAAAGTGTACACCAAAAGTTCTCATTTGAAAGCTCACCGGCGGACACACACAGGTAGAACTTTGCTGACAATATAATAATAACGCTAAATATTTTTACAGCATTTTACAAACTCAAAACACTTTCAACATAGTAACTGTTCCTCATAACAGCCCTCTGAGGGGAGATAAAGTACCCATAAGAGAATGTTATAGTTTGAAATAATTGAATATGATAAGTTCCAGACAGGTACACTCAGAAACAAGTTGCTGAAGTGGCCAGAGATAGAAACAGAGGAGTAGTGTCAACCGTTGAGTATGACGTAAGGCTGGGATATTTCTGTTCCTAGGTCTGCCAGCAGCCAAGTTCCTCTGCTTTTGTTTCCTTTCAGCCCTTTGTTTTTCTTGTCTCTTTAGACTGTAAGCTATCCTTCATAAGCTTATCTAGTTCTTTTTTGAACCCTGTTACAGTTTTGGCCTTCACAACATCCTCTGGCAAATGGTCTGGGCGTTGTGTGAAGAAATACTTCCTTTGGTTTGTTTTAAACTTGCCACGTATTAATATAATTTTATTTACTTACTCCAGACTGATCGTGATTTTATAGACCTCTCTGATATATCCCCTTAGTCGTCTTCTCCAAACTGAAAAGTCCAGATATTATAATCTCTCCTCGTAGGAAAGCTGTTTCATATCCCTAATCATTTTTATTGCTCTTTTTTGTGCCTTCTGCAATTCCAATATCCAGTTCCTTTTTTGAGATGGGGCGACTAGATCTACACACAGTATTCAAGATGAGGGCATACCATAGATTTATAAACAGGCAATATGATAGTTTCTGTGTTATTAGCTATCCATTTCCTAATGATTCCCAGCATTCTGTTAGCTTTCTTTAACTGCCACTGTTGAGGGGAATAATGAACCAGTTTCTGTCCTTATCCCCCCACTAAAAAAAATGCGTCTTAAGGAAAACGTTTTCCCAAAACGAAAGAGGAGCTCCAATGACATGTTAATTTTAATCAGGTTTTCTTCTAGGTAGGTTGAATTCTTCTCAGTTTCTTATAAAGAGACATCCCTAGCCTTATTCCTTATATATTTTTTCAGACTGTCCTTTCTCTCAGTTACCATGCTTTGTATGCTGTTCTTTCTTAATTCTACCCCTCCACAGAGAAGGATACCAGGCGCTGTAAGTCTATTACGTCTGTTACTCTCATCCCTCTTCTAGGTGTGCCCAAGTTTCAAATTTGGGACCCTGTCTTTAGATCTTTAATCATATGGCCAGCATCTCTTAAAGTCGGGCAGGATATATAGAAAATGGCATTAGTATCTAGAATTACTTTTCAGTAGTGTTTAGGGAACAATGGAGCCATTGTACCTGTGCCAGGTGGACACTGCTTTGGGTATATTGTAGTAATTTTTTTTGTTAGTTTATTCCTTCTGAAAATAACTAAAAGAAAACGTACCCCAGAAAAGCTCACAGCATTTACAGGTGTGGACTGTTTTCTCTTGCTATGCTTTCATCTCTGCTTCAATTTGCATAATAAAATTTAACAGAAAGAAGGTGAGTATCAAATTTAGGCAACTAGCTGATCAGAGAAGATATTCTGTAATGTGTTGTTAAAACTGAATCTGTTTACCTTTGTGGTCTCTGTCAGAAGCTCTCAGTCTGCCTTAAATGCAGCATTGACCGTGAATTTACATCAGGGATTAATCTCATCTTACATTTATATCTTAGTCTTTACCTTTGCCTGAGGCAAGCTGAGTCAATTTTTTAGGTATGACCTGTAGTAATTAGTGAGCAATATTGGACATGTATAAATGAATTATGACAGTCATGCACACAAGGGTGAGCAAGTTCTTTCTGAGAAAAGATCACAGAAACTTGGCATTGCATAATTTTAATTGTTCATGCAGTAGGCTATTGTGCCATTTGATCTTGCTACAAATAATATAGGTAAGCTCCTAAATATTCATTTATACAGTTGATATATACTTACAGCAAATGAAATAGGATACATAATCATTTTGATATAGTAAACGTTTAAAAATATTTTATTAAGGAATTTTGATACCAGAGAGAATGCTATTGACTGGAAACTATAGTTCTTTTAAATTTAATTTTAATTTTAAAAAAGGAGAGAACAGTAGGCAGTAAAATCATACCGTTGGTTTCCCCTGCGTAGGTGGAACACTTGAAGATACCACAAGTAGCAAATACTCTTCACCAGTGTCACTTCAAATGCTAGTATAAACAATAAACTCTTTTACATGGACAACAGAGTCTTGTGGCACTTTTAAAGACTAACAGATTTACTGTTAGTCTTTAAAAGTGCCACAAGACTCTGTTGTCTTTCTACAATAGACTAACACGGCTACCCCTTTGGAATTTGACTCTTTTACATGGTTATTGAATCCACTAGGTGGTGAGCTTGAATAACAAATTGTTTCTGCAGCTAGAAAAGTAGATTCAAACAACTCCTCACGTATGTTAGACCATTTCATTAATCACAAGTACCCACTATTAAACTGGTCTTTTTAGTATCAGGATTTTGTTATTTTGCCAAATCATCAAAAAAGATTGGGACATATCAAGTGTGATGGGAGCCTGAGGGGCTTACAGTAAGCATGTGCTCAGATTTATCATCTACCTTAACAAGAAGAAACTGTGAGAAATCTGATCACCTGGGTTTTTTTCAGGCTAGTTTCTGTCTCACTGTACTCGTGGAAAACTGCTAATACGTGACTCTTCAAATGAGTAATCTTTTAAAATCAGAAGGGTGAAAACATTCTACTGTATTCATACCCAAAGTATGTCTTCATTGCATTCTGCGTATGTACTTATATGGTCCCAATCAGTGCAATAATTGAGTGTCATCATTCATACCCGTTGGAGAATTTAATCAGAGAAACCCTTGATCTGTGAGGGGAACCAAGGGCTGGTTAATTGGTAGGGGTAATATTATTTTATTAGAACCTTTGAGTTATAGAGTAAGTAACTTGATACGGAGCAGCGGGGAAAGTCATTAATTTTAAAAAAATGTGATAAGTCCTTCAGATTTATATTTCCTTTACTTCATGAAAATCTTCCAAAGAGCTAAGTAGACATTTCAAAATTAGAAATGTTGATGCAATGAAAAAAAAACCCCTATATTTTCATGATATTTGTTTCATTTTTCTACCAGCTCTCTAACTAAAACCAGGAGAAAATGTCAAATGTTTTTGTCCAAAAATACTGTGACAGGGAGAGGGGGAAATTAAGCAAAATGTTTGACTTTTGTATGAGTGTGTTTTGAGCTCCGCTATGGTTGAATGAAAATGTTTAAAATTTCAAAGAAAAGCAGGAAAATATGTTCACAGATTATCATCCATCTTCACACTTTTTTTCACACAGCTCTGACTATCATCTAGTTTTGTCCCAAGGAACATGCAGCTGGTATTGTTCAAGCGTTAAGACAAAAGCCATATAGTTCTTCTTTGAGTGCTTGCTCATATCGATTCCAAATAAATGTGTGTATGCCACATGCACAGTCACAGAAGGATTTTCCCCTAGTGGGATCTGTAGGGCTAGCTCTGGTGTGCCCTGGAGTCACGCCTTCATGAAACCCTATGTAGGGTGACTTCCTACCATTCCCTGCTTCTTCAGTTCCATCTTATCCGCCATGACAGTCACTGGAACGTCATCTTCTCTTGCTCAGCGAACTCTTTCCCAGTGGACTTTTCCTACTTATTTGTAAATAGTTAAGATTTAACGTTAGTAGTAACAGCAATGGGAGTCCTGTGGCACCTTAAAAACTAAAAATTTTTCTTTGGGCATAAGCTTTCGAGGGCTGCAGCCCACTTCCTCAGATGTATCTGAGGAAGTGGGTTGCAGCCCATGAAAGCTTATGCCCGAAGAAAATTGTTCGTTTTAAAGGTGCTACAGGACTTCTATTGGTTTTGCTGTATATAGATTGACACAGCTACCCCTTTGGAATTTGTCAACATTAGTAGTGATAGTTCATAAATTAGTATAACTAGAGCAGTTAGGTTCCAGCTTATCAGGGTATTTTCCCCTCTTTCCCCCATCACTCGGGCCAGAGCATGCCTCAATCCCCTGCCTGTAAGCCATGTGGGACCTGTAAAAACCTATGCAAAGAAGTGATCCACATTCATCCTGCCTCAAGTGCCTGGAAAGATCCATCAGATGGATGGGTCCATCTGCAGGGGTTTCCACCCCAGAACCAAAAAAGGAAAGAAGCCAGAGACTTAAATTTTTCCCAGTGGAGACTGCTCTCTGGCCCCCAAAGCAATGTCCAGCAGAGCCAAGATGGAGCACTTTTTCTCTGGTGCAGAGTGCACCGCATCAGTAAGATATACGGTGTCAAGGAAGGACTCTATACATAGACATTCAACACCAGTATGCATCACCGTCGTCAAGGGGCGCTTCACACAGAGAGGTGCATCACTGCTCTCAATTCCTGGTTCCACATAAAAAGCAAAGAAGACAAGCAGAGGAGTGGCCTTTGGGATGGGATGGTGGGAGTTGTGGAGTGTCCACCCTCAGACTGACTGACACAGCTTTGCTGCTTCCAAAGAAGCAGTGCACTGAAGTTTACCTGTTTCACGTTAGATCATCGTTCCCCTTGACAGATAGCACAGAGATATGTTTATAGTGAGAGCAAGTGAAAGTTTATGTAACAAAGTTTAGCGATACAATGATAGCAAGTAGAAATGTTGGAAGCAAGTAGTTATATTTGAAATAAAATCATAACAAGTATTATAGAAGCTAGACTTACAGGACCGGATGCGTTTAAGTTTTGTAGAGCAATGCTCACCCAAAGTTCTTCCAGCAGCTTACAACCAGGCTGTGACCCATTTGTCAGACAAATCATGCTGCCAGCTTGCCTCCTTGGTGAAAGATCCTGGTTGTATGTCTGGTTGTATATCCCCTGCTATCTCAGACCACTCCATTGCCCTTATTCATAAGCATGGCTCCTCAGCTGCTGGCAGTTTTTTCCCTGTATACTCCTTTCCTGTAGATTGCACAATCAGCATCTGGCTCAGTATGCAAATAAGCCTACATTGTGGGTCACCCAATAGACAATTCCCAGAGAAGGAGGTAAGCGCCTGTTACCCCTGTCTGAAAGGATCCTATCCCTGGCATGTCACCTCCTGATTACCTGCCTTAAAAACATAATTTTCAGTACAGGCGCATTAACTCGTTAAATATTATCAGTACATGCATTTCACGGTAACTATGATCAGTGGGTTACTGGCTCTCAGTAGAGAATTCTCATGCCACTGTTCTGTGCATTATTATTTTGCATGTACCCAATCCAGGGGACTAAAGTAAAATCCTCCAAAAGTCACTGGATCACAGGTGCTCTGTTCATCATTTTTATAAATCTTATACACTACTACCTTATAGGCAATTTTCTATTTACACTGGTTAATATATAACTTTAGAGATTTTTTTTTTTAATTCCTTAATCTAATAATAGTAAGCAATGAGGCCAGCTAGGTGTCCAATCTTTGGGAGGGTTGTTTTTGATCAGTAACATCCCTCAGAGATGAGAGTAAATAAATACTTATTAGCCTTGGACATAATGAAGGCCATTTGTTAGTGCTGGGCTCTTCACCAGTGTACGTGGAGACATTATTGGACTTTTCAGCTATAAATTTGTGTACCAGAGCGAGTGCCGGTATTTCCTGTGGCAGAAGTCATTCCTTTTCAGCTGGTTTGAAATGCCAGCCAAGGAGAGAGGAGGCTAGTGAATACAGACGTGTTTTGTTTAGTCTGCGCTTTTTCAAACTTTGCATTCCTCTCACTCACTGTGGCTCCCAATATTATTTTAATATGAAAGGACACCTGTCATGAGTCTTTGTTCAGATTTTTCTTTCAGCATTTCAGAGCAGACTTAAAAAATAGGAGGCACCAAAAAAGTTATTTTTTGCTCTGTAGGTTTTAAAACTCCATTCGCTACCTGTTGTTTTTTTTTAAGAATTGTTTAATGCCTTTTGCCAGCTGCACATGACAGAAATATATTTATTGGCGTGTAGTCTCTTCTTCAGACAAACATTAAGAGGAAGCATCATCCTCTAGATAAGTCTTTTGGATATGGTGGCCGTTTGGTAGAATTTTGGCCTACTTTAAAATGAACACATCTCTTTTCCCACTCCCTCCCTCAGCCATGGCCTGCATGATTCCTGAACGTCAGTCCTGCAACCCTTCATATGAGTAAAGCCATTGGGTTAAAGGACTGCAAGACAGACTCCTATTCTGGGCCAGACAACTGGAAATTTATATAAACTAAGCCAAGGTATAAATTACTGTATTTTAAGTAAAATAGGAAGTTATATTTGTGTTGGGTGTCACTTTTATTTTTCAAAAGACCTTCTAAAATTCAATGCCAGTTTCAATAAACAGTAGAGCTTTCTGCAGTGGAAACCAGTGCATATCATGGATGTCCTCGCTTCTAGATTTCCTGTTCTTTCTGCAGGCTGCTTCAGCATGGAAGATAGCCATATCCTTTCATTGAATTGGGCTTTTAGAGTCTGATCTTGTTCCTATTGGAGTTCATGGCTTCAGTGTTGCAGGATAGGGCCCATAATATTGAAAAATTAGGCTCATGAAATTGTCAGTGGGCTATGGGAACTGGCTTACCAGCTCTACTGCATCCCAGGTAGATAGAAGTGAAAATTATTAGCATCTGTTAGCCTCAATGGGTACATCTACATTGCGATAAAAGACCCATCTTACAGCCATGGCTGGTGTGGGTCTGCTGTCTTGGGCTCAGAAGACTCAGTCTGCACTTTACATCACTGCAGCTTTATAGTCCCATGAGCCTGAGTCAGCTGACCCAGACCAGCTGTCGGTCTTTTATTGCAGCACAGACTTACCCACAGGTATAATGGGATGGATCGCTTTGTCCTGTTCCCCATGGGCAAGTGTCCACATCACGAAAAACTCAATCTTTCAGTTCTCGCTGTACAACTTCTCTACAGACAATTAAATGATTTCATTAATCTGGAGCTGTTTGTGAGCACAAATTCATCTTAGGCACATACAAAGCAAGGGAATAATCATTCTGCATTGTAAGTCTGATACAGTGCCAACATGGAAAAGTGCCCACATTTTTACTCCAAAGCACTTTGGTGGGAATGATGTAAGAAAGTGGGTCTAATTTATCTGTGATTGCTCTTGTCTCTAGGTTATGGAAACTATTTGCAGCAATGCCCCTTGACTTTGTAAATATGGGATGCACGGGTTTTGTCTGTATGTGGCATGAGGGAATACTCATTTTTCTTATACAGAGGAAAACCTTCTCTATTTTATCACTTAGTATTTTACCTCTAGAACTGCAGTTCTTATAAATTTTTACAGCCAGATTGTAATCAAGGATTCATAGCCACATAGCGGCATGAAGGACATTAAAACCCCTCACCCTTACGCACACCCATGGGTATCCAAACTGCAATGAAACACCTGCAGCGACCCGTGTTTGCTGATTTGGGCTCACTGGGTTTGGACTACATTGCTGTCTAATTGTGGTACAGACATTTGGTTTCAAGCTGGAGCCTGGGCTCTGGGACTCTTCCCTCTCGCATAGTGCAGCGCCACAGCAGCACCAGCTTCCATACATGATGGCTAGAGACAAATTCCACACCTTGGATGTTCTAGTCCTGAAAGGATCCAACAAAGCTAATTTTGTAACTGAAGTCTTTGACAGATATGACAAGAATAACTATGAAAACTGCAGAAAGAAAATGCCAGATAGGATCAAAGGTTAGATGCAAGAAATGTCAGATGATTGGGGGATGCCCTGTGCTTCCATGGAAAAACTTTCTAAATGTGGCATCCAACAAGCATTCACTTGTAAAATTACTCTAACTATATTGTTCAGATTGCACCTGTACATGCTAGAACACACCCAACACAAAATACTCCTTTCTGGAAGGCTTTTCCGGTGTGAAATAGCAAAGTCCATTACCAGTAGAGGTGTTGAAGAACCCTAAGACTGGTATAGTACTCAAGAGGAAGCAGACACAAGGATGTTTTTGAACACTGTATGTGCCGACCTTGCTTTTGGGTTTCGTGGTGTCAAAGGAACTAAAGTAATTAAGTCACCTAAGAGAGAGATGTTGGTCCTTGCTGTTCACCACTTTCCAAAACTGGAACACAGAGTGTGCATTAAAACAGGCGCCATTAACAGCACAGCTGACAAGTTTTGTTTTATATCTCTGTGTGCACTTTGTGATGTACACATTCGTGACTTCTGCAACATGCTTCCTGCTATACCTACGTTAACAGGATGTAATTATGTGTCATCCCTATTTGGTATTGGAGAAAAATATCTGTGTTTTAATGTTGTGAAAACACAGGGAGCTTACCGCTTCAGAGATTTTGCCAAGTGGGAGAGAATGGTGAATTAAGTTGCAATTTCTGCAGCAAGGAAGTTGTTAGCAATACTCTGTGACCAGAGTGAGAAGGAAAAGGAGACCCACAGAGCCCAGAAGTGCTTGCACCTCAACCTAGTCATCAAAAAGGACAAGTCACCGGCTAAACTCCCATCATATGAGGACAGTCATGAAGAATATGTCAAAACAGCAGCATGGCAACCAAAGATTTGGATGTTCTTCCACATAGGTAAACCAGATATTGCATCATCATTGCAATATGGATGGCAGAGTGTGGATGATGAACTACTTCCTGTATTCCTCCAGGGCCCAATGGCATCTGATCTTCTACAGGACCATATTTGTGCCTATACCAGTAGGTGTCGCTGCACAATCAGCTGTGTCTGTAGTTGAAACACTCTTCTCTGCACAGAACTGTGTACATCTAAGACAATGAAGACTGTGGAAACCAACACTCTCTCAACAGAGATCATAATAATGAAGATGATGACAGTGATGTTGACAATGCTATTACATTTTGGTAACACTTACACAAATGTATGTTGGAGTTTGCTGTTGTGATGTATTGAGAGCACAAAGAAATCCAATTTTATAATACATGGTGTTATTAAAATGAAAAATGGCCTGGCCTATGCTTGCCACCTTTTTCAGCAGCAGTCGAAGGGAGATGTGCCAGCTACGTAAAATAACTTGTGTATCTTCATTCAGCTGTCCAATGCCCACTTACCTCTGTGGTCCCACTATGAATAACTATGAAAACTGCAGAAAGAAAATGCCAGATAGCATGTCGGGGGGAGAAGGATGTCAGGGGGATCCTTGTTTGTGCAGCTAGATTCCTGCCCTCATGTGCCCCACTGAGTCCTTCTCCACTCATGGAGTCTCCAGTGAAGGCTGCTTTGCACCCTGAGAGCCTGGCTGAGCACCAGCAGGTTACAGGCAAGAAATATGCGCAGAGAGCCTCTCTGGGTGAGATACATACAGCATTACACCTGTAGCCCCCGATCTTGCCTGTCCCGGGATCCCTGCCACTCCTTCCCAGAACTTTCCCCATCGCTGCCCACCATCCCCTGACCTGGCATTCCTGCCTTTATACCTTCTCCTGCCCCTCGCCCCATTTTCCCTTCTACCCTTCCCATCTCTCCAGCCAGCAGCCCTTTCCTCTGCTGCTGTGACAGTATGGTACAATCATAATATTGTAACATTAATGTATTGTTTATAGTATTTTTAGTAATGTCAGTAAATAGCTTATGGTGTCAGTAAAAAAATCTCAACTTCAGATCCTTGTGTGGTTAAAAACTAAAATCCAAGATTGGCATCCCTGCATATATCCCAACCATTAGATTATGCTTCCCCTCAGTTCTTATAACTTACTTTCCCAAACTTTCTCAGCTGATCAAAACATATGCCTTGTCCAAGAGAGAAGCTTTTGTCATGCTTTCTGTAGTGACTCATGACCAGGAGCGCATGCCTCAGGGCAAAATGTCAAAAACAGCGCAGACACCCCAAATTGGTGGTGTGTTCTGTAATTAGTTTTCATCAGGCCAGCAGCAAATGTGAATTCCTCGCTCACTAAAACTATGTTACTTTGGAGACACAGACTTAGATTCTCTAAAACAAACTGGTCTTAAAGATAAATGGTTACTTACACTAATATCACACAATGTTCAGATTGCTGGCAGTCCCAAGAGACCAGCCACTTACCCCCGGTCAAGTGGTACCCTCGATCTTACAGCAAAGACAACACCTGTAGCCGATACTGTAATAAACCCTCTAAGTTTATTGGCTAGGAAAAAGAAATTAAAAAGTTATTTACAGATTAAAGCAAGCAAAGATTCACCCACAAATGAGTTATCAGCTAAATCCTAAGAGTAACAGAGTTGTAGTTATCTGTCAATTCAAAATGTCTTTCAGGCAGACCCAGGAGACAGCCTCTGGGGAACTTTGGCCCTGTCAGAGTTCAAACAGCCAAAACAAGAAAGATGGAAAATTTCCTATGTCTTTGTTTTGTTTCCTTCATTCAGCTTCCAAGTCCACAGGACGAGCTTCTTTGCACGTAGCATTTCCCAGGTGATAGGACCATTAACCAAGTCTTTGTGTTGTGATGCTCCTTGATGGCCTATCTGATTTTTATAGTCTGTCTAGATGGGCAGGGGGAAGATGATTCCCATGCTTGGGTTCACAAGTTCAGAGCTAAGATTTTTAAAGTTATAAAGCCAAACTTACATATTTCCTTATAACATGGAATAGATACTACAAGTGAGATTAATGCATGCAGCAACTTAAAAGCATTTCTTAGACTGAACATTAAATGTATTCTTATAAAATTAATACTACTTTTGAGCAAAACTAACATAAAGTGAACTGGTCTGGTCTCCAGTTTGCAGTGAGTTAGTTCTTAGCTAATGCCTGCAATCTTGGCAGGAGCTGCCATCTGGCTTGCCAGTGTCATGGCTGGTTCTGCATACCTTATTGGTACATAAAACTCAAATTCAGTAACATCACGAAAGACATATAGTGAGTCAGTGGCTCAGTCAAGTGAGTCTATAGATTCCAAAGCTGTCCTTTAAAATATTTTCTTAAAGTACTGCAGTGATATTATGGGTTTTGTAGAGTGAGTGAGTAAGGGTCAGAGCACAGGGAGTCAGGATCTGAGGTCTGTAAGTCTAATTTTGCCAGTTACTCTTTCTAGGCCTTGAGAAAGTCACTTAGTATCTTTATTTTGCAGATAAGGAAACTGAGGCAGAAATCTTAAGTAATTTTTTCAAGGGCTGTGGAGAAGACTGATTATTGTAAAGCAGTGCTTTGTATTGTATATGGAATATCATTTTTAAATTGGTTTGTAAAGTATTTTGAAAACAGAAAATGCTTTAAATGCTGCTGTTTTTCATTCAAAATTCAAATAATTTTGCACAGTTGGTTAAATTAATTTAAAAAAACTTAAAAGATGTGTCTGGGATGGGAGGTGCTTTAAACTGTTTGTACAATCTGTCATCTTCCTCTGGGAGTACGTAAGGAAGCTAATTATCCAGGGGCCATTATGTTGTAAAAAGAGTCTTGGGCTGTCCGAACACTTTATTTGTTGAGTTCACTCCCAAAGCTAATTAGTCATCTTTTGTAGCTATCAGTTTATGACTCCCAGCCCAACAGCCGTATCAGCATGAGTGTTGAGGGGCTGTACTCTTCCTTTCAGAATTAATTTGATGGTGAGGTAGGCTCTGTCGCTAGATGACAGAAGTATTCCACATGGGGATTTTGTTATGAGTGTACTGTAGCAGTTATTTCCTAAACAGCAACAAGTTACTATAAGGCTTTTCCGTGATTTTACAGTATGGCCTCCATCCTGTAAACAGTCATTCACATGTAATTTCACTCACATGAGTAAGCCCAAGAAAATAGTTGTGTGTTTGGCCCCCCCCTGCCAGTCCCAAGACTCAAGGAATCATCCCACTGTCATGTGTTTGATGCTGCTCTCCACTGAAGCTTGTGGGTTTACAAACAGTGTAGCCTGATCAACTAATGGAAGAGCAATTGAGAATTCAAAGAAACCTTTTGACAAAGATGGTGATGATATGACAGCACAGGAATTATTGGCAGTTATGTGGTCATTAGCTCAAAACCCAACAGAAGCTGAATTACAGAATATGGTCCTTGAAGTAGACGCTGATGGCAATGGTACAACTGATGTTCCAAAATTTCTGACAATGAAGGCATGAAAAAGGAAAGATAAGAGCCAGTGAAGAAAGAAATTAGAGAAGCATTCTGTGTGTTTGATAAGGAAGTTAATGATTTTATTACTGTTGCAAAAGTTCACTGTGGGATGACAGATTTTGGAGAAGGGCTAGCAAATGAAGTTGATGAGATAATTAGGGAAGCAGATGTAGATGGTGAAGGTCAAGTAAACTTTGAAGAGTTTGTACAAATGATGACAGCAAAGTGAATGTCATACAGAATAAGTTAAATTTCTTGTATAAAATTGTTTAATTGCCTTTTCTCTGTTTGTAATTTATCTGTAAAAGGTTTTCCCTTTATTATCAAAATATACATGTATAGTAATGTAGAGCAGTGATTCCCAACCTTTCTCTGCCGTGGCACACCTTGATACCTTTAAAGTACCTCTAGCACTTTTAAAGACTAACAAATGTATTCAGATGCATGAAGTGGAGGTTGCATTATAGTATGAAAAGGGGTGTATAAATGCAGAGTAAGGTACGTCACAAAGTCAGTTCAGAATTTTTTCAGCAAACCAAGGAAGTTGCTTGGATTCAAACAGTGTGGAATAACAGATAAGAAGGTGGGAAGGTTAAAAGAGGGAAAAATCACCTTTTGTAATGACTGAGCCAATTCTTTAGGAAAATTCCAAAGGGGTAGCCGTGTTAGTCTATTGCGATAAATAAATCTGTTAGTCTTTAAAAGTGCCACAGGAATCTGTTGTCTTTCTTTAGGAAAGTTTGCCATACTGTTGAAATATGGTGTCTAAACTGTGTGAACTATTGACAGTCAACATTATGAAGCTTAAAAGCTACACTATTACAAAATAATATATTATCCAAGTACATGTACACTATTTGTTTGCAGGGTTTTCTTCTTTTTTGATACTGTTGGTCCTATACAAGAAAACATGGAGCTCTCGCCTGTTCACAGAATTGCATAAAATAATTATTTAAAAATCTGAATGTCAATGGATAGCGAGAGCAAGGGAGCACTTCCCTTGGATGATTGATCTAATAGAAGTGGTCAGGTTTGATGGGAGGAATCTGAGAAGTGATTGTTTAGGGATTTTGGGGACTGGGAAACAGCTGAGAAAGGATATAGGTTGGGAAAGGGTGGAAGTTAGATTTTTGGCTAATTGATTGGGTCTTTGGGGCCTTTAACTAGCACAATGACACACTTAACTTGAAGTCAGTGGGACTTAAGCATATGCTTTAAATTGTGTGTTCTGAAGTGCTTTGCTGAGAGAACTGGGTGGGAAGGGATAAATCATTTAATAACAATAATTAAGAACTTGGGAGGGGAGCATCTAGACTGGAACGGGGTATTTTGGAGAGATGTTAAAAATATTTAGGTTATTAATAGAAAGAAGAAATGAATAGTTCTGCTTTGGGTTTGAGTCATACCTGCAACTTATTAAACATAATTAACCTTCCCAAACAATAGCAGAGTTATTTTACTGACTAGATTAACCATCTCTTTCCACATTGGTCCTTTTTCAGTCCCACTTAATCCATTTAAACCATCCATTGCACAATGGTAGTCTTGCTATTAAACTTGACTAGCCACTTCTCCATGACTAAAAGTGGCTGTCATTGAGGTACTTTATTTTTGCTCATATTTTCCTGCCCATCAGTTTTCAACACAAAAAACCAGGAAGCCCAGAGCTGGAAGAGGGGACTAGGGGCTGGATCATCCCAGCCCAATATGGGGAAAAAATTGCAGTTTTATTGCTTTTATTTTTTTTAAACTCCAAACCTATAAAAGTATTTAAAAAAAAAAACCCACAACCTCATTGATTCACTGGGTTGCATCAACATACAGGTTTCTTCCTTCTTTTCCTGTCGTCCCTTGTTTTCTTCCATTCCTTCCCAGAAACAGCCAAAGAGGAACAAAATGAATCTAAGCTCCTTCCCGGTGTCAGTTTTTCCAAGGCTGGGAAGGCAGGACTTAATGGGAAGGGAGGTTGGCTGCTGCAGCTGGAGTACTCCAGCTCAGTGCCACACAACCACCTTCTTCCCCATCTTCCACACACTTCTTACCTGCAGGGCTGTCATCTTAGAGCAGCGGTTCTCAACTGCTGTGTCGCGACACAAAAGTGTTTTGTGGCACGGCGGTGAGTGTGTTGCAGCAGCTTGCCGCCAGAGTGCTGCAGCGGCAGGCAGGCTGCTGGCCTTTTACAAGTTGCCACTACTGTGCCGAGTGGCAGCTTTAATGGGCCAGCAGGAAAAAAGCAGCCCATCCATCAGTGCTTTCAGTGGTGGGGAGTGGCTAAAAGTGCTCGGGGGCGGGGGGGCACACTTAGCTTCTGGCAGTGGGGGAGTGTGCGGAGATTTTCTAGGAACTGCTGCAGTGGTGGCCAGTGCAGGGAGCGGCAGGGATCAGGGGAAGTGGCTGGGGGTCAGCAGAAGTGGGAGCAGACATCAGGGGAAGCAATGGCAGTGGTGGGGAGTTGTGCTGGGGGGTCAGCGGTAGTGGCAGCAGGATGCTTCCAGGCTCAGCGCAGAAAAAAGCTGCTGCCGAAATTCCTGTCAGCGGCTTTTTTTTTTTTTTGCAGTGGGGGCTCCCATTTTCTGTGCTGCTGCCGAAAACACTAATGGCGGTAGTCATTTTTTCGGCAGCAGGAGGGCTTCTGTGTCTGCCCAGTGGGCCTCCCTGCCAACTGTGTCGCAGAAGAGAAAAGATTGTGAATCCCTGTCTTAGAGGCTGGCCCAGGAATTCACTACTTAGCTCTGGTGCTTCTCATTCCTGTTTAAGGTCAGAAGCCCATCCCCCTAGCCTTCCTCCTTCTTCCAAGGCAAGGGGGCAATGGGACCCCTTTGTGGGAGGCAGGCTCTGATGGCAGGGGGAGGTCTTCTTGACTCTTCAGGGAATCGGGATATGATTCAAATAAGCAGCCATGCTGTGGCTTAATGTAAAGCACTTAAACTAATTTTACCCCCCCCCCCCTTTGCCTCTACCACCAGAGGAACAAAAAAGGTCTGTTTAACTTAGAGATTTACAATGCGTTGAGGATGGGAGCACAATGACGGAGTGACACATGCTGTAGTTAGAAATCTTTCATGTGACATGAGGAGACCATTAGCAAAGATCTGCCAAGTCAGATGGAATACTGTACATTTGTACGGCAGTCCGCACCAACTGTTTGTGGTGAGGGCATGTAAGAGAATTCCATGGCAAATCTGAGTATGTTTTGTAGCACTCTGTCATTGGCAAGAACACATAGCCAGCCATCTGCCACTTAGCTCATGCTTATACAGCTCAAGTCAGCTGCAGAATTTCAAGAGCCAAATGCCATGGACATCCAGAGGATAAATACAATTCAGTATTTTGCATGCAATGGAGAACCACAGAATTAGATTGACGAAGTTCCTGTCCTCACTTGTTTCTAACAATGTTCTGTAATCAGTTCAAAGCCCAGGATCCTGGATTGTTTTACTTCATCATCTGACATCAGCAGTGCAAATTGTAGCATATTAGCTGATGTTTATGTACAGTACATTCTCAGTGGTTTCCAACCTGTGCCCTTAAGGCCAGATGTGGCCCTCAGGGGTTTTCAGGGTGGCCCACAGCTCCTCCTGCTGGGTACGGAAGGGAGCCACTGTCTAAGGACTAACGCATTTCTGTGGGCCTAAAAAACCGCTCCAGACTCCTTGCTTCAGTCAAGGGGATAGGAGATCAGCACTCCCCTCTCCCTGTCTGTAACAGGGAACATGGCAAAGTGCTCCACCCAGGTTCATAGGTCCTGGGGTCCCTGCTGGATCCAGAGGGAGGGGAGAATTGATTTTCCTTCCCATGGCTGTAGAAGGGAGCCATTGTCTAGGGACCAAGGTGGAACACACAGCACTACAGGATGTGTAGTTTCCCTGCTGCATCCAGGGAGATGGGAGATCAATGAGGAAATAATCTCCTTGCTAACTTCTTCTGTCTTACTGCTGATGTGGGGGATCTGCTGACAGAGACTGGTGGCCCTTCAGGCTGTAAAAATGATATCTGTGTCCCTTGAGCCAAAAAGGTTGGGAATCCCTGTTCTAGAAGATAGTATGCAGTCCATAAAACCCTTCTTAGCTCAAATGTTGCAACAGCTCTCTCTCTTTCTCTCTCTCTCTCTATATGCAGCATATGAATTCTTTATAAAGTCACATGTTGCCATTTCATCTGGTTTCTAAAATGTGGCAACAATTTTCTAAACTGAAAAATGAGTGAGCTTTTTCCTTTGAAATTATAATGTGCTCAACAAGTGTTTGTTGACTTTTGGAGAGAGACCTGCAGGGAGGTGCTGTAGGAACCCAGGCAAGCATTCTCACAATGTTTTATGTAATTGAAGTAGTATTTTGCTACCCATTTTGCTCAGGATTCCAGAGAGACTAAATCTGAACCAGAACAAGAGTATAAATAAGTGAGGGCTAATGGGTTCTAATAAAGAAATCATTGAGGTAAAAATGCATTTTTCCTCAGAGCACTGCTTCAGGCTGGCTGATATAGGAACTGCAACCACAGCATACAAGTTTATGTGCACAAAAACATATCAAGCTGGTTTCCTTCATCAGTTTTTGATGCACAGTAGACTTCTGGATACGGGAGAGCAGTTAACATGTCATCACAGAATGTTCAGGTCGTGATGAAGTTACATAAAGTTGTGGCCTATAAGAGCAATAGAAATGATTTGCATAACAAAATTAATATTTTGCTAATGAATAAAATGCAGATGTTTAATTATTCTCCTAGTGTTCTGTTGACTTAAATAGAACCTGTATTAGGCAGTGTACTTAATTTTTTTAAGTACAGAATTTTCCAGAGCACTCAGAATTGGCCTAGCTCTGGACCTATTAAAATAATGAGAGTTTTACTCTTGGCTTCGATGGGAAAAGCGTCAGACAACTGTTTTGAAAAGGCCACCCAGTTAACATGACTTTCACAGATTGTTCTTTTTTTTGTTTATGTTGAGAAGTGTATTTTATTTTTATATAGACTTTATAACGTGCTAGCAAATGTCCTGTTGTGTGGTTTGTAAAAACAATGAAGCCTTTATAACATGAGACTTCCCTTTAGCACTCTGCCTTTGAATGAAAACAGAGGAAAGTCTCCCATTTTGAGAGCGGATCTGGACTGGGGAAGTGCAAGCTAACAGGATTGCACTGTCATAATGATAGTGTTTTCACAGCGCTCTGCCCTCTGAGTGCTTCACAAATATTAACTAATTCTCAGCACAGGTAGGATCAGTGAGATTTTCTTAATCTGGTTGATTCTCTTAGCCATGTGAACCATATAGGTTTGAAGAAATCTGGATCAAAATAATTTGTTTTACGTTCTGCAGATTCAGAAAGTCCAAGTTTTGTAATTTTTCCTAGAGGCAGTGAGAGTGGGAAGCATGCAGAGGGACTTTGATCAACTGAATGGAAAGTCACTACCTGTTTCTTTCTCTTTTGTCTATCCTAGGAGAAAAACCATACAAATGTACCTGGGAAGGGTGCACTTGGAAATTTGCTCGCTCAGATGAACTGACAAGGCACTATCGCAAGCACACAGGGGTAAAACCTTTCAAGTGTGCAGACTGTGACCGCAGCTTTTCCCGTTCAGATCACTTGGCACTGCACCGTCGCAGGCACATGCTGGTGTGAGACGCGCTACCTGTCAGAGCAGAGTCTAAGAGCTGGGTCTCTTAACTACAGTGCATTCAGCAGGGCTGAATCCCCTTCTACAAAAAGGACATTCCATGATGTCCAAAACAAAAAAGCAGGAAAAGAAGTGCCACTCTTCTACTTTCCATGTGAAGTGAAAGTCTCCAAGCATGGCAATCCCCTCCTCCCCAAATGTCATCCCATTCACCTGGGAGATAGCAACCTAAAAGCTACAAGAAATGGGCATTATTTTCCATACTGTGTCCTAACAACATTTAGCGTCTATACATTTTCTCAGCTGTCGAACATTTTATTCTTGAGAATTATTGCTATTTGATGATTAGATAACACAAACCAATGACAAGAACAAGACCTCTAGACATTTAGCATCCCGTCGTTTTCCCTTTTTTCATCTCCTCAGTATGGAAAATATACCTGATCTATGCTACAAACCAGCTGCATGAAAGTCAGCGAGAAGATTCTGCTGGAGAGGTTCCACTATCTGAAGTGGTGCACGTAAGCAGACTTTTGCAATAATGATGGTGGTATTTTACTATTTCACCACAATTTGTCATTATGCCCTAACGGATACCCAACATGTAACTTCCTTTTGTTGTTGTTTGTTGTTGAAGTCTGTAAAAGGAAAGGGGGCAGTAGCATTTCAGCTGAAATACAATATAAGCAAAGATTGGTTTAAAACAGTTTTTATAGAAAGAGCCTATCTACAAGCTACTGCCCTGTTTTCAAAGTGCAGTTTTTTTATCACACAGGCATCCTCATCATCTACATCCATGCATTTGATTACAAGAACACAGCGAAACAAATCTCCACCTTATATCCACCTGCTCCAAGATTAGTGGCAGGGCCATCTGTGAAACAGAATTGAATGTACCACTACCAGCAAGGAAAAGCAGAAAAGAAATGGCTGCATCTCTAACAGATGAAAGCAATAATGAATAAAATGGCTTTCAAGACAATAACATAATGAGGATTTGCAAAACCCAATCTTCATAACAACTAAGGTGGCCGTAAAAAAATAGTATATTAGATTTCTTTTGTTATGTTGACAGCTTAAGCTATTTTTTCTGATGTTTATTGGCCTATTAGGCACCACAATTGCATATTTTCATTCCCATCGAAGGTAGTAGTTATTTTATGGTTAGACAGGTGACAGTGGTTGACAAACCTCCCCCTCCCCACTGTCAATGGGTTAATAAAGTAGAAAGGATATTCTGTGAAAGAGATGATCCACAGAGTACTTGTTTCCCTACTTAGAAGTACAGGTTAAGGAGACATTAGTCAACCATCCAGTATGATATAAATAGCCCTCCATGTCGGTGCTAAAGATTGCCTCTGCAGGGGTCTTCAACCCAAACCTCTTTAGTTTATGTGACAGCAAATTGTTTATCATTCCCATGCAACCCTATAATTCTGAACTAATTTGTATTAATTAAATTATATGGCAAAGAGAGGAACTCTTAGCCAACAATTGTTCTTTAAAACAGGACTGTGTTTTATTCTTATTCATGGGGTTCTGTTATTAAGCATAAAGTGACAAAGAGACTTGGTAAGGTGTTGTATTTGTTGAGATGTTTATAGTTTAGAGATGAAAGGTAAATTCAGATTGATCTTTTGCGGTCCATTTAATTATGAACACACATGAATTATGAACACACTGCCCAAATTAAATTCACGATGTCCACTTAATGCCATGATTTTTGACCAGTCTGAATTAACTTCTGATTCCTGAAATAATAGTAATTATGTTGCAGGGCTTCTTACATCAAAATAATCTTTAAGAAAAATCCAGCCAACAGCTGAGGAATTAGTAATTATAAACACTAAAACAATTGCAAGTAATTAAAGCATAACATTAAAGGTACACCACTGTATAAAGCTTGGCAGGTGCAAAGTTTGATCATCCTTAAATACATCTGTAAATGTTTTCCTGATACTGAACGATTAATCAGCTCTCAACAATAAGGGTTATAAGACTGTGCAACTCCAGCTCCCCAACTGAGTGAGCAGCACAAAAATCCAAGGAAAAGTCTTTGTTGTCACTGTAGGAGTTTGCCATTTGCACTTGTCATTTCCTATTCTCGTGGGCAAGTAGGTCATCCAAATCCACAAGAAACAACATTTCAGTATCTAGCCTTCTCATAACCAGCACTGCAGACCACAGCATTGAAAGTGAAAGGGACAGTGTACCAGGTTGTGACTGAAACAAACCCCGAGCACATGATAGATAGGTGGGTTGTTATGGGGTCTCCTGACTGTACAGCTGAGATATTACTAACAGAGTTGCATCTCTTATCTAAAAGACTAATTTGTTCGGAGTATGTGAGATGATATTAACATTGTCTGTAGGTTATATTTTGGGACCCACCTGTATTAATTTCAGTATTCTTTTAATGTACCATTCCTTCTAAAAATTTAGAAAAAGGGTTCAAGCACAAGTCAATGAATGAGATTTTCTTTAATGCACAATCAGCAATGACTCAAGTAGCCGTAATTAAACATAAGGAACCAGAATTTGCTTGGGGCTGATTTTTACTGGTGCACAGAGAAATTCCCTTCAGAAATAACATGGAATCTCATTTTTCTGAAGGTAATTCATCTTTGGAAAACGAAGTTTATTGGTCAGAAGTTGATTGCTAAGCCAATCTGGGTAATTTTCAGGAAGGGCTGTTAGGGATGTCATAATTTCTCTCATCTGGTTGCCTGTCCGTTTACATATTAAAACACTGCAGCAGAAAAGATCTGTTTGAACTCTGGGTTACACCACTGTGAAATGGGTAAAGCCATTAAAGTCAATGGAATTACATCAGCATAAAGCTAGTGTCAGGGAAACCAGAAACCAGTCTAGGGGCAGAAGTATCATATGCTGGAGTTTTGAGACAATCCACCTTGAGGGATTCTCCAGTTAGGATGATTAAGCTAAAATATCTATGTGTGAAAGAGCTTTCAGGTTGCTATTCTGTCCAAAAAACCTGTACAATCAGCTATAATCTGCCTTTGCATTTGTAGGCACCCATTGAAATTAATGAGGAGCTTCACATGCATATCGGAGCACACAGAACTTGGTCCAGTGTATTCAGTGAGACCATTTTTAGATTTTTGGTGCTTCTATCTTGGTCTGAAATGATTTAAGAGACGTTATCCTTGAAGAGACGAGGTTGGCAATCCACCGTGTTCAGATCCGGATCTGAATTACCACTGGCTCTGAGGGTGTTCTCAGATAAATGATTTTGGTTCAGAGCTACCTGCAATCTTTTGCACCCATGCAAAGACTGAGAGTCCCTATTATAATTTCCTCTAAAATGCCAAATTCTGGTGCAGATTTTCAACATGAATGGCTTACAATATAAAGAGCATGCGGGAATATGTGGTGTCCTCTTTACACAACACACTAGATCTGTACATATGCTGTTGTAAAACAAATGTGAACCGTCCCATTCTTTCAATAAAAGCAAATTTTTCCTTTTTCAATGTGGAAAAAAGGGTAGACAGGAAGTCATTATGTGCATTACAGCTTGCATGTACACCCATGTGCCAAAGTGCTGGGCTCCAACCGATTTTAAAAGGCTGCTATTGGTCTGGTCAGTAAAACCCAGTCACCAATACTGTCTGAAAACGTAGTGAACAAGCATTCTCTTAGATGCAGGATTTTTTAAACTTTAAATTGTCATTACTTTTTTTAAAACACCCATACTATTCAGCTGTTTGAAATGCAATGGCTATTTAAACAGGAGATGAAGATGCAGTATTCCTTATTCTTTATTGTATTTAGCACCATAAAAAATAAAATCATTTAAACTAAACATATATGTGAGATTGTAAGCTGAAATAGCGTATAATGGAAATAATAGTGTTTAAAATGGCATCAGTAATATTGGTATTTGTGGTAAATTCAATGTGCTGAGCTTAGACAAATAGCTGGGCAACACCCCAGCAATAATAATGGAATAATAACATTTTGCATTAACTGAACTGAAAAAGAACCATACTTGTCATTTATAGATAACAGTGGCCATAGCGGGTCAGACCAGTAGTCCAGTTAGCCCAGTATCCTGTCTTCCAACAGTGACCAATGCCAGGTTCTTCAGAGGGAATGATTAGAACAGGTAATCATCAAGTGATCCATGTGTTAGCCATTCCCAGGCTCTGGCAAACAGCAATCCTCTGCCTCTCCTGGCTAATAGTCATTGATGGACCTATTCTCCATGAATTTACTTAGTTCTATTTTAATCCTCTTGTAGTCTTGGCCTTCAAAACATTGTCTGGGAAGGAGTTCCACGGGTTGACTGTGTTGTGTGAAGAAATATTTTCGTTTGTTCATTTTAAACCTGCTGCCTATTAATTTCATTGGGTGACTCCTAAGTTTTGAGTTATGAGGAGTAAATAACGTTTCCTTATTTCCTTTTCCACACCAGTCATAATTTTATAGACCTCTATTATATCCCCCTTAGTCTTCTATTTTCCAAACTGAGAAGTCCCAATCTTATTAATTTTTCCTCCTATGGAAACTTTTCCATATCCCTAATAATTTTGGTGGCTTTTTTCTGTCCATTTTCCTACTCTGATATGTCTTTTTTGGGATGGGATAACCAGGTATGTATGCAATATTAAAAATGTGTGTGTACCATGGATTTATAAATGTATCTTCCAATAATGTTCTTTAATGGAAACATTCTTTCTACTTTATAGAGAGTGGATGCCTCAAAATGGAAACAGGTCTGTTACCGTTAAAATCTTTTTATTTATTTATTTTTGAAAAGGTCAGTGTGTCTTCTACAGAATACAAAAATGGAGACCATTCAACATGTCCTCTCTGCCCAATACATGCACAAAAACCCATGTAGTCACATACCTCATCATGTAAGTAATCAGAAACAAAGATCTAACCACGTTTTCAAAACCAGATGAAGAATTGGAAATGTTTAGTACTGTAAAAGAATACCTTCACCTTATTAAGAAACCAGCTTGTATTACTGTATTATGCCTTTGCCTGTTTTATAACTGAAGATGTACATAAAGAAATTTCAAACTGCTATATTTTCACAGTTTCATTATAGAGTAACAGTAATTGTGCAATGTATGCTTAGCAAATCATGCCCATTGATACTTTTAAATATGATAAATCCTAATCAGTTTCAGTAGCAATTCAGTTTTTAGTTTGAAACCTAACTATAAGGATACTGCATCTTTAAAAATGATAGAATGAAGGTATTTTACTGTACTTGTAACAGTTTGAATATTCTGTAATATATGTGATAGTGGGAAAGTATTTTCAAACTTACAATTTTACACAGGTTGTAAATAGTTTAAATGAAATGTTTTAAAAAACATTTTTAGTTTTCATCACAAAAAATAAAATAAAAACCTGCTCAGATATGCCTTGTAAAACGTACACACAGTTAAAATATAGGAACTAAATTGTTCCACTTTGTCAGAACATGTTCAGTCTGCGCAGAATGGAGTGGCCATTTGTCTTGGTTTATTGACCGTGGTGTTAGATGAAATGAAGCCATTTTCAGTCGTCAGAAGATGAATAAGTTAAAACTCGAAATGCTTTAGTCTGAACAAGGTAAAAAACAAGCAAACAAAAACCAAGAACAACTGCATTGGAACAACTGCATTGGTGCTTTTTTTTCTAGTCACTAGAATGCACTAAACACAGTAGCAGCAGATTCTCCTTTAATTTAATTGTTGTGTTTATCTTCCCGCTAAGTGCATTTTGAGTGAAAGATTGCACAGCTAAAACAGGTGGTCAACTTTTTGCTGATTCCAAGGGAATTAAGTCCTTTACATAGACGAAGCGCTATAGGAAGGTTGTGACATTTTATAATGCACATGTGCTTGCAAAAAAGGTAACCCAAAGTCCATTTACAGAGATGAAACAGAAACTGAAAGTGCCTGTTCATGAACATTAGAACTGATGGGATGTTCTTATACTTTTACACGGCAATAAGTAGGATCCTGTTATCAATAAAACAAAACATAAAATTACAGTTGGACTACAATGATACAATGCAGTGACAAACACGAAGTGCCATTTGTCTTTTCATTTATTAAGACGATGTGCTGGAGTTTTTATCTGCTTTCTCTGATATGGTCTTTTCACAAATCTGCTGGAAGAAAATTAATCTTAATTTACAGGTGAACCAAACATACATCAATTCTGAATTGTAGGTGGAGATCATTGCATAGAACTGTGCTGGGGGTCCCTCCCAATTTATGTCCAATTTGCCTGAGAATCATCCAGGTTATTCCCAAGTGAAATAATCCAGAAAAAGAGCAGTAAAACCAGTGTAACCTAGGCACTATTTCTAGAAGAATAATTTAATGCATTGTTTTTCAATGGAAATTCCTTTGAAAATCCTCTCAATTGACTTTGAATTCTTGAACTTTAGATTTCACACATTACTTCTCTCTCCTCTTTTGACCTCTTGTGTAATAACCCTTTTAATGAAATATTTAGAATCACCAGGGAACTAGCTGAAATACTGCAACCATGGACACAGAACACATTGCTCACTTTTTTTCTTTTTACAATAAGTGAATGGGAGCCTGGAGGCAAGAAGGTAACATTCACAGATATTTATAAGATAATCTAAAGAGAGGTTCTTATGTTAAATAATCTCACGAATGAACACTTTGACAATTATATTAATAAACAAATTTATTTTCTACTAGAAAATGGCCAGCTGTGACAACCAGAGTTTTTTCACACTCTTTCTTTGTCTCTCTCTAAATATAATCTTATATGTTTCTGACAGAAAGTTGATAAATTGATGTGCTAATGGGGTTTTAAATTATCTCATTGATGTCATTTCATAAGCTTTTCCTGCATCTTAAAATGAACGTACTGACAATCACAATTTAAACTGTCTTCTGTAATATCCCTGCCAAATGAATTAGGATGTGACAGAACATTGCCTTCTAGGCTTAAACAATATAATGCAGAACAGAGTTTTTAAAATAGCTTCTAAATTTGTGACTATAGTTTAGCACATACTCAAAAAGTTGTATGCAAAAATCCACATTCATGGGAACTATTTGAATGGCATGGTGCCTGGTTCATTTGCACAAATCCAGGCAGGACACAGTGTACATAAAAACAGTTCTGCAGAGAAAAACTGAAGGTGCAAATTTAGATGCTGCTTTTTAAGATATGGCCTATGTGTGCAAAAACTACTGTAAACCTTAGTGTTGTCAATGAAACAAGTTTCATTACCACTAGTTTCATAACATCATTTTGACCGTGTTAGCCATCAGTGGATATCACCACATGAGGACATGCAAATGTTATCATCCTGAATGTAATGTCCAGACTTTAAGCACATAAAAGAACTCAGTGCATACTGGGGACGAGAGTAGAGCATCAGGGAATATGTCAGCAGAAGGCTGAAGGGCAAAAAGGATTTCTTATCTAGTATATTGGCTGTTTGTTTTGTTTCTTCTTCGATTGTGTGTGTGTTTTCTGAAGGAGCCCCTGCTAGAAATAGGCTCCCATAGAAATCTCTGTTAGGGGGTTTACTGTAGCAGTACGTGTGTCAGTTAACCATTCATAAGAAAGTCAGTGTAGTCCTCATTCTGCAAAAATGTGCAATATCTTTTTGCTTCATTTTGCAATATATGTGTACACATATACACATACTTTTAGTGGCATTGATTACTAGCGTATCCCTGTAGCAGATATTGTTTTCATTGATGCTGGACTATGAAATAAACTGAATTAGCCTGGTAGCATGATTGGAGAATATTGTGGACACAATCTTGCTCCTCAACACAGGCAAAAATTCAGAGGGATCTCTGGCTAATAGAAGAATACAAGATTGAGCTCTTAGTGGGAGGGATGATCTGGGGACTGTTGTGTGAATTCATGATCTTCAATATTTTCCAGAGTTCAGTTTGTCAAAAAATGTCAGCAAGCTGAAAATGTTGGTGACTGTAAAAAATGCTTTAAATTTGTGTATTGTTTAACACATTGATTTGCTTCATGAGATATATCTTTGTATGTTGCAAGCCTTACCTTTAAAATAAATGTATAAACATATACAGCATTCCGCATGGCATGGATTTTTATGGACCGTATTGAGATAAAGGTCTGAGTCATGAAGTTTGGAACCAGATCTAGATAACAATTTTCTCTAAATCTATAGCCATCAATTCAGGTTTGGGCTTCCCAAAGAGACAGGTCTGAGACAGTCTTTGAATCGGTTCTAAACTGGATCAGGTTCAAAATTGAGACTAGATTGAATCTTTAGTTCTGATTCAAACCCCTTTCTAATTGCCTTACACATATACTTCTAAGACAATTTCTTTATCCCAATAATTATATAAGTTTAAATTACTTTGCCTCTGATTTACTGTAAACTCTCTAATGAACACTTACAAAATACACTCTCTTAATCTGTTCCTGAAAAATTGTTTCTGCCATTTGCGTCCATAAGGGAACATACACAGATATAATCTGCTTAAACTTCAGACATCAGTTGTAAGGTCTTTAACATGCATCACCACTAAAGTCCCCCCACCTCCTCCATACACACACACCAACTCACTCAAACTGACTGTGGAATTGGGAGACTGCCTTCTACATGTGAGGTCAAAAATAATATCAACTTGAAGAGTTCTCTCAGCTGTGTTTGTGAAGAAACAAAAGAATAATAAAAAATATCATTCTTGGCCAAGTCAAACATGTCTGGAACAAATTCCACCATGACAGTAAGGTGTAACATTAACACAAAGGTTGAATTTGGCCTCTTATTTTTCCCTTCAATTAGGTAATTATTTTTGTAAGTGTCAGGAATTGTTCATATGATCCTCCTGTGTAAAAATACAAAAACATCCCTTAATTTACAAAACTACTGATTTGGGACTAAATTTTTACAGCAACGGAATAGTATGTACCGAATCTAAGTCTCTTTCCTATAATATGACGTGAAAGGGCATTAGTTCATAACTCGACCGAGATATGTGTCAATAGAAAGTGCTGTACTGAAAAGAATTAAAACTACCGGTGTTAGCAAGCAAACATATTAATTATTTAAATCTTTCTTTTGCTTTCTTTTCAAAGGGTTTTAACTGCAAAACGTTTCATTTAAAAAATCATCTAAAGATCTAATTTCCCAATAGTTTCCTCTGCATTTATATACTATGTAGTGTTTAGGCAACACCTATGTTATAAGTTTATTAATATTATGTACGTGTTGTTCTTGTATTTATGTATAGTGTATGTACTGTAAATATACTCAGAGCTTTTTTCCTCTTACTGTAAAATGGTGATTTTTGCCCTATGATAATGTAAAGGGAGTCCCCTCATGAAATTCTGTCAGGGAATGACTATTCCAGTCTATTCTCAAAGATTTAAATGAAAAAGTGTTATTGTTTTTAATGGTGTCTCAGACATATTCTGTTGGTGCATTGATTTTCTGTATTCAACTTTCCTATGAATTGAGCTGTGAACTGAAATAGAGTTTAAACCTTTAAGTGTATGCATTTGTATAATTATCTGAATGGAGGCATGAAGGTTAAATAAAGCATTTTGTATAGAACAAACCCCCTAATTATTACTGTGGATGACTCAGATCTTTTGGAATACAGTTATTAACTTTTTAAATTAAACCTTTGTTACAAAAATCTTTTCTGTAAACATATAGTGATTTTTAATAGATTTGTTAAGAAATGGACTTTATTTGCTTCTCTAAAACGTACCATACAGAGTATTGACAAGTTCCAAAGAGGTAGTCACGTCAGTCTTGTTCAGCAAAACAAACAAGGAATCCTATGGCACTTTTAAAGACTAACAAATGTATTTATTACATGAGCTTTCATAGGAGAAAATCCCACTTCATCAGATGCTTTGAAGATGGGGATCTTACAGAATGGGAGGAGATTAAATGCAGGGAAGTGTATAACATAGGATCAGGTCAGCTGTAACAGCAAATCAAAGTAGATGTTAAGATTCAAACACTGGGGAACAGCATATAGAAGAAGATGAGGTCAAATCACCTGTTGTAATGAGAAAAAAATCCATAGTCCCTGTTTAACCCTGAGACAACATAGGACTCCTTGTTTGTCATACAGAGTATAGATCTGTGTAACATTCTGCAGCAAATCAGAGTAGCATTTAATGATAGATGGGAAAATCCTAGGATGATATAAAAATAAATTGCTGAAATATGGACATTTAAAGCCAAATTTTCCACACATTTTCAGTAATATTCTAATAACTAGCTGAATACTTTTCTTTTAGAAGATTAATGTGATATCTTCTATCTAAATACTGAGATCATATTATTGTATGGGAACAGTAAGTGCCTACTAAGTATTTAAAAATGGAAAGAAGTCATTAAGTCTGTCTCTCTTTCTTTACCTCTCAGCCTGTAGGGGAAATAACTTAATTTAGTTTCTTTGAGAAAGGGGTGTGTGAGTGAGAGAGAGAGAGAGAGAGGGAGAGGTGTCTATGTGAGTGGGTACATTATAGCTGTAAAGGGGAGTGCACATGCACGTGAGTGAGAGTGAATCAATTATGGAAGGAAAACGAAGTCAGAAAAATTAATTTTTGTATTTGGTTTAGAAATTGGTGTATTTCCTTCCTTCATTCCATTGTCCATCCATTGTCCTGTAGTCTGGGATTAAGTCTCCAGTGGCTGACTTTTCCCTGGTTCCAGTAGAACATTGGGAGTTCATGATTACCTGGGACAGGCGAGCTGTTAGGCAATTTCAGCCCATCCCAAAGATGGTTGTGAATATGGACCAGAGACTTGAACTGGATTCCGTATTATTTGATGAAATTTATTCCTTAATATGAATGTTTCCCTTTCCTTCACATTTCTATTTGTTCACTTTTAACTGGTATAATTATTTATCTAATTGAAACCAGAGCTTTAAATGATTAAGGCACAGAAAAAATAAACAATGTGCTTTAGATTTGGAGACCTCTGGGCTTTATCAAAAAATCTGCATAAACCAAAGCCATCCTCAGTAAGACATAATTACAGTCTTCTAAGCCACTGATGTATTTAAAACCATATAGTCTTGTGGCTTTCCCTGCTTAAAGTTACTGCTGTTGTCTCCCACACAATGTTGTTTGTTCCCTTTCAGTGCTTCGTCTGGATTTAATATCTTCTCTCCCAACAGTGCTATAAGAATAAAATACATCACTTCCTGTTTAGTCTGTTCTCCAATGAACGCCTACACAATATACTCTCTTGACCTATTGTCTGATTATTTCTTCCATTTCCATGAACAATAGGCCAGTTGTCATTTACTGTTCTCCCTTTGTTTTTTTGGCTCAACAAGTTATTGGAAATGATGAGTCTGTTTATACTAATTAGTATATTTGTGCAAAGTGATTTTCCATTAATGTGAGTGAGAACAGACATGGACAGCCACCTTCAACTTTGATCATATAGATGCTGAATCAGACAAACATGAGCCATTTGTTACCTGATGGGTAGATTAACTGGATCCTTGTGATGCATTACACATCACAAATAGAGGTCTGTTCATTCAAACCTGAATTTGTGGCGTGGTTCTCCTGTTCAGGGTGGGATAGGCTTGCAAAAATTGAGCCAGGACTGCACACTCTTCCAATGCACTGTTGTTAAGGTGAAAGTGGTAGTGGTCTGGGAAATAACAGAGCAGGATTACTGCATCCAGCTATATGCATACCTACCATACTTTGTCCCCCTCAATGCTAAGAAGTTGGACCCACAGAGTTCACTACTGTTTGATAGGTAGGGTTCCTTCCTCAATCCCTGTGAAATTCCTAATGTATTGATACTTGGGTTGTGCTCTGGAAAATAATTTTTTTTTACAGGATTTGCTCATGTCCATTCCATGTTAGATGTGCATATGTCATGTGCACCGTTGCCAGAGATTTTTCCCTCACTGGTATCTGTTGGACTGGCTCTAGCACCCTCTGGAGCAGCTATTGTAAGGGGTGCTGCTGGGCCTGCACATTCTCAGTTCCTTCTTCTCACCTCTGAGGGTTGTTGAAACAATCATTTTTGCTGTGGGAAGGCTTTCTTCCCAGTGGTTTACACTCTACTTTGTTTGTAGTTAAGTGTTTGTAGCTCTTATAATTATTGTATATAGTAGGGTAAATAGTTAGTCCCTGTTGTCAAGAGACTTCTTCACCCCAGGGCCAGGCATGCCCAGGTCCCTGGGCTTCAGACTGTGTGTCTCTTGCCGCAGACCTATGCTCTGAGTAACCCACATTCCAGCTGCTTAAAATGTCGGGTGGAAATTCACAAAAGGGACAGGTGCCAGATCTGTTGGGACTTTAGATCCGGCACTAAAAAGGACAGGGACATTCAGTTGAAGGCTATGCTCACAGAGGCCACCCTCAGACCAGCCTCAGAGCTGAGTGGTTCCAATTCAGTGCTGAGCACTTCAACATAAGTGTGACATACTAACCTGGCACCGTGCTCTTCCCAGCACCATTCACCATCTCCAGTGCAGAGGGGAAAGCACAAGAAACAGTACACCAAGAGAGGGCACTCACCAGTATAGAAGAGAGACTTGCAGGGAGAAGCCAACCCAGTGAGACCTGTACCAGACCATTCATCCTCCCCCAGGCAGGGTCCCTACTGGTGGCTGCAGTGAATGAATGGGACAGCCAGGAACAGTTGAGTACTACTCCTACACATAAAGACACTAAGGCTATGTCTACACTTTGCAAGTTAGGTCGACTTAAGGAGGCTTAAGTTGACCTAACTTAGTCCCTGTCCACGCCAGGCTTTCATTAAGTTGACTTAAGAAATTCCTTAAGTTGACTTGATGGAAGCTTAGATCGACTTAATAAGAACTGTCAGTTACGTCGACCTAGCCCTTCAGTTGATTCCATAGGTCGACCTAAGCACAGTGTGGATGCTTAAATCCACTTTATTAGGTCTACCTAAGGGCAGTTAGGTCGACTTACTAAGTCCCTGTTCAGGGAAACCACTTTAAGTCGACCTAATAAAGTTGACTTTAGGTCGACTTAAAGTCAACCTAACTTTTTGTAGTGTAGACATAGCCTAAGAGACTAGACCTTTTTGGAAGAAAGGTTTATTCAAGGGGTAGCCTTCAGCTGCCTATCTCCAACCATCAGGTTTTGCTGTGGAGATACATTTTTAATCTATGGGACTCCTTATCAAAATTTAAAGATTCCATGCCACAAGATTTGAGGCAGGAGTTCATGTGGCCTGGACCTCCCTCCAATAGCCTCTGGATGCAGCCAATTCAGAATCTGGGACAATGACTTCTGCTGTCAACATGAGCTGTTGTTCTTGGTTCCAATCTTCAGGCATCCCTCATGAGGCCCAACAGTCTGTCCAGGGCCTTCCCTTTGATGGTTCGTCTATTGTTTTGGAGCAGAAGCACACAAGACTTTGTGGTCTCAAGGATCTTAGGCCTTCAAGCTCCGTCAGCTTCCAGGAAGCACTTCAGCAGCCACCTTGGTTCTTGGCTCCTCCAAGACTGGAGCCTTACAAAAGAAAAGGGAGAAGTTACAAATGGTGTTAACCTCTCCTGTCCACCTCAGCCTCTCAGTCTGACTTTTAGAGATACTCTGTCAGGGCCAAGTAGGCCTTTTAAAGGTGCACCTGATGGTGCTGTATCAGTTGCTACTTCAGATCAGACCCTGCTTTTGTTTTTGGACAGTCTTTCAGCCAGGATTGTCATACATAACATTGAACTGCTGGGTCCGGAGTACAATGACAGTTAGATACACTCTTCAGTTTTTATCCACCCCTCTCTCTCATCCCCTACCCCCATGCCTTCTCATGACCAATGCTTCATCAGGAGGTACAATCCCTCCAATGCATGGGAACCATGAAGGAAATCACAAAGCTATGACCTTTACCCTAATCTTGTCTCCCTGTTCCTAACTGCATAGATGCTGCATGACTAAATCCTGAAGATTAAGCCTGCTTGAAACAGGTCTGGCAGATTGTGTTAGGCAGTAAAAAATATCTTCCAGGGCTACCTACTTGGCCAAGTGAAGGCACTTTTCCTTGTTCTGCTTCTGAATGTGTTCTCTCTCTCTGTCTCGATCCTCCCTTCAGTCTATCTTGAACTATTTACTTCACTTAAAGCAACAGAGCCTGTCCCACTCATCCATTAAGGTCATTTGGCAACTGTCTCGGTCTTCCATCTTCCAGTATATGGTGGGTCAGTTTTCTCCAATGAGATGATGGTTTGTTTTCTCAAAGCCTGGAAAGTCTCTATCTTCACATTTATGAGCCAACCCTCACATGGGACCTAAACTTGGTTCTGTGAAAGCTCATGGGTCCTTCCTTTGAACTGTTAGCCTCATGCTTCCTGCTTCTTCTCTCTTGGAAGGTCACCTTCTTGGTGGCAATCACCTTGACCGGAAGAGTTTGTGAAATCAACGTCCTTACATCAGAACCATTCTACATGGTGTTCTTTGAAGAGAAGCTCCAACTGCATGCACATCCAGTCTTCCTGCCAAAGGTAGCATCAAAATTCCATAACAACCAGGTCATTTTCTTGCCACTTCTTCCTGAAGCCCCACAAGAATTCTGAAGAATGTCAGCTTCACTTGTTGGGTGTCAGTATACCCTCACCTTTTACATGGAGAGGACTAAACCCTTCTGCAAATCCACACAGCTCTTTGTAGCAGTAATGGAAAGGATGAAAGGTCTACCAAGAGGATCTCGTCTTGGATAACCACCTGTATCCAGGCTTTCTATGAGCAAGACATCGCAACCACTCACTCAACAAGAGCTCAGGCATCATTAGCTGAATTCCTTGCACAAGTCCCACTCCCAAATCCAGGATATCTACAGAACCGTGACCTGGTTGTTGGAGCATAACTTTACATCCCACTATTCCATCACTGAGCAGGCCCAGGATGATACCAGTTTTGGAATAGCAGTATTGCAGTCAGCATGTCCATGAACTGCAAGCTCACCTCCTGGGATAGTGCTTGTGAGTCACCTAGCATGGAATAAACATGAGCAAGCACCAGAAGAATTAAAAATAAAGAAGAAAGAAAGAAAACCTTTGGTAATTATTGTTCGTCAAGATATGTTACTCATGGCCAGTCCATGACCCTCTTATTCCTCTGTTGGATTTATCTGGTTAGAAGGAACTGAGAAGGTTCAGGGTCAGTGGCACCCCTTATGCTGGTGCATGAGCAACTGGCACTAGAGAATGCTAGAGCTGACTCAATGGATACCACTGAGGGGAAAATCTCTGGCATCAGTGTACATGGTACACATACATCAAATATGAAAGGAACATGAGCAACACATCTCAGAGACCAACAGTGACAAAAGGTTAGGAACCACTGTTTTCCCTTGTTAACCATCTCTCAGAACACCGTTGACATATAACTGAGTATTATATCCATTTTATATATATATGAAGAAATTAAGACAATTAACCCGGTTTACCCAGTTAGTCTATTGTAAAGTTGGAAATACAACCTAAAATATCTGGGCCCCATTCTCCTGCTAAGCCATTAGTCTACACTGCCTCCATCACTTAAAGCTTTCCCCTGTTCAATAGCTGACCTTCTATTCTCTTGTTGAATATTTTCCCTGAGAGGCCTTGAGGCCCTAAATTGCAGCAGTAGCACCTATCTTTCCTGTTGAGCTAGACTAACAAAGCCAGGTATTGTCACATATTTGTCTGAGCATGGTTATATAGCCCACAGTAATCAGGACTGCCACTTAGAAGGAATGAATAATTGGATTAAGCCAACAAGCACAAATACATTAATATTTTTGATCTTTCATATTTTCATTTCTAAATTTTGCATAGCCCCATAGGCGGCTGTCCTGTGCCCTTTCTAGGTCAATAAAGAGACCAATCTATAAAATTCCCTTGTAAAAGATTTCAAATAACCACCTTTTTCTGGGGCAATTTTTATAGTGTATGTTTCTGCGTCGGTACAAAATGTTAACAGATAGAAACCAACAATAAAGTGCAGAAAGGGATACAAATGCAAATAGTGAAACCAAAATATTTGCAAAGCGCTATAAATCTCTGCTAGGCACAGGTTGCTGTTTAATCTTTATATACAAGTACTCTCAAGGTTATCTACCTCTGTGAAGCTCACTGGAGGCTTTTGTGATTTGTCATCCACTCCATTTCTTATCAGTTAAAGGCATTTCCTCTTGTAACATTTATTGCCATCTGCACTATGTGTTTCTCATGAATTCTATGTGGGTATGGGTTTCTGCTATACTAAATGTAAGGAGTCATTATGTTTCCAGCTTGCTCTTGATCAAACAGTTCATAACTGTGACATGTTCAATTTAATGTATATATGCAGCAGCTAAGTGGCCTCTGCCACTGGTTGGCAGACTGTGTATATATTATATTTTCTGAGACACTTCATCTCAAGTGACAAATAAGAGATTTGCAGCTCCAGAGAAGTATGCTCCTTTCCCCCTGGAAACCCATGTCAGTAAGAAACAAGGTTGTGGTGAAAGGCCTCAACTCTAAAAGTTACTGTAAAGATTATACAGCATCTCTAAAATGAGCATTGAAGAACTTACACTCACGTGCTACTATGGCAAATCAATCCATCTTGAACCAGAACAATGTTAACCTTCCACACTGGCAATAAGAGCCTCTTCCATGAGATAGTGTTAAATATCTTACAGCAATTCTTACATAGTTTTATTCTGACTGAGGCAAATCCAGATCTCAGCTCTGCAGCCACAGAGAGTCCCCTCTTGAGGGGGCAGTATATCTCTGCAAGGCGTGCTCAGGACTTGCCTCATCATTTAAAAGGGTTAGAGCCCAGTAAGAGAGAGTCCAGAGAATCCATCAGAAGTACATCCTCCACTCTCCTCTCAGCTTCATGGAGGGCACCCATTGGCACCATAGAAGGAGCTGTCAGCCACTGGACTGAAATAGCCTCTGTGAACTGGGCCCATAGCTAGTCCTTGGCCTGGTAGGAGAAGTATCTTTAACACTCATTCCACTGGAAAGATAGTGAGAGACCAGCCCAGTATTTATATGCTAGGAACCTGGATTTTTCCCCATAATGTGGGCCAGCCATTTACATTTTAGATGCAGACTGAGCTGTGTGTGACATTAATTTGTTGTGCTTTTTCTTTTATTATTGCCAATCATATACATTAAAAATATTGGGTCAGAAAACAGGCCTGATTCTAAGAAGTGCTTCTTCTAACAAGGAGTCAGTGGATCACAGTTGGTTAAGAAGTCAGACCCAAGGTTCCCCTGGCTTAGAAAACTTACTCTTAACATTTAGAAGCTTCTCCACTGCTAGTAAGTATATATATATATAGTAAGTATACCGTAAATCTGGATTCCTGTAATACTCCAGGGCCTTGGATGGTTGAACGCTGTTATATGGGGGTTCTCTTAAATGTAATAGGCATATATTTTTAACATCACATTATAAACAGGTTGAGAGCAGAGTGTCCTGCCAAAAAACAGACTAAAGGACATTTCAGCTCAATTTTAACGTTCACTTACATTATATTGCTGCCCTTTTTCAACCTGTCCAGGGTCCCACAGGATGACTGGTCCCTGCTCAATAGGCCCCTGTCTCGTGCGTTTTGCCAGAAACTTCACAGAACGCTGTGACTGGAGCCGGAACCAGAAGAAGTTAAGTAGATAACTCTGTTTTTTCCCCATCTTTGCCCATTTTAATAAGTTTTTTACTTGAGGATAAAACACCTTTCACTTTTTAATGCATACTCCTATTGTACAGGTGGGGAATGCTGTTGCTATTGCATCCCCCTGGAAGGAAGATGAATGGGTTATATTTGTCCAGCCAGTCACATGCCACTTTGAAGGCTATAGATTATACACCTCTTGGGCAATGAAAGACTTAATGTGGTTTCATGGTTTTGGGATTCTTTTTGTTTTGCTTTGTTTTGTCATCTTAGTTTTCCTTTTCTTAGGAAACTTTCCATAAAATACATAACTGAATTGCAAAGGGAGAGCCATGTCGTGAGCATACTGATTTCTGCTCAGAAATACCAACCTACCTACTGTCTGCATAGATAAGGGCCATTGGTCTAGTCCTTGCACTAAATCGTTACGTGTCTGGAGCTGAGAAAGGCATGAATTTCCAGTCCAGACTTGCTGCTTGACCTTTGAGAGGAATGCTTGTCCTGTGGCTAGGTCACAATTTCCTGTTTCATCACAGCCTTCCTGTGTGACCTTGGATGGCTGGGATTCACAAAGGTGTTTAGGTGCCTGACTCCTCATTGAAATCAATGCCTGAATAGCTTTGGAAATCCCACCAAACTCTTAGGTCCTCCAGTTGATTTCACTTTTGTGAATCACACCCAGGTATTTACGTGCCTAACTCTGAGCTAGATTCACAAAAGGTCTGAGCCATGGGGATGCTGAATGTCACCACATGTAACTTTTAGGTGCCTAGAAAATCACTAGATTCACAAAGCCTGAGTTTAGTGCCCAAGCACCCTATACAATGAATGGGTAAAGATAGATGCGGTGTGTGTGGCCTGTGTGCTGAGCTCTGCTTTGGGTACACAATGAGTCATTGGGCCAATAAGAGAGAAGAAGAAAGCACAAGAATGACTCTATAACCTAGTGGTTGGGGCACTCAGCTGGGAGACCCAGGATCCCCATTCCTCTTGCTCCAATGACTCTTTAATTATTTAGTCACAATGGAACAGCTTCACCAGAAAAGGCTGAACAAATCATATGTGAGTACTATCCTGTTGCTCAGTAGTTAGGGTACGTGCCTAAGGATCACTAGATACCTGGTCAAATCACTTTCCCCATCAAGCAGAGGGAGAATTTGAACATGGGCTCTCCCACATCCCAGATGAATGCTTCTAAACAGTGGGCTAAAAGTTAGGCGTGAAGTGGGTCCTGCCTTCCCCCCATTTCTTTTGTTTGAGCTCACCTATGGGGGTCTGATCCAGAAAGCGAGTTCTGAGCACGATTACTGGCTCAGGCCTCAGAGACAAGTTTGGCAAAAGAATACCTCTCTTCCTCCAATTAGCGCGTCACTCTGTGGCCTAGGTATCTGGACTCACAGAGGGTGCGTCTACACTTAGAAATTAAGTCGACTTAAACTTGCTTAAGTCGACTTAATTTAATCCGCGTCTACACTACACTTTCCTTAAATCGACTTAAGGAAAATAAAGTCGACTTAATGAAAATTAAGTCGACTTTATTAAACCGACTTTTAATTCGACTTTAGGCTTAAGTCAACTTCCTAAAGTCAACTTAAGCCAGTGTAGACCTGGAGTAGCCCTAAGTCGACGTAGGGCTCTCCAGAACTCCCCCACTGCCCTCCCTGCCGGGGGGGGCACAGGGGAAGCCTGGCATGCCCCCCCCAAAGGGCAGGGCAGAGCCTTGCCCACCCTGCCCCTATGCCCTGCCAGGGTCCCTGTCCCCCTTTGCCCCATTGTACCTAGGTACAATGGGGCAAAGGCTGAGCCCCCTGGCACTGGGTAAGGGGTGCCCCCCCTGCCACTGTGGACCTGCCCAAGGTCCCTCTAGCCCCTACAAGTTGACCTAGGCGTCCAGTGTGGACACTCAAGGTCAACTTTGTAAATTCCCCCCTAAGTCGACGTTTAATTTAAGTGTGGACATGCTAAGTCAACTTAGCTAAAGTTGACTTAAATTTACAAGTGTAGACATAGTCAGACTGAGGCTACAGGGAGCATGGTCAAAGACAGAAACACAATGATCTTTAATTGCAAATAGTTTGGCACTAAGCAGATTTGGGCACCTGCTGGATACAGTGGCAGCTGAATGGGGAGCTTTGTGAATCCTAGCAGGGGTCTGATTCTGGGACTTAGGCACTGAAAGTGGCAGTAAGGTGCCTAAATCTTTTTGTGAATCTACCTGTGGATCTCTGTACCTCAGTTCTTCATCTATAAAATGGAGATGTTAGAGAAATTCTATCTCACAGTGGAGTTCTGAGCATAAATACATTAAGGATTGTAGGATGCTCAGATACTAGTCACACTCACAATATAAATACCTGTTTTAAAAATTAGTAGATATTTAAATAGCTCCTTACATAGAAATGGGTAAAATGGGTGATTTTAAGGCTAGAAAAAAATAATTCTTTTTAAAAAGCTTGTAAATGGAATCAACCAACTTGATTTTTGCAAAAAATAAAATAAAGAGAACTGTACTTTTCTTGTTTCAGAACTGCTGGCAACAATGTCCTTTTCATTTTCGGATTTTCCTTTAAGAAGTGATCATGTATACCGTATTTGGGTTTTGAGTGTAATTGCAAATAAGCTCAGAGCTTTCCAGCATTACACAAATAAGGCTAAAAGTGAATGCTGCAATAAATATAAAAGAAGTAGAAAAGTTATCTTTTACACATCCATTGTTACAAGGTTATAGCACTAGAAAATTAAGCCATCTTAACCATGTTGCTCAGGGGCATGAAAAATCGGCACTCCTGAGCAGTGTAGTTAAACCAATCTAACCCCAAGCGTAGACAACGCTAGGTCAACAGATATATTCTTCCATTGACCTAAGTACTGCATCTTGGCAAGGTGGATTACCTGCAGCAACAGGTGAAGCACTGCACCGCCATAGCATTTCAAGGGTAGACAAGCCCTAGCAATCAGCAATGTAGAGAGCCAGGTGTTTTCCTTCTCAGAAGTTCTTGTTTTTAGTTTTATTTGATGTTTGCACTCAAAGCCTTAGCACGTTTTTTTTAGTTAAACAAAACACATGAGCCATTGTACATATATATGAGATGCAGGTTTCTGGCCTCCAGCTTTGGCCACTCTGCACAAAAAAATTATCAGTGTTGTACCACAGTAGGTGTGAATCTGAACGTTTCAGTTATCAAAAGGCATTGCTACCATGAAACGCACATTAGAAGCCAGGGGCTTAAAATTTGGGTTGCCCATTAGTTCATCAACAAGTGGGGACATCTGATTTCATGAGTTTCCATCACTTAGAAAACATTTTCGAAAGATGAATGTAACTTGGACGCTGTTACTTCAGATTAAAATTAATTAATAAACTGTAAAATGTAGGCCACAAATCCCATGTTGATATCTCAGAGGGAAAACTAATTGTAACTAAATTTACTCTTTGAGGACCGTTTTAATAATTAGGGCCCCAAAATTTATCCTAATTATAAGCTGGAGTGTAAAAAGTGAGTGAAAGTACGCAGAGGCAGCCTTTGGCTATTGGGGGCCCTAGGCAAAGGCCCATTGCAGGGCCCCCAGAGATCCCCAGGGGCCCCCCTCTGTGGCCCTGGTTCCCTGCCACCAGCCGTCCCCGTCCCCCCCATAACCCCAACTTCCCACTACCCTGGCTCCCCCTCCTCTGGCCCCAGTTTCCTGCTGCTGGCCCCAGCCCCAGGGTCCAGCTCCTCCTCCTGCTGCCGACCAAGGCAGATGCAGATTTGGGGGTAGGCAAAGCAGGCGATGGGGCCCCTTACTGCTTGGGACCCTACGTGTGCACCTGCTTCACCTACCCCAAAAGCTACCTCTGAAAGTACGTTATGTGTTACAATAACCTATAACAACAAATGATAATGGGAAAAGGGAGGCAGAATTAATTCAGACAAAAGGCCTACTGATGTAATTCAAGAACTATGCATATTAAAATCATGCCTGGTAAACAAGAACAGTGTGAAACCAGAAGTCAGAGGACCAGAATTGATATGTCAGTAACTAGGCCTAACTGGTGGCCAAAACAATGAGCAGATTCCACCTATACTTCCTTCTGGGATCCTTAAAAGAAAAGTCTTCAGAGACAAGCAAGTGCTGGCCAACTAAAAAAGAAGAAGAAGGAGCAAGCTTCATCTTCATGGCTGCCACTCCCACCATCTCAAATGACCCCTGACATCACTAGATCTTTGTCATCCTGATCCTGAGATACGCCCTCACCAGACCAGAATGAGAAAGATGACATCACTGCCTCCTGTGGATCCAGCTGAACACCAGCCACCACCTGAGATCTTCTCTCTCCCCCGTTCTTTGTTCGGTTCCGTCACCACCTTATTTCTTCCCTTTCCTATCCTTTTGCTTTCTCTTTAATGAGGGTCTGGCTTCGCCAGCCAAGAGTATATATTTTGCAACACTGCTGTGAGCCTGTGACCAAAAGAAGGCAGCTGAAGCAAAGTCCTGAGTGATCAGCACACTGCTGCTACAAGTTTGCCATCTCTCAAAGCAGCTGATACAACCGTGTGCTCTGCCTGTTTTCTCAGCAGTGAGATTGCAGATAAGGGGTCAAAATCAAGGACTGAAGCTGCATTTTCTCTCTCTGCTGTTGTCTTCTCTCCACTTTTCTAAGTTGGCCTTAGAACTAGCACCAGGGAGTCAAATAATAAAAATGATGCCTCCCTTTCCCTTTGATTTTCTGTTCCTGGTTATGACCACAGCTTTCAAACTAGTGTTGAACTTGGGCATGTCTCTGCTGAGGCTCTGCGTCTGCTCCCATTGATGATGACACCAAAGCTCCCATTCATTTCAATGGTGTAAGATCTAGACTTTAATTCTTGCAAACAAGTTCATGTGTGTACATGGGACAAGACAGCATGGACAGACTGCATATAATAATGTGTACACTGAATGCTAGTCAGTCCTAAACATAAAACCAAGAATTCTCAATATCAAACATACCTGCCCAGCCCTTCCTTAACCATGGCTGAACACTGAGGTTTGTCTGCTGCCATAAATAGAACCAAATTGTCATCTGACTCTGCGTGCTGAAAAGTAAGATCAGCCCTTATTTTAAGGGATCAGGCCCCGTCAAGCATCAGGTGCTAAACACAATTTGGCCCCCTTCATGCCAGCAGCCAAATTGTATTCAGAGAGTCCCAGGACGGGCCATGTTTTTTCTGTGATCCTCTCTGATGTGATACAGGTATATAAAATGCACTTATTGCCAGGGTAGCTGGATGGGATGTTTTATGGTTTAAAGGCTTGGAAAGCACTGGGTTATCCTTAGATAGGAGGCACTTCAGAATAGCAAAGTGTTATTACATTTGTATATTATTATAATAATACACTCTTTCCCTTTGTGTGATTGAAGTGGTTCTCTTCCATACATGAGGAATACATGATGGTGTAGTGTGGAATTCAGATTTTATCAGGATAAATTTTTGAATGGCTGCATTGCTGAGAAATAGAGACGGCAAAACTGGTCAGGAAGAGTCTGCCAAATAACTCCCAGTAAAATCTTGATGCCTTATTGCTCCCTCATAGCTTTGTACATGCTGCATAGTATATTTTAGAAATGTCTGAGAGGCGGGAAGCTTTTTTAAAGTTATTTTTCCTCTCCATTCTGAAACCCAGGCTCTCTTAGCCTCACAAGTCTAATTGTACAAGCCTGGGAAGGAAAGAAGACAATATAAATAACATTTTTGGAAACATTTACAAATTATCTAAAATGTTTTTATCCAGCACAATGTCACCAAATTCAGGTGCAATATTTCAGGATTTACAAGCCATATAAAATAAGTGTTTTGTGTCCCACTGAAAAGTTACCTTCTCCCATTTATAGTGGCAGAAAATATTCATTTCTGGCCGTAATAAGCAATTTTGTGAAATACTGGATTTTCAAGGGCCTGTTCCAGCACCCAGTGAAATAAAGGTAAACACTGACAGGCTTAGTATTTTTAAATGGCAGTTGTTCAAAGCTGCTTAAGAGAGTTGGAATCTCAGATAAAGTCCCAAGGGAAAATAATTAGAAAATGTAGTCCAGTAGAGACAGTTAAGTGTGCAAGATTAAATTAATTTTTGTATTAGTTTATCTCTTAGATATCACCACAACATACAGGACTTGTATTCTATGCTATAGATGGAACTATAGACAGTCAGATGTGGTGCACACTATCGTAAGTAGCTTAGCCATTATTTTTAGGCAGATGTATGCTTCCATATTAAAAAAAAAAAAAAAACAACGGAAAGAAAGTTTACAATGAAAAAAACCAAAACCTGGCAGCCCCAAAAATGTAAATGTAGAGTGGGAATGTAGTGGACTTCCTGTGTGCCAAAGCACAAAATTGAAAACAAAACAATTAAGTTTCTTTGGTAACAAATTCCTCACAACAAAAGAAGGGGAGTTACAGAAATGGTTTTACACTGGAGGCTCGTTAACTGTATTGATTGGAGAAATTGCTTATGCAGCCTCCACCTGCAGTTTTGTCTGTGAGGGACTTACTTTATGCTCTGTTCATCACAACAAACAGACCTCCCGAGTAGCAATGTACATGGTTATATAAAGTCTAATTTTTGGGTTCTGAAGCCTTAAAATTCAAATTGGGCCATAATTATTAGGAGGTCACCTAGGAATTCTAAAAAAGTTTGTTTATCCTGATTTGAGCCTGTTATGTCCAAGAAAATGTGCTTAATTCAATCCAGGTGACTCTCCATTAAGTATAATCTTGTCTTAATTAGTGCCACCTTGACCTCTACTTGTGAAGTCTGTTTTGTGGTCTACAAGTCTAGCCTTAAGTGCTCAAACACATACTTTTCTATTCAATTCTCCATGATTTTATTATGACAACAAATGAACTCCATACAAACAGCTACATGTGTGCAAGATGAAAAAATGGTTTAGTAAAAGGCTGAATCTAAGCAGGCTAAATGATTCCCCAAACTGTCCTTAGCATTGACTTTTTTTCCCTAACTAATATACTGTGGACCGAATTCAACACTGGAGTAGTTCGGTTGACTTGACAGATTTGTTCCAGAGCTGAATTTGGCCTACTACATTTATTTCAAAATGTTTATAAATTTATTTCAGATCTTAGCTGTTGGGATAAAAAATAATAGAAAGGGTGATTGACTTTTAACAAAGTCACCACCAGCAGTGTTAACTCATTGATAATCGAAATACAAAGAAATAAGAACAGCAATACAATGCAGTGCATCAAATGTGTTGCCTCTTGGCACCATAATTTTGAATCCTGTTTGGCATATCAAGCAGATAAAAAGATTGCTTGGAATATCTGCCCCTGTTAGTGGCAGAGAAACAGAAGGTTTATTATTTCATTGAGAAGAAATGCAGTTTCCACTATGGAAATGAATATTTGTGCTGTGTAGTTCATTTCAAGGCAATTGCCAAAAGGAAATTTGTCTTGTTTGATCAGTTCCAGCAAGGGAATTTATAAAAATCACTAAAGGTATAAAGACACTTCCAGTGACAGGATGTATAAAATAGTCTCAACTACTGACATAAATTAATACATGAATTATGTTAACTCTGGGCTCCAAATCCTACTACTTCTTCAAAGGGCATGAATATTTTAAGGTTTGAATTATGCATCAAATCCAGGATCCCCCCTAAAGATCTAACAACATTCACAAATATCAGATTTATGCTTTGCCAGTTAAGAAAATGTGGAAGTGCTGAAAGGTCCTAGCAAACTTGAGATAAATACAAATTTATGTTGAACGCTTCGTACAGGTGGGATTTGGCATTAGATTTCATGGGATAGAGGTCAGAGTGTCAGGTAAGTAAGTTGTATTTATTCATGTAAATTATATGAAAACCAGACTGACATAATTATACCATAGTACAGAATGAGGTAACCAAAACTGTACCTGGTTACAATGCACAGACATATTTTCGCAAATACAGTATAAAGCTTTTTTATATGCATGGGATTTTGTGAAGTAGAAGGGAGGTTTTTTTGGAGGGGGGGGGGGGAGGTTGTTTTTTGTTTTTGTTTTTTGTTTTGTGTGTGTGTGTCTCATGATATTTGAGTGTTTTTTAAAAACCCCAATTCCTGGAGTTACGTGAGAATTTCAGCTTTCATTTGAAAAAATAAGGTAAGTTGCTAGCCTTTGTGGTTGCAGATAAACACGTGAAAACTTGAATTCTAAAGGCTCAGAACCCAGACAGGAAATTAAAGGACCACATCCTTAATTAATTTTTTAAAATTGCATGACATGGCGCAGTGTTTAAGAATTATAGTGGCGGCCCTGATTGTGCGAGTTCATTGTCCTTAGCAACTCAAGTTCCGAATTAGTTTTATTAGTGTTAAGATTGCTGTTGGATGCTCAAATGGCAATGGTGAGCTCAAAGGTTTATTCAACCTATGCTTGAAAAGGTGAGTAGGCAACATTTTCTTCTGGACACAGACCTCGTTTTGTTTATAAGGGCCTTTGTCACATCCACACTAGAATAGTGCAATGTGCTGTAGATGGGGCCCCATTCTCAAAGAAAATTCAGCCTAGTGTAGAATGTTCCAGCGCTCTTGCGATGTAGAGCAGCACATCCTCACAGGCAGCCAATGTATTCATAGAACACCAGCTTATGTGTCTCAGCCTGATACTCCATGTCTCCAGCACCTCCCAGAATAACCTATGTTGGAGTTGGGAGGAACAGTTGACATACAGACTTTTATCTCACTCTAGCCAATGAAAAATAATTATATTAGGTACCTCATATGTGATAATTAGCAAAATTATTTGTTTTAAAATAATACTGGCACAACAGAAAGAAATTGATGCAATGATAAACACAAAGAGGTAACAGCAAAATTGTGCAGTGCAGGTATTAAAGAGCTGCCTCTTGTCAGCACCATTTTCATTTTTGTGTGATATTTAGGCAGACGGAAGCTTTGATTGTTGTTTCTGCTTCTCTCAATGGCATAGAAACAAAGGAAGAGTTATTTGAATATAACTTTAAAATCAATAGGCTTGTGGCACTGTATGGCAATAACAAGCTAATTCTGTAGATTGTGCTTCAGTCCTTTAGTCTCAAGTATTCATTTACAACATTTGAGCTCTGTTGCTAATGGTTGAAAAAACACACAGGCCACATAGTGTGTCTCTGTCCATTTACTTGATTAGCAGAATTCTTAGAAGCAAATTTCTAGTATGAATGGTCATATTCTTCAATATTCACTTAAAAATCACCTTTTCTTCAAACTTTCCTGCCTGTAAGTTTCTTCATTGTTATGTGAACCTTAAAGCTGGCCAGTAAGTGAATATATTTTTTCCAAGGAAATTTCATCAGAAAAGAAAAAACATATGAGAGTCCTGTGGCACCTTATAGACTAACAGATTTCTTTGGGCAGAAGCTTTTGTGGGCTATAACCCACTTCATCAGATGCATGAAGTGGAAACCACAGTTGAGAGGTTTATATACACACACCATCAAGGGCTCATTCACCTGCACATCCACTAATGTGGTACATGCTATTATGTGCGAGCAATGTCCCTCTGCCATGTACGTCGGCCAAACTGGACTGTTCTTGCGCAAAAGGATAAATGGACACAAATCCAACATCAAGAATGGCAACATCCATAAACCTGTAAGAGACACTTCAATCTCCATGGACACTCAGTAGCAGACTTGAAAGTTGGAATATTTCAACAAAAAAACTACAAAAACAGACTTCAAGCATGAAACTGCAGAGCTAGAGCTGATTTACAAGCTTTACACAATCAGACTGGGTCTGAATAGGGACTTGGAATGGTTAGCACATTACAAAAAGTGATTGTTCTGTTCACACATTCTCTCCCTTTGATCAACTGGTGTGAATAGGCCCCATCTGCTCTCTGAACTGACTTTGCTAACACTTGCCCTTCTCCATCCTGGCATGTGTCTATATACCCCTCAACTTTGGTTTCCACTTCATGCATCTGATGAAGTGGGTTATAGCCCACGGAAGCTTCTGCCCGAAGAAATCTGTTAGTCTATAAGGTGCCACAGGACTCTCGTTGTTTTTGCTGTACACAGACTAACACGGCTAACCCTCTGAAAAAAACATGTTTTCATTGAAATTCTCCACAATTTTTTTTTGAAATTTGAACAAAATATAATAAACCAAAACCTTTAAGCCAGAAATTGAGAAATGCTATTTGAAATGCCACGGCAGTATCTCATGGAAGTTATGGTTTGCACCACCTTTCTCATCTGTGAGGAGGGTTCCCTGGCTGGACATCTCCCATGTGCCATCATAGTCCCTCCTCTTGCTAAACATCTGCAATGCATTATGGGAGTCCCTGGCCAAGGCACATGAAGAGAGATGGGGCCTGTCCAAGTAATCCAGTCTGCAGATGAGATTTGGGGTGTGAGACACCTGTACTACAACACCCATGAGGCACCTCAGCAGCAATTTTTACTGAAAACTCAGGGAAAAAAACCTATTTTGGGGTTCTTTTTTATCATTATTAAAAAGTCAGAATTTTCTGGAGAAGCCAGACTCTTTTCAAAAAAAGATGTCATTTAGTCAGAAAAACAATTTTCCCCTGAAAATCAGTGTCAACAGAAAATATTCAACCAGTCTTAGGGAACATAAAATGGGAGAAAACAGAATGGAATCATACTTGCTTTATAAAGGGAACAAAAGGAAGGATGTTAACAGAACATTTTTTGCAGGATTCTTCCATCTCTAATTTATAAAAGATTAGAAATGTCCCTGTAGTAAAAGAGCCTGCTTTTCAAAATGCTCTACATTGCGGTGGGGGAACCGTGGGAGGAGAATGAGTATAAAAAATTAATCTATACAAGCTACAAAAACTGCTAGGCAAAATATTAGTCTTCCTGGTTCTGTTAAATTATACAGTGTGATATGGAAATGCTTGCATTTTTCTTCTAGTTTCTGAAATGTAGTGAAAAAGAAAAATAGCAAATTGACACAAACCTCTAGGGCCAAATCGAAGTTGGGTGTGTTCTGCTCACTACAGATGCTTACACCATGGCAGAACTTGATCCCTAATGCTAAGAGGCAGTGAGCTTCGGCAACTTTAGTACCCTGCAGTCTATGAATCAGAGACATTGTATTATCGCCAGGAAAAAGAAACCTGTTGAAAGAGATGTGCTCTGTAACAGTGGCAGTCATCAAGAAGGTTACAAAATTAACCACGTTAGTGAGTAAAGCAAAGCAAACTGTCTGCATAAGCATGTAAAGAGGAAAAGTCTAGAGAGAGGCAATGATATTTCCATGATTATATGAGGCTGGAGAACAGTGAATGCCTTGTTAAATGACATACTACAGAGCTATGATTTGTGTTCTTTACATTAGGGAAGATATTTACTTACACAGATCATCTTCCATTAATACTAATAGGAGTTCTGTGTATATACTGAACAGAGATTAAGGACTAGCTGCACCAAATGTTCACCAAATTGTGTGAAGTGCATTTTCTTCTATAGGTTCTCATAGACTGTAAGGCCAGAAGGGATCATCCAGTCTTGACCACCTTTGGAGGCCACAGAAGCTCACCCATCTATCCCTGTAAGAGACCCAGAATCTCTGCCTGAATTACTGAAGTCCTCAAATCACGATATAAAGAGGTTAAGGTACAGATAATCCACCATTTACTGTCATTTAAACTTGCAAGGGATCCAGAGGAATGAAGAAGGCAAAAAACTCCCAGGGTCTTTGCCAATCTGATTTGGGGGAAATTCCTTCCTGATCTCAAATCCAGAAACATTACAATGTGCTAAAGACTAAAATGGGAGTCATTTTGCATTCTTCCATTGTTCTAATTTGTTCAGTTTTCAACCTGTATGTTAATATGTATTATATATAGATAGAACTCCTGTTAGCATTACAGAGAACTATTTCTGTAAATATTTCTCTTATGATTCTATACAGATAAATGTTTCTGATAGTAGTAAAACCTGGACTCACGTAAATCAGTTGTATGGTAATATTCTTGTTCCTTATTCTTTTTCTTGATTCTTACAATCTATGTATTGTAATGACAAATAGTATTTGGTTTTCCAGCACTTGGATTTTATAAAGCAAACATCCAAGGAATAACCATGAGTTTCCATACTGATGTTTGCTTGCCTGACACACATTTGCTATTTATAGTTCACAGCTTGACAAAGCGTTCTTCTTAATAATAATATTAATAGGATTGACAACGTGCCACATAGCCAACGGCTTCTAAGAGCCTACGCATATAACTAAAAAAAACAATCTTGGAAAAATCAGTAGCAATGTCTTTGAATGTAACTAAATACTAAAAGTGGGGCAGAACTGAAACAAAATATTGTCCTCTAAAGTCTAAGCACATGCGTGGTACCCCTCCTAAACACCCACTAATTAAAACACCATAATAAAGGGACAACTATTTTATCTCCTATTTAGGTACAAAGGCCACTGCATTGTAGCTCAATAACTGTGCTAAAAAAGGTTTGTTTGAGGTACTGTAAAGTAGTCTGTGTACTTCGTCTTCAACTAGATGCAGTCATGTATTCCACTTAGGTGAGTATATGCCCAGCACATCAGAGCTGGAGACTTTTGCCTAGCAGTTCCCATAGAGGGAGGACATTCACAATGTTGGTTCTCCAACTTTCTCGCACTGTCAGTTCTGCTTCTCATACTGCTTTCTCCCATCCTGACTTACTCACTCAGAACCAAGGCACCCCTTGCATCTGGCACTCAGCTATCTGAATCTCACAGTGTGGCTGCTGCATGGTTGAGTGAAGAGACAGAGTGACATTCGGTAGCTGTTCAGAAAGATCTACTCAAAGAAAGTCTTCTGCCAGGATGGCCTATTCAGCAAAATAGAAGCAATTGTCAGTATGCTTATTAGCTGATGGAATACAACCGATGCTGTCCTCTATCCAGGACATTTTGGAGTAAATAGTTGACGCTTGAATTTAATTCATTGAGAGTGCACCTGGCATTCCCTTGTCAGAGAAGATCAATCTTCTCCAGTGGGTAGAGAGGAAAATTTTTTGCTTCCAATGGAAGCAAATTTCTTAAAAGGACTCCTTTGTCCAGTGGTCTGCATTGGGCCCAGTGCTGTTTAACATATTCATTAATGATCTGGAAAAAGGGGTAAACAGTGAAGTGGCAAAATTGTAGACAATACAAAATTATTCCAGATAGTTAAAACTAAAATAGACTGCGAAGAATTACAAAGGGATCTCACTAAAATGGATGAGCAGGCAGCAAAATAGCAGATGAATTTCAATGCTGATAAATGCAAAGTAATGCACATTGGAAAACATAAACATAGCTATGCATACAAAATGGCGGGATCTAAATTAGCTGTTACCACTCAAGAAAGAGATGTTGGAATAATTGTGGATAGTTCTCTGAAAATGTCTGCTCAATATACAGTAGAAGTAAAAAACAATAACAGAATATTAGGAACCGTTAGGAAATGGATAGATAATAAGATAGAAAATATCACAGCACTTCTCTATAATTCCATGATATTGCCCACATCTTGAATACTGCATGCAGATCTGGTCACCCCATCTCAAAAAAGAATGGGAACTAGAAAAAGTACAGAGAAGGCAACAAACATGATTAAAGGCACATAGTAGGCAACAAACATGATTAGGGGTATAGAAGAGCTTTGTTATGAGGAGAGATTCAAAAGACTGGCACGTTTCATCTTGGAAAAGAGATGACTAAGAGTCAGGACGATATGAGAGAAGTCTACAAAATCTTGACTGGTGGAGAGAAAGTGAGTAAAGAAATGTTATTTACTCTTTCACATAACACAAGAACTAGGGGTTACCCAATGAAATTAATAGGCAGCAAGTTTAAAACAAACCAAAGGAAGTACTTCAAGATACACATACAATCAACCTTTGCCAGAGGATATTGTGAAGTCTGGAACTATAAGAGGGTTCAAACAAAGAACTAGCTAAGTTCCTGAAGGATAAGCCTATCAATAGATATTAGCCAGGACGGGCTGGGATTCAAAACCATGTTCTGGCTGTTCCTAGTCTCTGTTTGCCAGAAGCTGGTAATGGATGACGGGATGGATCACTTGATGATTGTCTGTTTTATTTATCCCCTCTGAAGAACCTGGCATTGTCCGCTATCAGAAGACAGGATATGAGCTGGATGGACCAGTGGTCTGACGCACTATGGCTGTTCCTATGTTCTTATGTCTACATCCTCTGGCCTGAGAACCCTTTGGGGGACCTTAACTAAGTTCTGGTGGACTTAATGGGATCTCTATTCAAGTCCCTGACATCTTGCCCCTTTTTCTCAGAAAACTGCATTACACAAGGAATACCATCCACAAGGGAGTGTGAGAGCTGCAGTCTCTTTTGGCAGTTCCTCCTTATACACAGTCTCCAAAGGCAAGGTGACTTTATGATCACATCAGAAATTTTGGTCTAAAGTGGATCCTAAGTGTCATTTGAACCAGGAGCTATATTTACCATATTCCATCCCAGCTCCTGTGCACAGGGAGTGAAATACATTTAAGATTTTGGTTCTGCGTTGAACCCAAAACTGAAACAGGCTTATTCTCTGGTTCTGAGTCCCATGTGGGCAGAACCACAAGAACAGCTGATCTGAGAAGATTTCTATCGCTTGGTGCAAAAACTTATTGAGAACTGTATTTAAGAATCCAGCATCATTGCAGCCAAACTATAACATAACCCTAGCCCTGATTTAGTACTGTATGCAAATGCTAACCCCCAGCCAGCTCACGATCTGAGCACCAGCACTTCAGCCTATGTCGGGTAAATAGTACATATATAACATACATGCCAGGGAACAGCTCATTGTTTGTGAGAATCAAAAGGAAAACTCAAAATTTATCTCTGTACAAAGTTATTTATGATCTTTAAAGGTCACTTCAAGGAGCAAATAAAACTGCAGAAACTTCCTCATAATCCATCCAGTGTGAATAAAAGAGGTGGAGTCTGTTTAGACAGTGAGGTACTTTTGACAGCCTTTCAGCAGCCTACTCCTGAGTAAATCTAGACAAGATCAAACCTGTTGATGCTCAGACAGTACAGTTCACAGATATGAAGCATGCTGCAAATAGAAGACTATCTTGTGGGTGTGGATCTGGTCTCATGATTTTCAAGAGGTTGTGTCCTTTCTTCGCATGTGCGGATCTCACCATTGTCCTCCCAGTCTTTATCTCTTGGTTTGACTTGTTCTACCTGCTCTAGCTGTGGCCAAGCTATCCAGGTCTTCTGAGCCCAGAGGAGCAATGTGAGCATAGTTAACAGTTCCACACTCTGTCCTAGCTGCCAGTCAACTGTCGGGTGAAATATAAGATGCTACGATATGGCCTAGGGCCCAGCTACCGCAGGGATTTTTCCCTCCCTCTATGCTATCATTGTTCATCCAGAATGCTAAACTAGGTGCGTTTTAAGGGAGCCTATGGTGTTTTTGGTGGCAGGCCTTCAGCTGTGGAATTCTCACTCCTGCTAGAAATACATTTAAGCTTAGCCTTGATACAGGAAGCTCTGTAGACCCAGACCATTATCTTGGGTATTTGCCAACTTCCAGCTCTGGTAATAACAACAGTGAACAGTAAATGCAGTACTTCACTCTTACGTTGTATGCAGCATATTGGCAACATTTTCTTCAACTTGTTTTTTTAAAGGTACAGTGCTGCAGGAGTTCTTGGGATATTTGTTTCCTGTATCTGGGAATTATGCTGCTTTTAATTCAAGCTTTGTGACGTTTCCCAGATATCATGGTGACTGGTGCCTAATATAAGGAAATAGAAATGCCACTCACGGTTTTTAGGAAGCTGGCTTTGTCCAGAACTTCTCTCCCAGACATTTTAATATCTTGACTGTTTAGTGCCCATCCACATTATGTGATATAATGCTCTAAGGCCCTGGTCCTGAAAATAGGCTCTGTTCAGGCCTAGGATCAACCTTGGAGGATCCAATTTGAGAATCCAGGCATGTGTTACCACTAACCTGGTACCAACCCTCCAGCTTTTCTTGCAATTAAATAAACATTTCCTTATGCTCTTGGGTTGTGGTTCAAAAGCTATTATCTGTCCATACACAGGTCAATACAGTCCTGTCTGGACAGAGTGGTATATTACACATCAGTAATAGGTCCCTGAAATGGGGAAATGGTGGGATCTAGGTTTACTTTATCTTAATGAACCAACAAACTGCAGGGGGGGCAGGTGCACACGCAAAAGAATCAGAGTCTGTCTATATGGTTCTTCCAACATGCCATTTCCTCTCCTTTCTCTTTAGGGCAATGAAAGGAAGAGAGTCTGTGCTTCCGCCTGGCCAGTCCCATTGCTTCATTTACAAAGGAATCAATCTTTACATAGACAAATCTCTTTGAACTAACCTCACTGACATGCCATATAAACTGCTTGCCCCAAACCTGACTTTGAGCCCGTTGTTGAACTGTAGGGAGTATAGCCAATGCTATAATAATCTGGATTCTGCTCTTTGATGCAGGTGTGCCACACTCAGGCTATGTCTACACTTGGTAATTTAAGTCGACTTAGCATGTCCACACTCAAAATTTAAGTCGACTTAGAGGGGACCCTACCAAATCAACCTAGAGCGTCCACACTGGATGCCTAGGTCGACTTGTAGGGGCTAGGTGGACCTGGGACAGGTCCACGGTAGCAGGGGGGGTGCACCTTGGTACAATGGGGCAAAGGGGGACAGGGACTCTGGCAGGGCATAGGGGCAGGGTGGGCAGGGCTCTGCCCTGCCCTGTGGGGGGGCATGCAAAGCTGTGGCTGTACCAGCCACCCTGGCAGGGTGGGCAGTGGGGAAGCCCTAAAGCTCCCTAAGTCGACTTACGGTTACTCTGCGTCCACACTGGCTAAGTCGACTTTCTAAAAGTAAAGTCGACTTAAAATGAGGTTTTATAAAGTCAACTTAATTTTTCCTTAAGTCGACTTAAGCAGCTGCTTAAGGAAAGTGTAGTGTGGACGCAGATTAAATTAAGTCGACTTAATTTGTAAGTGTAGACGCACCCTCAGTGACTTCATCTGAAGTCATGCCTATGAATCAAAGGGCCTTTATCTCAGGGTGAACATTTGTATGAGCTTTTGAAGGATAATTTATTTTGGGAAATAAAACAGCTGAGCTATAAGGCATATTTTCATTTTGGGAAGGGGACTCTGTATTGTATGAACCTCAAGGTTTGGGAGAGGAATCTTTTCCTATAGCTTTTAGGTAGTGACAATCCTTTTAAACAAACTGGCAAGTCCATCAGCAATGCTATCCATTGTAGAGCAAGAGGCTTTTGACCTTTTTGATAATTATTCCCGGTCCAATTCTTGGAAGTCTTCATTATTCTGAATAGCATTTGTGGCATTGTAAGACACAAAAAGGAGACTGAGCCACATCCATTAGTAAAGGTGAATTGGAACTCATAGTAAATGTCAAGACTCTTTTAATTGTGCTTTATCTAATGGCTTCCTAGCTTAGTAAGGAACAATCTAAAGCTATTAATTATTATGAGTAGGTAAACATTTTAAGGTTTGTTGGTTTTGTTTTGGGGGTTTTTTTTTTGCCAAGAGGCTCTTCACTTCTATTTGATGAGTCTTTGTACATGACTTAATGTAAAGTTATGAAATTTAGAGGGAAGTTGTGACAAAGTCAATGTGAGGCCTTATTGTGTGTGAGCATACAGGGCTAAAAATCTGAAGGATTCAAATCTAATTGTAAATATTACCATTTCTACCTTGCACTTTTTTTCAGCAATTTTCCAAGATCTTTAAAAGAGTTACAAGCCACATCCTGACTTATTGATTTAGCTTCCTTCCCAGACTTATTATTTTAGGTGTTATTGCTCCTCTAGCAAGAAATAATAGATGTTGGGATTCTGTGGGTCAGCTTCCTTTTGGAGGAGACATCAGTGACACAGTGTTTGGTTATATTTTTAGGGTAACCTTTTTTAAAACTACTTCTGGAACAGAGATGTTTGCAGCATGCATCCTTCTTTCAGGGATGTCAGCCCAACATCTTTGTCAAATTCCCTTCAAGAACTGACTAGTCAGAGATTAGGTAGGGAGGAAACTTCTTTGCTGCTTGCAACAGCTTTCCAAAAAACAACAGAGCACAAAACTCAACCAGAACCCAGTATTTTCTTCCAGAATTTTTCACATGCTAAAGAAAAAGAACTTGTAAGACTATGCAGAATGGGGTCATCTCATGCCTCCTGACCTCTGCTATTACGCATGATGAATGGCAAAATAAAACTTTAAAGCAGATAAGAGGGAACAACCATCATAGCATCTGAGCATCATTATCCTACAGACCTTTAAATCCATTTTAGTACAGAATAGTTAAATGTAATAAACTGTGAAGATTTGTCTTTTAGAGCATCACAAAAATGCAGATTCAGATACAAGATAGTCATGAAATCTTTGGGTAAAAAACTTTACGTCCATAGATGGAAGAGCTAATTATTATTAACATTATACTGTTTACTTACACAGACCTATACAAAATCCCCTGTCCTGAAAAGTTTATGGTTTAAATAGAACAGCCCCAATCCCACAATGACCCAGTACCTGCCTTTGGAGGGGCTCATAAGCAGCCACTGCTGATGCTGGAATGATAGGTGGAGGTGGGAGGAGACGAGAGGAGGAAGTGAGCCAGAGACCTATGCAGTGATTGTGGTGAGGGCCTGTGAAAAGGGCTGCGGGTGAGGCCTGAGGAAGATGGGGAGACAGGGCAGGGAGCTTGCCTTCCCCAAGGGAAGCTTCAAAATCTGCTCATGCTTTGGAGATATTTCTTGAAGAGGTGAATTCTACATAGGAATGTGAAAGGGAAGTACACAGAAGTATAGCGGCACAAGTAGGAAAAGAGATGAAGGGAAGATTAGGGTAAAAAAGATTGGTACAAGTGCAGACATCATGAAGTAAACCTGATGATGATCCATGTTGCTTTCAAATAATTTTGAACGACCAGGATTTTGAATGAGTGGCAATTTATGACCCACTAACTCTTTTTCCATACATGCATTGACAACAGAACCTTCCAAATATCTCACCTGCAACAAGGTCTGTCTTCTTTCTACATCACAAGACAGGTCTCTCTCACTGTCAGTCTCATTCTGATTTGGAATCAATTAGGAAACAAAACTAAACAAATATCAAGCAAATAATAAGGAAATTTTGGCTCAGTGTGGATTTGACGTGTGTTATAAAATGCTGGAGAAAGAAGATTTTGGCAGCTGGTCAGCAGGAGTTGTCTTTTAGATGGAACTATTTTATACAAAGACATTCGGGGGGGAGGGGGAAGGTTTACAATGTGTTCAGTAAATTGCAACAGTGAGAGCATATAACCAAAGCAGTATCATGCAGCAGAGCCAATAAAACTCTATAGAGACCTTCGGTTATTCATAAAATTCCGTAGTAAGTTTCTTATCGCTTATTTGTATTTTTTAAAAATACAAGCAGTCTTGTGGCACTCTTAAAGATTAACACATTTCTTTTTTGCATGTTGGTCTTTAAAAGTGCCATGAGACTCCTTATTTGTTTTGCTGAACTAGACTGACACGGCTACCCCTTTGGATCTTGTATATTTAAAAAACTTTTACGGTAAGTGCAATAACACTGTCATGCAAAAGGAGTGAAAATAAAGCAGAGATTTGCACATAACTTCAATTCAATTTCTGAAGTTAAAAACCTAATAAAAACTTCACTTTTTACAATGGCAATATCTTAAATTTATAGGGTGTTTTATAAAGTAGGACCTTGATTCAGCATACTATGTACATAACTTTAAGCCCACATGTAATCTTAAACACATCTTGATGGTGTATTCAGTAGGAATACATGTTTTTAAAGTTCTTGTTGTTGTATTCAGTGGGACTACATGTTGTTAAAGGGGCATAGCCAAAAGTGATTTTCTGGAAGAGCCTGTGATTGATTCAGGTGGGCCTTGCTACGCCCTTCTTCCAGTCATGTGACCGGAAACAGGAAGTTCCGGCAGCTGCCGAAGCTTGGCAACTGGAGTGTTGGTTGCTTAGTGATTCTTGGCTAGTCACTTCCTGAACTTCCTGTTTCCGGTCATGTGGCTGGAAGCAGGAAATTTCAGTAATGAACCACCAAAAGCTGCCTGACACTCCAAGCTTGAGTGAAGCATCAGCGGCAGAAGCAACCAATTGGGTAGAACTGCTTTCAAAGTGGATGGGCTGCGGCCCACCCTGGTCCTCCTGTAGCTACATTGCTGCTGCCTATGTGTAAGTTCTTATGTGTAGGATTTGGGTGCATGATTCCAGCACTGCTGAAATGCAGCTGTCAGAGGAAATAACTTGGTTACTGCTTGACATTTGCCAGTGTGTGGAGAATGATTACATTGGAGGCATGATCTACAGTGCTGGAAAAATTCGGCCGTGGTCAACAGGAGTTACACAGAGAAGTCCGTGTAACCCCTGTCGACTTCGTAACTTCCCTTTAACACGCCATCTCCACTGCACTGCACTGACAGAAAATGCTCATTTCCAGAAATGCTCATCCTTGACCAAAATGCTTCTATTAAAGTCAGTTGGAGTTTTACCATTGACTTTTGTGAGCGCAGAGTTCGGCCTATTCTCTATAAATGGAATTCAAATAATCACACTGCATTATATCTTCAAATCAGACACTCTTTAAATATGCTGACTTTTCCCCGTTCAGAATTTTAATAGAAAATGGCTGAAAGCTGTTTGTGAGATTTATCTTGTGGTGTTGCATTCACCTATTTCCCTGTGTGAGCTCATGCATAAGGGGAAAAGTTGCAAAAGCAAAAACTTTGCAAACTGGTTCTGAACACACACATGAGCTAATTTGAAAGCTCTCTGATGTGTGCAGTTCGGAACAAAGCAACTCAAAAAGCCTCTGAAGTTCATTTATTTGAATAGAGCAGGATAATCAGGGTGGAGAATTTATTGTGCTGGTGATTAATAATTGCATGAGTGGCGCAATAATCAGGCTTTTAATTGCTTTCCTTTGCAGTCATCTTAGAGCAATATCAATTTCGCCAACTGTTATAGCTGAATCCTATTCTCTCTCTTTTTGAAAGCGGATGTTGCATGACTGTACAAGTACAGGAACGGAGAAAGGATCTTATGGGTTTGCCAGTTGAAGGCTGAATATCTGATAGAAGTGAACATACACACGTATGTGCACACATAAAATCTCTGGAAAAGGAGATTTGTGACAATGAACTTCTTAACAAAACAACGAAAACAAGAGCCAAATAAAGTGACCTAAAACCTTATGTCCATCAGCAAATTGGACCTCCGTGATACCTCCCAAACCAACCAGACAGGAAGTGATTCAGAATTCTGCTCTGTGGATAGAAAGGCTTTATAAGAATTTTCTATGCAAAAGAGGTGAGCTATGCAAGTGCTGAGGGGCAAGGAGGGTGAGCAGAGAAGAACGAAACTTTTTTTGAAAGATGTTTGGGGTAGATCTGTATTCCTCCCCTTTCTTCCATATTAACGGGATCCAGGCTGCAATTTTCTATTGGCATTTAACCTGTCAGAAAACTCCATTGCATGCCTCCCTTTCTTGACTACTGAGAACTAACTGATTAAAATGGCCATATTCTTCTCCTGGTTACACTATCACTAGCCTGTTAACGTCAGTGACGTCGCATCACTGTAGATGAGTGGAGAATTTTGCCAAAAGATCATCCTTTATAAAATGTCCATGTAATTAGCAAATGTCACATTTAGACAAATGGTCCAAACTGGTGGTTCATTCGGACATCCTGCCAGTGGCTGAAGTAAGAAAAGCTAAAGACTTGCCTAATTAATATTAAAATAAGTTTGCTGGATGGCATAAAGATTTAACATTTTGCAACACTGTAGACAAAATTCTATCCCTTGTACAGGTCTTTTGGCTAGAGAGCAAGTACAACAGGAAAACCAGAAATGCAAGCAGTTTTATTTAACTATAGTTATTTGGCCAAACACACAGAAAAGTCTATAAAAGTTTTGCCATTTGGACCAATCCTCAAACCGTGGGCCAGTCAGCCAACATTTCATTAGCAGTTACAATGAAACAGTTTAAAACCTGCTTCCAAATATTTCAAGTTGAATTTTTAATTGATATGACATCCTTGTGATGGTAGAAGGGGGAAGGCCATAAACTGATCCTCCAATTCAGATTTCTCTGAGACTGAATATTTTCATCTCTTTTCCCTATGTAATTATTATGATTTGTTTTAATTACCTGATGAATGCCCCAAGCCTTTGCTCGAAAAAGGCCTTTTTGTAAATAGCCTTATAATTATTTATGATAATTACAGCTTCTAAAAGGTCCCCTTTGCTGCAGTATATTAACTTGTTTTTCCATGACATTTCCATCATTTCCTGGTTTAAACTAGGGCCTGGTCTACATGGCTGGTGCTGTTCGATGGCAGTTGAACTCAGAGTAGCTTGAGTAACTCCCATTGACTTTGTAACTTCCCTTCTATGCAGCATCTTCACTGGTCTGCGCCGATGGGAAATGCATCCCTGTCAAACACAGTATTATGCCACCTGAGGTGGTGGTTTTATTAGGCTGACTTTTGGATCAATTGAGCATATCTTTACCGACCGTTGAATTGATCCGGAAAAATCAATCTGATAGTGGCGAATTTGTCGCTGTCACCCTAGTCAAAATCACGCAATATTACACCTTTTCAGGTATTTTATCAAGACCAGGAAGCATGGGTAGTATACGTAATGTAGGCCAGTTTTTGTTTAAAAAAAGACAAGCAGGCCCTCTGAATCATTTTGGTGCATAATTTTTGCCATGAAAACTGGCATACAAAAAAAGGGCATTGATCCTGTAAGATCTTGTTTATGTGAGTAGTCCTTTCCTACACAGATAATCCTATTGATTTCCAGTGGAACTAAATGTGTGAGGTAAAGCCTATTGGCATTTATAAAGAGTTTGCAGCACTGGACTCTGTGGCTGCATCTACACTTGAAAATTAAGTTGACTTAAGCTTGCTTAAGTCGATTTAATTACCCCACATCTACACTACAGTTTCCTTAAGTCAACTTAAGCAGCTGCTTAAGTCGACTTAAGGAAATTCAAAGTCGACTTTATAACACCTGGTATATAGTTGACTTTGAGGCTTAAGTTGACTATTTAAGTCGACTTAAGCCAGTGTAGATGTGAGGTAGCCCTAAGTCAACTTTAAACAGCTCCCTAAACAGCTGGAGCACCGGCAATTGCCAGCGCCCCGCTCCAGCTGTTTAGGGGGCCTCCCAATTCCCTCCTTCTCGCCTGGACCACTCAGGTCCCGGCAAGAAGGGATCGTAAGGCTTCCTTCTCACTGGGACCTGGTCCCAGCGACAAGGAGGCCCCACGGTCCCTTCATGCTGGG
>ML685832.1:1250906-1263196 GCA_007922175.1 Pelusios castaneus
CCCAGCCCCTATGCTCTGCCAGAGTCCCCGTCCCCCTTTGCCCCATTGAATCTATGTACAATGGGGCAAAGGCTGATCCACCTGGTACTGGGCAAGGGGTGCCCCCCCTATCCCCGTGGACCTGCCCTAGGTCCCCCTAGCCCCTAGAAGTCGACCTAGGCATCCAGTGTGGACGCGCTAGGTCGACTTTGTAAGTTCCCCCCAAAGTCGACTTAAAATTTAAGTGTAGACTCACTGTCGACTTAAGTAAGTCGACTTAGTTAAAGTTGACTTAAATTTCCAAGTGTAGACATAGCCTAAGATATGAATACATCAGCCTGCTTCTTCCCAAATACAGAATAGGAATATTTGTTGAATACGTTTATCTTTTCTGCCTCATGAATTTATCTGAGAAGCTTATTTGCTCATTTCCAGCAAACTTACCAGAAACCCAAATGACATAAAATGAAAACAGACTGATAAAGAACCTTCATCTTGTATACACAATCTTTGCTTAATTCTGGAGTTACTTGAGGTGTGAGAATACTGGTATTTCAAAAGGTAATGTGTGATCCATAGACATAAGTCAGTAGGACCCAGAGGTAGGCGATGTTCTGCTGTGGTAAAAATCACCTCAGGATATCAAACCAGTGTATTTAGACACTGAACTTATTTTTTTAAAATGTGTTTTAATAATTTTACACTTTGACTTTAGAGATCCCCAAGATTGATGGGGAATATTTAAAAGAGCCATTGTCTCCTCTTCATCATTATCAGGCATATATTCCATATCAAGTCTTATTGCTGTGTATCATTGCTTTTCTGTATTTCTGAACTATTACTATTCTATTCTGACCAGTGGAGGCTGCTACCTGGAAAATTCAAGTCATCAATTATCTTATATGTTTGACAGACTCTTATAAGGGCTGGTGATTTGAGGTGGATTCCTCACTAGTTTTCTGTCAGATATCTGAAAGCTATTTTCCATTCTCAAAGTATAATTCCCAGCCAAAGTGAATACTCATAAAACTTAGCAGAAGGTTTGCAACCTCCACAAAAAAAGCAGGAGATGGAAGTTCTCCATAGCTCCTAGATAATTTTACAAGGATGCTAATGACATGTACAAGTGCTTGAGATTTTCATTTTTTGTAAAACACAAACATAGAATGTGTTTATTTTTGTCAAAATAAGATGTGACACTCTTCAAATCAGATGTCCACTACATTGTCAAATCAATTCATTGATCTTAAAAAGGCTGACCTCCATGAGAATGGACATAACCAAAAACAAACAAACAAAAAATAATTCCAGATAGCATACAGCACAAATGTGAGGCAGAAATAATATTAAAAAATAGTTTTATGATAGTGTGTTAGTTTTTCATTTAATTATAAAGTTAAAGGTCTGACTGATTTTGGTCATTAAAGAAACATTTTTAAAATGGTCATCAGACTAGTTTCCAATTTTGTACCTTTAATTTTGCAGGCTCAGATAACTATGGGTGTAAATGATGCCACTTAAATATCTCACTCCCATATAGATGACTAAAAAGTCATGTTTGCATTGGCAAGTAACTGAGGCTATGTCTACACTTACAAAGTTAAATCGACTCTGTTAAGTCGACCTTGTTAAGTCAATTTAACAAATTGGCTACAATTTAAGTCGACTTTGTAAAGTCGACTTAGCAGAGATAGCCGTTATTTTGGCTTTAAGTCGACTTAATAAAGTCGACAGCGTTAATCCCCATCTACAATGGCCTTAAGTCGACTTAAGGAAATGTTTTAGTCAACTTTAGAAAAGCCCAGTGTGGACGCAGCTGTTTAGGTCGAATTAAGTATCCTTAAGTCAACCTAACTTGCCAGTGTAGACGCACCCTGAGAGCATAAAATTGTGCCTGTAGCTAATTGCGAGTGAAAAATTATGCGTGGGTGGGAAATTGGACCTAGTTGTGAAAAATTGAAATCAACACGGGCTTGGTACTTAAATGCCTTTGAGGATCTGAGCTGAAGTGATCTCTATTCTACTTAGTCTAATGTCCCAGTCTTGCTATCAGATTCTGCTGATGCAGATGCCTATCCCTGTATACAGTCTCTGCCAAAAGTTCTTGATCATGCCAACACTTGCACAGGTAAGTAATTTTACCTGTATGCGTAGTCCCGTTAATTAAATGGGACTAATCACATGAGAAAAATTACACCCATGTGTAATTGGTAACAGAACTGGAATAACAGGTAACATTGTAACAGGACTGGAGTCCTACGTTTGTAAAGTGCTTTGGGGGACATGAAAGGAAAAAGCACCAATTAAGTGGTTGTTGTTTTTATTTTAATTTTTAACTGAGATCTTTTGAGGGGTATTTTTATCATCACACTATCATTATTACAGCTGTGTAAAATTGTACCTTTATATGTAAATGCTTCATGAAAAGGGATATTTTACCAGAGGATTTCTAGCCTTGATTAGGCAAGCAAACTTCTTCTGAACTTATATGTACTTTATTATAGTTCACTTTTTCAACATCAGTAGGGTGCAAAATGTGCTTATTCAGCAGTGTTTACATGTCAGAGTGATCTTTTAGAATTAATGTGGTTTGATTTTTCCACTGGAGAAAACACAGAGCTAAACATATTTAATTTTATGTAAAAGTTCCCAAACACCATAAAACTGTATAAAATCGCTAAGAAAATATTTATATTCACATATTGGCTGTATAACACAAATATTTGGTCACAATTAGCATTCCATGGCAGCTTAAAAATGAAAATGCATGCAATCTATTTATTTCCAAAGTTCTGAATATATTTCTTTTCAAAATATTTTCTAAGACACTATAATTATTAGGATGAATCACAAATTTTCTTTGCCTTTGGCTTAGTCAGGATTGCCATATTTACTCTCCTGTTTACATTAGTGACTGAGTTTTTGGCTGTTCTCCCAAAATATGCTCTGGCCTGTAGAGAGAACTGTAAAGGGGTTAACAGCATCTCAGACTCCCAATCGCGAAAATGGAGCTTGCCCTTGCCTCTCCCAAAACTTCTTCCTTGTCTCAATTCTGTATCTGGGGGCTCAGGTACTATGTTGGCGAATGAGCTTAGGAGACATGGATGGGTGAATGGATGAATAGGTAACATAACTATTGTGCCTGCCATGGAGGCCTGTGACTTTCAACTCCTCTCTCTTCTTCTTACCTCTTTCTTCAGGCTGTGACCAGTTCAAATTGCTTTTCATTCCATAACATTCCAAATATTGCTCATTTGTATCCATATCATTTCCCACAGGGAGTGCTGCAACCACCTAACCTAGTTTCCCCATTCCTCTCACTGCCAAAAGAGTCTATCTAGCCCACCATTGCAGCCATGTCCCCTTGGCTCCACAGTATTCTATAGATTAAACTTAAATTCTTTCATTTTGCTTAAATTCCCTACCTCTTACATTCACTACTTAAATATCTGATCTGGTCATCAGCTGTGTTCCACCTCCCTTCTGGCTGACATACATACCCATCCATGCCGCAATGACTTCAGTCTTCAGATCTCTTTGTCTCCTTCTCTCACAAATATCTCCACGCTTGCTTCTGTTTTCCTCTTGTAGCTGGAATACCTAAATCTCTTTGTTCTTTCTCTCATTTTTCCTCTACCTGGAGATTTATATGGATGACATCACTATAGCATCTGTTTCCTGTGCTACTTCACTGAAGTCCCTCCTAAAATCTCAGGTGGTGGCCTTGCTGATTATTAGTCATCTGCTTTCGATCTGCTGGACCGTAAAATAGAAACATATAGAAGTATATGTGACCACGGGCTGGATTCACACAGTACTTAGGTTCTGAAGTACAAGAGATAAGAACCAATGAGACTCACTCAGTAACACTACACAGCTTGTGCCTATCTAGTGGAAGGATTCCATTAGATGGCAGGATTCCAAGAGATTAGGTGATACAACACCCAAATCTGCTCTGCATTTAGCCCCCTTTATATAGCCACTGGATTGGGATTTAGGAGAATTGGATTGTATTCCCACCTCTACTACAGGTCTGCTGATCACCTTGGGCAAGCCACTTCCCTTCTCTGGATAATGATACTTAGATCCCTATATACATCTTTTTGAGATCTACAGCTGAAAAGGATTATAGAAGAGCTTGGTTATTCAGTCCTGTAATCAGCCTGCACTGACTTCCAGCTCATAACAAGGTTCTGCCCAGGTCAAAGCAATTGCTTAGGAACCTTTATTTAAAATGTGCTCTGCACATCTAATCATTCATGATGGTGCTTTCAGACAATAAATGCATGTAATCCTGTAAGCATGTGGACACCAGTAAACACAGGGGCAACTGCTTAGTTGCTGACTGACACCTCGGGGTATTTGATATGCCTGCTTTTGCCTCCATGGTGAGTGCTATCATGTTCTCAGATGTCATTCTTGAAAAATACCACCTCCAGAAGATCGTATGTGTGGAAATACCATTCCAGTAGTTGAACTGTAATGCCATTCCTAGAAATGCTGCTTGCCAAGGAGGGCACAGAATTCTTAACATTAGGGAGGAAAAAGATTTATTTTGCCATTTTGTCCACCCACATGTGAAAAAGGGATTTCCCCCCATGTGGTGTATTAAAGTTCCTGATGCATTGTAGTTCTCAAAGACTAAAGCAGTCAGGGTCTTTCAGGAGCCCAATTTATCTCTCCATAACCATATTTTCTTGATAGTCACCTGAAGTTTTCCTTGTGCCTAAAGAGCTGCTACTCTCCCCAGTCTGTCAACTCATAAAAGAATAATGAACGAATAAGGTCTCTATCAAATAAAGATACTTAAGCATCTGGGACAGCCTAAAGTTAGGCAGGTGTTTTAATACCATGCTAACATGACCAATCTTTGTCATTTAAAAAATATTAATTTAGCCCTTAGATACCAAGGCATGAGATTAGTTTTTTTGTTTTTGTTTTTCAAAACCATGATTGACTAATTAGAAAGATTCACGTGTTTTGAAGCCCCAAGTAATTTGCCTTTACATTTGCAGGTAGAAAGACAGCCTCACAATTTAATTAATTTCATACATCTTTGGCAGAGGAAGAGGCCAATGGTTTGACACTCAGTAGATCGGGACCACAAGTGGATCAAAAACAAAAGTGGAAGCCTGGAGGGATGCTCCAGGGGCAATTCTGCAGTTTCTGGAGTCCTATGGAGGGCACTTAAGAAAGGCAAAGGATCTAACTCATAATTAGTCTTTTTTAAATTATTTTTTTGGCTCAGGGGAGCGTTTATGTAGTTCTGTCAATGAACAGTGAAATGTTAGAGAGACTGTGCATTCGGTCATTAATCCATCTCTTTGGTCACAGGTTGTTCACGCAGCTGCAGAATGCTGTAGGTTAAAGTATCTGTTTGTGATGTAGTGCGTTTACTGACAGGAATGACGGGAACTATCTGTGATACAAGATGGGTGAGGAAATAGCTTTTAGTGGATCAACTTCTTTCAGTGGGAGGGACAAGCTTTCAAAGAAGAAGAAGATCTGTGTGACTCGACAGCTTGTCCAATACAAGATATTACCTCACTCACCATGTCTCTCTAATATCTTGGGACCAGCATAGCTACAGCTAAACTGCATTCAGGGATTACCTGTGTCAGATAAAGATGGCGTAGTCTGCATTATAGTTTGATTGTAGCTTGTATTCCAGCATGAACACACATCTTTAGCCATTTCAATCGCTAAGAGGCTATCCCGGAACATTAGATTGCTTGTCGTATCTATCTTCATTATTAGCCAAGGGAACAGTCGTAATTTTTTTCTTGTCTGACTTTCATCATCCTATAAAGCATCTTAAATTTGTTATAAGTACAGCTGTTCATGTCCTCATTTGGGTTATAAGAGTCTTTAATCCTATCACTTTATTCTCATAAATTTTACAATAGTTTCCCATGGAATCCTTACATCTGCTTTGATTTATAGGGCCATTTTTGAATTGCTAACGCTCCTTCAGCCCTTATCTGCAATCTAATTTCCTCCACTCTGGGCATGTTTTTGGCGAGACACTCTTATGCAATGAACTGAAACTCTTGCTCTTTAACAATAGCCTCCTATCTATCAGAACTCATCTGGAGCCACACCATAAGTAGAACACATTTTTTTCTAAAATCTAGTTTGAACTAAGGAAAATTCTTTATGGCACATGGTATGTTAATTAACATGGTTTCTATCTAACATGATGTTTGTCCTGGTTGACTATGCTCTGTTTTTAGAAAATAAATTGGCCCCTTCTGTGCTCATTGCTCAGTGATTGTGCTAGTTAATGCATTTTCTAACATCGTCTCAGTATAGACATGATCTAAAGACCATAAATTTAGTAAAAGAAGGAGGAATTAAGGGCAGAAAATGCTAATTTTTCAGCTTGCAGTGTTTTTAATGACTACTATAGCTAGGTAAAAAATCAATAAGACATGGTTTTGTACTACTGTTCATCACCTTCCCTCATACTGTCCTATCTTCACAGTTGCAGACAGTTCATTCTGAATCTGGCCATTTTTGTCAATTTCTTAACGGTGAACAAGGTTTTAGTTCCCCAACACTAATCTGCATATTATTCTAATTCTTCTTATTACTGTTATTTAAGATTGCAGTAATGTTCAAAATGTGCAAGTGATGCTTTCTGAACACATTGATCTTCAAAGCATCTGACGAAGTGGGATATTCTCCCATGAAAGCTCATGCAATAAATAAATCTGTTAGTCTTTAAAAGTTCCACAGTACTCTGTTGTTTTTCTGCAATGGAATAACACCGCTACCCCGTTGGAACTTTTCTGAACACAGAAAACATGGATCTTACAATCTAAATCCCTGATCTGCACTCTGATCTGCTCATGCAGACCTCTATGCCTTTGCTGAGTTCCATTGAAGCCAATGCAGGATTTTGACCAAACAGAGAAAATACACACAGATAAAGGGGGGAAAGAATAAAACAGACAAGCTAAGCAGTCAGGGTTATGGTAGGCACAAGTCATTTTAGCTCCTCTGTAATATTTTGTGCTTGCCTATTTTCTGCTTTTTCTTGTGTATTTTTACCTTTATAAACCCACCCATGGATTTATTCTCATAACTATTTCTTTCCTCTCAGTTATTATACCAAGGTTAAAAATATAATCTTCCCCTATTTTATCAACATACTGTTTTAGCTACAACCACTCCACCAAGTGTCTATTGAGATGGCTGTAAGAATGTGCACTGTTTCTTTACATTTATAGCATAAAGCCAGTCAGGATTGGTTCTAAATCATGTTCCAGGCAGAACCTCTGTGGTGAAGAAAAGAGTAAATGTATAGATTTAGCAAGAATGCTGTTTTCCTTCTAATAAAGCTCTTTGATCAGTACTGGAAGATTGCAATGCTTTCTGTGATATTTTTCCATGACACATGATATAGGGTCAGAAGTTGATTCTTTCTGAAGTAGCATCAATAGGAAGGACAGGAAAGTGTCAGCATTTTAACCTCCGCAAAACGTTAAATTGGGTAAACCCACACAATGGCTTACATGGGAAGAGACCTTCACCAGAGGCTGAATCAGAGTGAAGGGTAAATACAGGTTAATTTAAATTTATTTATGTAATGGTGATTGAAGCAGTAGAGATAGAAATCATTCACTTCTCTGAGAAAGGAGGTGAAACTTTGACTTTTTTCTGTAACCGCCCCCCTTCCCCCCAATATGCAATTTTAGTCCAAAAAGAAATGTAATACACAACTTGGTGTGCTTTCACACAGAGGCCTGGGGAAAGTATGGAAGCCTTTATAAGGAGTCTATACAAACAAGCAGACCCTTGTGGCTTTGGTATCTATCAAGAAGAACTCATTAGGGGATTGTCTAGCAGTTAAGATTTTAAAAAGGGAACTTGAAATATATCTCTGCCACATCTCCTTTCCTAAGGCCCAACCAAGAAGGGACCACCATTATGCCAAGTACTGTATCAGCAGAGTCTCTGCCCAGAGAGTTTAGGGTTTAATTAAACAAGAAAGCTAAGGTTGGTAAAGGGCTGTAACCCACAAACAGAGGCATCAATATGATTAAAAACATGTTTGTTCCACAATGTATGTTTGTTTGTTTGAAGGCAGGTTTACTTCAGAGGAAATAAACTACATGGTAAAAATATTGATAGGACAACGGGCATTGGATAGAAAGGAGGGTAGTAGGACAGGCTGGGGAGAAGAGGAAGTATGGAGTGAATCTGAGGTAAAGAGACTGTGAGTGAGGAGAAAGGGTGAACATCAGCAACCAGTCAGAACAGGACAGATAAAGTCTAGCCAAAAATGTGGAAAGTTCTCTGAATGTCCAAAGGTCCAATTCTGGTTACCCTTTGTCCAACTCTCATGAATACAGTGACAAGTGGTTTGCTTTTTCAGGTATGGATAGCGACGTGGTCAAACTAAAATGATCCGTGGTGTGCTGTGTGTGTATGCAAGGCCAGGGATCAGCAGTGTCCCTGGCACAATTCCATCTATGCCTGGAAGACACCCAGGCTATGTCTACACTTGTAATTTTAAGTCGATTTTAACTAAGTCGACTTAGTGAGTCTGCACTTAAAATTAAAGTTGACTTTGGGGAGAACTTACAAAGTTCCCCCTGTGCCCCCCCCCCCAGCAGGGAGGGCATTGATGTAGTCCTGGGGTAGCCCTAAATCGACTTAGGGCTACCCCACATCTACACTGGCTTAAGTCGACTCTAGGGAGTCGACTTAAGCCTTAAGTCGAATTTAAAGGAGGTGTTATAAAGTCAACTTAATTTTCATTGTCGACTTTATTTTCCTTAAGTCGACTTAAGGAAAGTGTAGTGTAGATGCAGGGTAAATTAAGTGGATTTAAGCAAGCTCAAGTCGACTTAATTTGCAAGTGTAGACGCAGCCACAGTGTGACCTCACACCACCCCATACGTGTGAGGTCACGCCAGAAGGAAGACACTGGTTTGCAAGTGCTTAATTGCATACCTGACTTAAAAAGTCATGGCTTGCCAATGAAGATGATATACCATAAGTTAACTTACTGAAAAAATGGCAACTACTATTGAAGTCAATTGCTGAGAAGTCTAAAGGGAAATACTTGCCTCCTGCCAGCTGCAAAGGAATTTAGTCAGGCAAAGCTCAAAGCGATTTGCTCGAGGGAACAGGAATAAAGAAAGGAAAAGCTGGTAGAGCATTTAATTATAACAGAAGTGCAATCATACTTACCAGCTGATTGATATCTACTCTGCCTTAGAGAAAACATAGTGCTGTAACGTCAGCTGACCATACCAGTGCTTATCTAAGATGTAAAGTACGTCACTCGGGGTGGCTTATTCGCACTCCTGAGTGACATAGCTTATAATGATTTAAGCTATAACGTGTACCTAGCCATACTCAATAGAAGAAAAGCATAGTTTCTCTCTATACAAGTGTACATCACTCTATCAGATATGTTCCAGGAAGTGAAATGAAAGCTATGTCTATTATTCAGCAGATATGAAAACAGTGGAGAATGTCCTAAAGAAGGCTATGTCTACATTTACAAAAGCTAGTTCAAATTAGTTAATTTGAACTAGCATGGCCCCACTAGAATGCTAGTTCAAACTAGCCATGTCCATTCAAGGCACTTGTCTAGTTCGAATTAGTCAGTTGCATGAAGGTCAATCTGCCGGTTAGTTTGAACTAAACAGTTAGTTCGAACTAATATGGCCACATTGACTTAATTCGAACTAACTATTTCGAATTAAGGGTTAGTTCGAACTAAGCAATCGAATTTATTAGTTCGAATTAAGGAAGCCCTTAATTTGAACTAATGAAAGCCTAGTGTGGCCAAGGCTTAAGTTAATTTAAATTAAGCTTCCTTAATTCGAACTATCTTGCAAGTGTAGATAGTCGAAACAAGTTCATAGCTGGAATTGCAGTCATTGTGGTTACTATGAGTTGGTCTTTAAGTAGCTTGATTAAAGGTACATTTGTCAACCAGGATGGCCATAAGAGTGCATTGTATCATTTGCTTTTTAAGGCATATTTATTTTCTTACTCCTTCAGGCAAAAGTAAATTCCAAAGTGACCTTCGTATCATTTAAAAGGATACAGTGAATGGTATTTTCATAACTTACAAAAACTGTCCTCTTCTGTATAAATAATGAAGCCTTGAATGATGGAGATTAATTTTTTTCTAGCTTCACACAGAGTTGTAAATTTGCCCAGGAGCACTGGACTGCTGGCGTGTATTTGATTTTTACATAAACAGAGATTAAACCATCCCAGACTCTCATATTTAAATACTTCCCAATTAGTCACCATTGACTAATATTTTTACATTTGGATGCTTAACTTTAGGAACCAAAATCAATGGTTAGCCCAGCACAAGACATAAACACATACATTTTATCAGCTATAACAACTGCAGAGTCTAGTGGCCCAGGGACTGGCCTAGCACTCATTTGATCTGTGTTCAAGTCCTGGCTGGGTAACTAATCTATTGTTTGACTTTCAGCAAGTCTCTTTGTTTTTCTGTCTCTACTTTGGGCCTGCGTTATGCAGGAGATCAGACCCTTCAGTCCTTAAAATTTATGCATCCTTCCCCATTGATGGATAGATCATCCAAAATCCATGGCCCCAACCATAATCTGCAATGACAGCGAAGCAGTTCCAAGTACCCTCCACAGTCCCATGTCTACTCAATGTGGTATTAAATTATCCTGAGTGAGCTTCTGATAGCCCAACTCTCCTTCTCTATCCTAACAGCATAGAATTGACTTCAATCATGAGTCTGAAGACCCACATCAGACAGACTCCCAGTCACAGGAGTCTCTATTAGCCTCTATTATCTCAAATCTCAGATAGGGAGAAGCATTTCTGGGGAAAGCCTTAATGACCAATAATCTCTCAGCATAACTTCTATTTTAATTTGCAACATGCCAGTGTGCTGAATGAGCATTGCTGTAAGGCATACTCCAGAACAGAAAGTGTGTGTGTGAACTTAAAGGAAGTGGAATGAAATACACTGCAATTCAAATTGGGGCAGGAGATTACATGGGATTTCAAAACAACACAAACATCAGCTGTCGTAGCTGTAGAGCATATCAGAACATACTTCCTACCTATCTCACATGGAAGAAGAAACAAAGCAAAAAACAACTGTGAAGGAAGATAATTAGAAACTTCAGAAAGCAGGGCACATGCTACGATTACAAAGCCTACAAACATAACTCCCTCTTTAAAAATTGAATCTTTCAGAGTTGTTATCACCAAGGCTATATCTACACTAGAAAAAGTTAGGTCGACTTTGTTAAGTCAACTTAAAGTCGACCTTATTAAAGTCGACTTAACAAAGTGGACTAAATTGACTTAACTTTAAGTCGACTTAAGTCAACCTACCCACCCTTAAGTCAACTTAATAAAGTCGACTTAAGAGTTACTCCATGTCCATACCATCCTTAAGTCAACTTAAAGAGTCAACTTAAGGGTTAAGTCGACCTAATGAGTGGTAGTTATAAAGTCGACTTAAGCTTTCATTAAGTCGATTTAAGGAATTTCTTAAGTCGACTTAATGAAAGCCTAGTGTGGCCCTGGCTTAATTTAAGTCGACTTAAGCCTCCTTAAGTCGACTTAAATTACCAGTGTAGACATTGCCTAAGTGCCTTATCCCCAGGGATTTCGCCACAAAATTACAATGTATTGTGTATCATTTTATTATTCAAAGTCCCATCAAATGGATCTATTTCCTTTAGATACCTCCATGGGAAACAATTAGAGTCAAAGACCACAAAGGAGTGAAGCAGGGAAAATAATTCCTAGAGAAGCTTAAAACCATGTATATTTCTAATTTTAATAGTTTAACAATAAATATTTCAAACACTTTAGGAATCAAACAAGTATAACCTGCAATGAGAAAAGAAGAAACATAATGGTCAACATGCCAGCAATTATGCCACAGACAATTTTACAAGTAAACAGAAAGCCATAACACTTCTGGGTCAGGGAAGTCACCGAATGGCTGGGTATTCATCATGGTTGCAAAATTTTCTCTTAAAATGGTGAGACAAAAAACAGAGTATCATAGAATCATAGAATAATAGGGATGGAAGGGACCTCACGAGGTCATCTAATCCAACCCCTTGCTAAAAAGCAGGACCACTCCCACTAAATCACCCCAGCCAGGGTTTTGTCTAACCGGGCCTTAAAAATCTCCAAAGATGTTGATTCTACCACCTCCCTAGATAGCCTATTCCAATGCTTCACCACGCTCCTAGTGAGAAAGTTTTTCCTAATATCCAACCTTGACCTCCCCAGCTGTAATTTGAAACCATTGCTCCTTGTTCTGTCCTCTG
>ML685832.1:1273196-1290408 GCA_007922175.1 Pelusios castaneus
ATTTTCATTTAAAATATATTTTCAAAATGTGAAAAATATACAGGTAGCAAACCAGAAATATCTCTTGAAACTAACTGCAGAATCAGCTGAAAAGTTCTTTTTAGGCTAGATGATTATTACATTTGTTTATTGTTCATTCTATCTATAAACAACTGGTGAAATGGTTACTTTTAATAATTACTAGGTACAAAAAAGAATTGTTTCTTGGACCCAAAATCTGCATTATGCAATGAAAGAATGTAATTTTCCATAATGTAGAACATTTTTTCTCTTTCTACTAGTTTACCATTCCTCCTGTCCTTACTTAACACTTCATCTTATTCAATGTCCTAGGTAATGGAAAATGTGTAAGGGTAAGTAATTAAAAAGTGCAAATCTGATTTCTACTATACTGATATACCACCTTCCACCAAAATGAATCTTTTGGTGTTTTACAAATGCTGTTAAAAACTATGAAATGTATATATTATATGTGAATCACTTCGGCCATCCTCACAGTACAGCCACTGTTGATATGGAAGTTGACAAATGTTTAAGATGCTTAGAGAAAAGTGTACTGGACTGGGATTCAGAAGAGCTAGATTTTATTCCCAGGTCTGCTACTAGGCTACAGAGTGATCCCGTGCCTCACTTTTCCCATCTGTAAAATAGGGGATGATAATCCTAAACTTTGTAAAGCACTTTAAGGTATACTAATACGAGCTAAATAAAGAGCTATTATTTTATTAATGGCACTCAACAATGCTACTCAACAGGAAGAATTCTGTCTTATCTAGCTGAAAAAAAGGTGCAGAGTATTCAAAGATTATAATGAAAATCAGAGGTGACACTGAATTAACACCCCCATTAATAAAATATACTACCTTTTTTTAGTGATGGCAAGTAGCAGGGGGTCTCATTTTTATGGCTCATCCAAAAGACAGCATACATTAGCAGAACAGCCCGTCCATCAGCATTGTGAGGTGTTGGTTCAAAATTGAATTAGAAGGGGCAGTGCTACAAACCTACTGTAACATTCAGTGCCTGTGAACATATTTGAAGCATTGAAAACTAAGTCCCAGGGTGGAGAACCTTAAGGTATGTGTTTTGTCTCTATTATTTTAGGTGTGAGGGAGGTGTGGGTAGAAGTGAGAGAGAGAGAGAGATGTCCCTAGGAAGGCCCACTGTTGGCTGAAAGCCACCCTGGAATGTTTGTCTGAAAATCAGCAGTGGTCAGAGGACCATTGTGGGAGGGAGTCCACAGCCTTGACAGCTGAGTGGTTTTACTGGGGCTGGCTGACATTGCTAAGAAAGGTCTCTCCATAGACTGATCCATCACTAGTAATAGAAGCGTGGGCTGCGGAGAGGGTGGCGGTGAGACCAAGTGGGAGAACATTATACTCCAGGGCTTATGAAAAAGAAACATGTACTGGGGCAGGAAATAAAGATTGTCTGGGGTTTGAGAAGAACAATGGGCACTTCTAAATGATCAGTAATTTGGTTCATTCATAGCTTTTAATGTTAAACAAATTGTGAGTTCTTTAATTCAATCCAGTAGAGCTGGGATTTCTGCAACATCGGTCAAGAAGCACCTACCTTACTTATCCTGGGGTCAAGGTCATTGTAACAAAGGAGCACAGAGAGAGGGGTACCCTGAGGTAAAATTTCCAAGTGCAAAGCTTGGTGGTAGCAATAAGGAAGTTAGTAACCAAGACTGGGTCACAAGAAACCTGGGATTGAGACAACCAGTAATAGAACTGTATTTTATACATAGGAAGAAGAAAAAATATTCACCAGTTCTGAGGGAGGTATTTGCCCCATTTCAAAAATCAGTACATTCATATGACAAAACTAAAAATAATAACATTATAGTTTGTAGTGTCATATAATAATAATGATAATAATAATAATATTAATAATAATACTATAAGTAAATGTACAATCAATAGATTCTTTTACATTTCCCTCAGTGATGCATTGGATTACATCAGTTGACATGACATAATGTACTGTAACAGGACAAATTCCAAAGGGGTAGCCGTGTTAGTCTATTGTAGAAAGACAAAAGAGTCTTGTGGCACTTTTAAAGACTAACAGATTTATTAATCGCATGAGCTTTCGTGGGAGAAAGTCCCACTTCGTCAGACGCTTTGAAGATAGGAAAGTTACAGAGTGGGAGGAAATTAAATGCAGGGGAGTGTATGACATAGCATCAGGTCAGGCTGTAACAGCAAATCAAAGTAACACCTACCATGGGATTTTCTCCCATGAAAGCTCATGCGATTAATAAATCTGTTAGTCTTTAAAAGTGCCACAAGACTCTTTTGTCTTGTAACAGGACAGATGTCTTTAATTTCACCACTCATCCTGTGGGTGGCTTCAGAGCAAGTATATTTCCAGGCCCTTTAGAATTCCTCTTGTCCTGCAGAAACTGGGTGCTTATTTTTGTACAGAAACTTTTTTACAGTTCTCCTACAGAATACACCCTGCAGGGAAAGTAATCTCCTACAGGACAGGAGGAATTTTAAATGGCAAAGTCTGGAAATTAGCATAATGCTTAGAAGATGTGAAAAGATACCAGTTCCACCCATTGTTTGGTAGATAAACTCACTTCCTGCGCTATGAGAATCACAGGCTTGGTGTGTTGTACACCACTCCTAATGCTTTTTAGGACACAGTTGCTGTTACAAAGCTAAGGACAGATATATATATATATATATCCAGCCAGTACATTTTTGGTAGTAAAATTCCATATCTGGGTTTTCTCCCATGAAAGCTCAAGCGATAAATAAATCTGTTAGTCTTTAAAAGTGTCACAGGACTTCTTGTTTGTTTTGCTGACCTAGACTAACACGGCTACCTCTTTGGAACATATCATTTCATAGTCTGACATTCTTCTTTGTTCTTTTACCTGTGTTAGCAACAGAGCCAGCTCCCTTGGTTAAACAAGATCAGGACTATAAGTTACACAGATGAATGCTGGAATGCAATTTTCAGCAACAACATCTGGCTATTGACGACTCCCCTGACAGCTGCATTTGTGGCTCTGGAACTGCTTGTAGGGCTATCTTGGGGTCAAACTGCTGTAGGGCTGGCTGAGCTGTTCTTTTTTTCATCAATGCTATTTTCTTTTCCTATCTGTATTCTTTGAGTCTGGACGCTATCGAGTTTTCAGCCTTTCCTCAAATTCACGAGAAGCATCGTGAGATGCTATCAAGTGATGTAAAGATTCTCTCTGGCAGCTTCTTTAAATACAAAACAAAGACTCCTCTAGCACTGTAACTTCAGCCTGTCCTGAGTCAAGTACAGGTTCTTGCTGCTGCTTCTCCCTAGGAATGGCCCAAAGGATAAATGCTGACTCATCTGAGAATCACAATTCTTCTCCTGCTTCCTACTTGCTCTGGGAAGGAATAAGTTATTTCACTGCATTTAGTGGAGAAATTTACCCTTCCTACACACCTAGCTAGTTACTTGAGTCAGTAGGAGGAGGGGGGGGGGGAGAGCAGAGTCAGTTTTCCTCTCACTTTCTGCCTCTCCACACCCACTTGCAGTGGCTCCTTACAGAATGTATAACGTGTTGCTGTGATTCTCCCCACCACAACTAGTCAAAATGTGTCAGGGGTCAAACAGAGAAGTAAGGAGTGTCTTTTGCTCTCTCTTATTTACCCTCCTGACTGTGCATTTCAGTAAGGGCTAGGTCAGTGAAGCTCTAAGGTGCAACGTATGAAATAAGACAGGACTCCTTGACTATGTCTACACTTGTAATGTTAAGTTGACTCTGTTAAGTCGACTTAACAGAGTGACTACACTTTAAGTCGACTTAAGTTGACCTTATTAAGTCGACTTAACAGTAGACATAGCTGTCCACACTGGCTTTAAATTGACTTAAGAAGTTGACTTAAGGCTTAAGTCGACCTTCAGAGGTGGTGTTATTAAGTCGACGTAAGCTGTTATTAAGTTGACTTAAGGAAGCGCTTAAGTCGACTTAATAAAAGCCCAACGTGGATGTCCTTAAGCGTCCTTAAGTTGACCTAAGTTGCCAGTGTAGATGCACCCCTTGTTTGATTGGCTGACCTAGACTAACATGGCTACCGTTTTGGAACTTGTCGACTTTTGGTGTAGTTTCATTTGCAAACCCAGGTGAAACTCACTGATGTCAGCTGAGGTTTACTTTAAAGATATGTCTATACTATGATTAAAAAACCCATGGCACTGAGCCTTGGAACTTACGTCTGCCACACTGCAGCATAGGTCCAAGGGAACTGAAACATTCTGCGGATGTCTACACGGTAATAGAAGACCTGCGGCATGGCTCTGGCTGGATCAAGTCAATTGAGTCAGTCTCATGGCACTCAGGCTATGGGGCTAAAAATGGCCTTATAGACATTCGGGCTTGGGATGGAGTTAGGGCTCTGAAAACCCCTGAGGGGAGTGAATCTCCGAGCTTGGGCTCCAGCCTGAGCCTGACCTCTACCTGTCAATTTTCTAATCACACTCCCTGACCTGGCTCAGCTGCAGCCAATCTGCAGTTCTTTTATTGGAGTGTGGATGTACTGGAATGTTTCAAATTCCAAAGGGGTAGCCGTGTTAGTCTATTGTAGAAAGACAACAGAGTCCTATGGCACTTTTAAAGACTAACAGATTTATTTATCGCATGAGCTTTCGTGGGAGAAAATCCCACGTGGCAGACAAAACCCAATGGATTTTACACAGTTCTAGCCACAAGCAATAAAAGGAACAGAGGACCCCCAAAAGCATGTGGCCTCCTGCAATCTCCCCTCTGGAATGGCACTCAGACCCTTCCTCTCCAGCTCCACTCGCAAATGGGGTGACAGATATTGGGCTATAAATTGCTGTCGACAGAGGTCCAAACCCCATCCCAACCAGTTATTTCTCTCGCTTTCATTGAAAGTGAAAGTCCTGGTGAGTAGGAAACATGAGAGATTTCCTCTTAAAAATGGTTGCCCTTCATTGATGAATTGCTCTTTGGAGAGGGGACAAAGTCAGCCAGGCAAGTGATTTCACGTGTTTGCCGTTGTTCTGTTTATGGCTGCATTTCACTGTTTAGCTACACTCAAACTTGCACATTCCCCTTCCTTCCTGCATCTGGAGAAATGCAAATTGAACTGATAACTACCAAGTCAGGCTCATTCTGGAGGAGGAAAGACTCCTTGTTTACAAGGGAGTGGGACTTTTTCTTAAAGATGTTCTGAAACGTAGGCTGATTTTTCCGGTTGGCTATAAAATGTGCTAAGTGATCAGGTTGTTTTGCAAAAGGCAGAACTACATACTTTACTAGGAAATTGTCTTTCGTCAGCATAGTAGTTTTGCAAACTTGTACACTCTGCCATTCATGCTGGAAATGCTAACATTCAGCCCTTGGGGGGTTGCTGTGTTCACAAAGGACTTAATCTAACACCCACTGACGATGGAAAAAACTGGTCATAGAGTAATCTCCCCAGCGTAATAAAATGTGTCCTCCTTGAATACGCATGGTGCTTTTTTAGGCTCTCAGAGAGCTAATTGTAATATTCTCAAGATGAAACACAAACAGAAGGCACTTTGCCACTGACTTTAATAGGAGCAGAATTTTAACTAAAGGGCATAAATAAAAGCATATCTTTACTAGGCTCCAATTACTTTTTTCTCTTACTACTCCTGTCTCATGACTACTCCACATTGTAAATGCATCTGCAATTTTTAAGTAGTAGCAATACTGAATTAACAGAACATGAATATAATCACACCTGTGTCAGTTTTACACCTGCTCTTGATTTCTGTGGCATTTTTCTTGAGAATTCATTCTGATCTATACATCAGGAATAACGCTACAGCAGTCAAGAGTAAAACTGACGGAAGTGTAATTACATTATTTCTATGGAGCCAGATCCTGCACCATTTAAATCAGTGGGAGAAGGATCAGACAACAGGAATGTTTGAATTGAATTCAAAAGGCTTTGGGTTAAATTCTGACTGAATACAAAAGGGAAACTGATATAACCACACTTTGTTTTGCCAGTCTGAATTCACATTTAACGCTTATAAATATTTGGATCAAGGTTTGCTTCATTTGTTTTTTCTTTACTTTAATTCAACTCAACAGAGTCTTTTAATTAAAAAAAACCAAAAAAACAGGTAATGTTAAAAATTCCAAATAATGACCTCTCCTGAGAAAAAGAAGTGGCTACATTGGATAAATGACCTCAAGTTCTTGGGAGAAAAGTGAAGGTGCCATTTTCGCCCATTTACAGTACAGAACTTGTCTTCCAGTTGTATCTTGGCAAAAACCCTTGGCATGTTACTATACTTGCTTTGAACTTCTTTCCCATGGGAGTCAATGTTGCTCAAGAAAACAGGTGTTTCAGTACAATACCTGGAGGGTATTATTTAAGTAAGTTTAATGTTATTTGTTTAAAGAATCCACTAGAGGTATCTGGTACTTTGTTTTGACATGGTTCAGCTGAAGATATTTATTAGGATTTAAATAAACCATGATTTCTAATTTAAAATGTCTATGACTACTAAGCAAATCTGTTTGGACCTGCTAAGTATTTGAAACTATTGTGGTTCTCCAATTTTCTAAGATTAATTTTGTGTGTCTCAAATGAAATCTGGAACTGCGTTTTCCATTCATTACCAATATTATTTCTCTGTAGGGTCAGATTCTGATACATTAACTCATTGTGAGTAGTATCTTATTGCTTGTGGAGTAAAGTCCTAACTCATTGTGAGTAAGACAATCCAATTTAGCCCAAGGTCTGCTCTCAATTATGTCAGGCAAGCGCTTTGAAGATGACACTATAATATGTGGGTTATAGCCACGAAAGCTTATGCTGAAGAAAATCTGTTAGTCTATAAGGTGCCACAGGACTTCCGTTGTTTTTTGCCGTACACAGACTAACACGGCTACCCCTCTGGAAATTACTATTATATGATGTAATTCATAAAATAATTTGGCTTAAGAATTTCAGAAACCAATGAGAGATGAACTCCCTTTCTTCAGAATCCCAAATAAGGGGAGGAAGTGTCAGAAATGCCAAAGCAAGAAAGGGAACGTGTTCCATGATGTACAAGTAATAAATAGGGAGATCAGGATTTTCTTGCTAAAGACCAGTGGGCTCTAATTCGATTGACAGAATCAGAGCTATATAAATTCATAAACCAGACTCTGGACTGCAGCAAATATTTACCTTCCTAGCCCATCCCAGTGTACAGATCTCTCTGAGTATAAAGCAGATTCAGAATAGTCTGAGTTACTTGAGGTAAAAATCTTCTTCAACCCTCTTTCCCAATCTTCTATGAGGTTTTGGAACTCTGTTTTTATAATGGAAGTTAAGTACCAGTAACAATATGGGTGCTATCTTTGCAATCAATTACTTAATGCACTTTTCAAAAGATGACAAATTAAGCAGATTGAAAATGTCTGATAACTGAATTTAGAGACGTCCTAGAAGTTTATTTTTTAAAATTTCCAAAAAACCCCTAAGAAAATCTCTTAGTTTAACTCTCTGATGCTACAGAGTTCAAGGCCAGAAGGGAACACTGGACCATCTAACCTAATTAAAAACAGACCTGTCTAAACAGAAACCTAGTTTCTGCAATAGAGTCTTTTAGATCCCAGGCGTTAAATTGCTGCTAAAATATCACTTCTTCCTTTAAGTTATACAATCATATTTTTGCACAGAGCTTACATAAAGATGAATCAACCCACTTTGGCAGAACACTTCCTAACTCTAACCTCTACATCTTCAAAGTTCTGAGCTTGCCTAAAAGCAAAGCACTTGGCTAAATAAATTCTGACAGTCCTGATCATCTTTATGTATTTTCTAGATACTTTGTGCAATACTGTTAATGTTTCGGAAAGACGCAGGTTCTTGGATCCCAAACGACATTGAATCAGTCTGTGTTCAGATACACTCTGTTGATCACAGCTCATCTCATACAATCAGTTATTGCACAGCTGTTTGTAAGCTGTTTTACAAGCTATTTGACAATAAACCAGGTTCTATGTTCTGTTTTCAATATGGATTGTGCAAATAATACATTGTTTGCCCAAGCGTGTCTGCCATCAAAGACGGTGCTACATGTCATCACTGAGTAACAAGCTGCGGCAAGGTATGAACTTCTTTCAGGAGAAATGGCACTGGGAGTGTTCTTGTTGCTATTTACTATTTGTATTACTGTAATTTCTAGAGGCGCCAGCTATGACAGAGTCTTCATTGTACGAGACCCGAAACAAACACATAATACAAGACAGTGCTCACATTTTAAACAAACATAAAACCAAAGGGTGGATGAGGAAACAGAAGAACAGAACATTGAAGAGACTTACCCAATGTTAGACACTGGGTCACTTGCATAGCTAGGAAAAGAACCTGCATTTTCTGACTCCTATTCCACTGCCCAACCCACTTAATCCCACTGCCTCTCTGGGCAGGCTGCCCATCTAAACTCATGATCATTGGCATCTAGGCACTTGGGTGAGATGGACCACCCAAATTGTGATTTTGCATAATGCCATGCTATTACATCCTACTCAGCCAAAAGATCATGTCTGAGCTAACGTTTATTGCTTGTGGACAAAATAATCTGCTGTTGATCCTGTTTTTTGCACATACAGTTAAGGAGACAACGCTTTTGGTACTCTAATTCTTAGTGAGAGAAAAGTCAACAATTGAAGAAAAAATGATCCATTTATAGTTTTGGCTGTTTGGCTTGCTATTATATCTATCTGGCTACCTATCTGCTTGCAACTATAACTATATAGTTATTTCAAGGGCATTCATCACTGTGGCATGGAGGGCCCTATAAAAATTAAGAGTTGCATTCATTTTTTCCCTGTAATATAACCTTTCTTCAATCAGCTGTTGTTCTTTAATGTCCATTTAATTGTGCTGCTATCAATGGGTGCATCTACATTTACAAGTTAGGTCAACTTAAGGAGGCTTAAGTCGACCTAAACTACTCTGCGTCCACACTGGGCTTTCCTTAAGTCGACTTAAGCATTTCCTTAAGTCGACTTAAGGAAAAGTTAAGTTGACTTAATAACACCTTGATTTAGGTTGACTTAACGCTTAAGTGTTAAGTCGACTTAATAAGGTCGAAAAAGGGCTATGTCTATGCTAGAAAAGTTAAGTCAACTTTTGTTAAATGCCACAGCTGAGAGCCCTCTGCTGAGAACCAGCCCCGTCCTAAGAATGTAAGCATTAACATTGCCCCTCCCCCCACCAAACAATGTTGCCTCATTGAGTCCTGGATTTCTTTATATTCCTGCCATTGTAATTTTTAAATATTACATCAGAGCCACCTAGGACCTGGTCTTGTAAGGTGGTGAAAACTATTGAGATGCTCTGAGCATTCACAGCCTTTGTGACTTCATTGGAAGCAGAACATGCTCAGAAATGCTTTTAGCATTTAAGAAAATTGAACCCAGAAAGACCAGGACAAGCACTTTTTTTCACATTGCTATAAATCCAGATAAATAAATAAATAAATAAATATGAGATAGCTAGTACCTCACCTGGAGTCTCTAACCTCTTTTTGTCCCTTCCTGAAGTCTCTTCACATTCTGCAGTATTGGCTAGCATTATTGGTTAAATATAAGCTTTTTCCTGTGGAAAATACAAGATGAGAGAGCACTGTGTGATAAAGAAATCCAGCATATAGAAATAACAAACAAGGAATGTGTAAGATCTTTGTTAAGGGGGGAGAATTCTAGCTAGATATGAATGTTGATTAGATAAGTAAAACATTTCTATTTAAAGACCATAACACATTGCTTTATGTTACATGGTGAATAATCTGTGCTTGATGTTTTATTCTGTGAACATTCTTCCAAAATCAACTTTAGGCTCTGGTTCAAGCAAGCATTCCTATTCAGGACCTAATTTAGGCACATGCCAAAGTGCATTCCTGAATCAGGGCCATAGTTTCAGCACCTGTGGCCTTCTCCAAAGCTCACTGAAGATTTCATTAGACTTCGCTTCAGGCTCTACAGCAAATCAGTTCCATATTGTACAAAATGGATTTGAGAAATAAATTAATGTATTAGATTAATGCACTATCCTTTCACCTATGAAGCGTTGACTTAGAACTCAATCACAAGACAGTTTGGTTAGTTGGAATTCTATGCTCAATAGAGATTCAGAACTGGAATACAGGGTTTATTTCAGATAAATATTGATGTGAACTGGCAAAGTGACTTTGAAATTGCTCACAGTGACTTAAATACCTTACGCCTCAGTAATTCATATGAGCTAAAATCTACACCAACTTTTAAAAAACCTGTAAGCTCTCCCTCCTCTCCCCTCAAACAAAAAACCCCCATTGATTTCACCATACCATGATGCCAATAATGTTGCATGATTACAACTGGTCATGGACAGTTTTTTCAATTACTAACTTTTTTAAATAGAATTGTTAACTGTAGGCCTTTTGTGTTACAAAGGTATTAAAGAACAAGCATGATAGGTACAATAACGTGTAAGAAAACACAAATACGAGGCAGCATAGAATATGCAGTAAATAAATGTATTATTGTATAAGTATAAAACATATATATAAACATATTATTGTATTATTTTATAGCAATTATTTTTTTTAATCCCTCCTTCTAAATTGGCTCATGTTTCTCAAATAAATGTTTCTCTTAAATCGCTTATTCTGGCCAATCATATTTCTACATGTCTCTAAGAAGATATACATAGTTTTTTGCACAAAATTAAATATTGCTGTCATTGAAAGTGAAATGACAAAAATAAGAGCTTTTGAATTGGGCAGCACAGTTTCTGAAATGTTAATACAGCAATAATAGTAAGTGAAAATATAAGTTTGATATTAATGAAACAGCTAGCTAAAGCCTCCTTGAACTCTTCTCATCCCACCAATGAGCTATAGAATACGTCAAGTTTTTCACATTCTTTGTCAGATTTATTTGAGTCCCTGTCCATTTACTAACTCAATAGCCCTAAAGGTAGGCTCCATGTCGGTATTACATTTGTGGCAGGAAAGTCACTGTCTGAAGATTTCTTTCATTCATCACTTTGTTAAAGGTTCTTCTTGGAGTCCTATTACATAGCAACATTCCACTCAAATACCCTCATGGACAAAATTTCTATAGTTACCAAAAATAGGTCATTCAGTAACTGATTCTGACATTAAGATCAGAAGATTTGATGATAATTTTGCCTATTAAATGAGCCAAACACCCATATGCAAATGTCAGATTTAAGATGTAGATTTTTCTGGTGTTGAATCTGTGACAGAAAACAACTTACCTCTAGCTTAGTACTCAAATATGGTATAGAAGACCTACATGGTAGATCTCTGCCTACTCTTTAAGGAACATGTTCCCTTTCTAAAGTTACTCATGAAAAAGAAAAAAAAGTTTTAAATCCATGTGTCAAATATCTGCTACCGTATTTTGACTTTTAATACCCTGAGGTCTAAGTTCTGAAAAAGTTACACTGATGTAGATTTGAAATGATTCTATTAGCTTAAATGCAGGGACTATAAATTCACACCATTCTAAATGGCTGCGTCTACACTGGTAAATTAAGTCGACTTAAGCTTGGCTTAAGTTGACTTAATTGGCCCTGCATCTACACTACACTTTGCTTAAGTCGACTTAAGCAGCTTGCTTAAGTCGACTTAAGCAAAATAAAGTCGACTTTATTAAACCACCTTTCTACTCAACCTAAGGCTTAATTTGACTTTTTTAAGTCCAATTAAGCCAGTGTAGCCCTGGCCTAAGTCGACTTAGGGCTACCCCAGGACTACACCAATGCCCTCCCTGCCGGGGGGAGGGGGGGCCACAGGGGGGGAGCCTGGTCAGAAGGGAGTGGGACACACATCCCTGGCCTGAGGAAAGTAATGGCTTGAGACCTGAGTCCTGAATGAGCATTCCTGGACTGGACCACAAAGGGGGATACAGGTGTAATTATACTGAAACAGACACTTAGAAATCATGAAAAATGTTTATATAATTCCATAGTTGGGGCAGATATCAGCCTAACAGTAAGTCTTTGCTGCTATTATATTTTGCTGTGGTTCTCTGTAGTACCATATATTATCCGTTGCTTGCTCTTTCCCACATTTCAATTGTTCAAACCATCATTTGTGCAAAACACTCATTTAGAAAGAGACTCCAATCCATTAGCTAGCTAGCTAAATAGATACCCAGATAGATACACACATTAAAGAATGCTAAATGCTTCCATGAATGTTCACTGTAATGATTCACTCTCACTCTATCTTTATATTCTCTCTTTGTTTATACAATTATTTAGCCCACACAAAATCTATTTCCTTCTTTTGAATATGCAAAGCATATAGTAAAACCAGTCTGTAGAAAGCCAGATTCTATAATCTCTAAAAACAATATGTCATTGGTGGTGTAATCATGCTCATTCGGTAATATGGTAACACCCTGTTTAGAGAGCTGATGACTATAGTCACGTATAACGTTTCTTTAAACAAAAGCTCATTGTTGTAATAATTATTGTTTTGTTTCTGATATTTACATTACAAGGATTTGCAAACCTTTTCATACTTACTATACAAATGAGTAGTAAGTAATATATATGGCTAATATTTTATATATATAAAATAAAGGACAATTGTAGTGTGCATCAGGCATAAAACTGAGTCTCTTCAAAGTGTCTTAAAGCATGTGAAAAGTGCCACAGAGCTCCTTGTTTCTTTTGTAGTGATGTTAGCCATTCTATGTCCCTATTCAGATCCAGTCTGATGGTGTCAAGTTTGCATCTGAGTTCCCACTGAGTTCTGCCATTTCATGTTCAAGTCTATTTTCAAATTTTTTTTGCTGAAGTGTGGCAACATTCAAGTCTGTTACTTAGTCCTTGTCTACACTGAAAATGCAACATCGATCCCCACAGGTTGACGCAGTGGGATCGATTGTGCGGCCACTGAAGACCTGCAAATTTCATGCAGCGGAGGAAGTAGGATTATGCCCATAAAAGCTTATGCATTAAATACATTTGTTAGTCTTTAAAAGTGCCACAGGACTCCTTGTTTGTTTAGATCTGTTAGCTGTGCCAGGTCAGAGAGAATTTAAAATCTTAGATTCTGCTCATTTTAAATTCAAGGCAAACAAGTGGGTTTTGTTCCACTCTGGTGTAACCTAGAATGTTTAATTTCCATTTCTGACATTGTCATAGAGTAAAAATGTGCGAGAGTTTCATACAACTATAATTTATTTTCTTTTGTTTTTAACTAGACAGAGAGCAAAGCATCATTTGCAAAGAATATGAAATCTTAGCACAGACGTATAGCTCATGAATATGCTTTGTACTGAATAAAGAAGAAATGGGGAATTAATACTTCTGGAACTTCCCTCTAGGTGATATGAATAGTACAAAGAACATAAAGTAGGTGAGGTAATATCTTTTATTGGACAAAATTTTGTTGGTGAAAGGAACAAGACAGGTTGGTCCTCTCCAAGTTGGTCTAATAAAAGATATTACCTTACCCAACTTGTCTCTCTGGAACCAGCACAGCAACAACACTGAAACACTGAAAATGAACAGTCCAAAACCTATAGTTTATATTTATTAGTCTGTGGGTCTGTAATTTATAGAACACTGTGAATGAAAGAAGAGCTCTTTAATGGTCAAAGCACAGCTTAAAATTTGACAACTTAAACTTAGCAATACGTGTACAGAACTCCATCAAAATTAGGCATTTATTTGCCTGATTGCTTATTTGTCAGACTTTGTTAGTCTGTGATATCCTATTTAATATACATCAAAACCACTGCTGGGAAAGGGGCAGGGCCAGAAGGGGGGAGTGAGTGCAGTGCTCCAGTCCGGACACCGCACTGGACCCATGTGGAAGGAGAAAGGAAGGGGCAGGGGCAGGTGGGGTGAGAAGTGGCCCACCAGCCCGTCAGTGCACTGGCCCGTCTCGCATATGCCAGAGCTGCCCGATGGACAGTCTGCCCCTGCTAATATTTGTACTTCTTTTATGTCGATTCTGAACTGTCAAACCAATTGAGAATCTGTTCTTAAAAATATTTACTCACATGAATTATATTTAACAGCTGTGTAACACCTAAAAAGATTGAAATCTTATATTGCACCCTTCCTTCAAAATCACCTCACAAATTATATAGCAGGTGTGGTCAGTGGTTAAAGTATAATTTGATGGGCCCTAGAACCTTCCGAATCTCCAGGCCCCCTTCCCCTATTGTTTGGGCCCCCTTCATGCATGTGGGGGCCCCAGCCCAGGTAGGCATTTGCAACCACTTCTCAGTACCACATGCATCGGTTATTGCACCATAAAAATATTTATAATTTTATATGGCGCTTATGTCTATAGCAATTATTGTCACAAACTAGCAAACACTGCATAACACAATAAGTATTGTGATTAACAACGGTGGGGCGTAGGCCCTGCCAGCAGCCAGGCCAAGCGGAACATGCGTTCCACCGAATTTTTCTATTTTTAGGGCCCCGGAACTCTGGCCCCTCAAATTTGGGGCCCCAGAACTGCATTCCAGTGCATTCCCCCTTACTGTAACCCCTGGGCGTGGTCAAACCATGGCTTGTAAATTAAAGTGTGGCTTATGGTGCCTGCCACACTCTCCCCCTTTCTTCCCCCACCAGATTCTTCATCTACTAGATTGGAGCAGGGGAAGCTTGGGGGTTCTGACCTGTAGAAAGGAGGGTCTTGGGGCTTTAAATCTTCAGGGGAGATGTGCTGGCACCCTGCCTCCCACTGGGCTGAAGCCCTAAACTTCTTCTGGGTCTATAGTCCCAAGACCCACCTCCCCACAGGGCTGAAACTCTTAGCCCCACCACCCTGCCACAGGGCAGAAGTCCTGAGCTCCTTTCCCTGGCCTGCCAGTCTAGTACACAGAGAATGGAAAGGTGGGGGAACTCTGTGAAATACTTCAAGGATGTGCGTGTCTTGCTGCTCTCAAACTTCTGAAGATTATCATATGCAACTTGAAGGATCAGTAAGTTTGGTCACCCCTGCTATATAGGGAAATGCAACCATCTCTGGGTGGAGGATGGCAACTATCCAAAGAGCTAATAGTACAGTGTAACAAGGCAGTGGAGGGGCATTTTAGTGAAGGTGAAACTTAATATACACAAAGAATAGATACAAGCTCAGTTATTAAGACCCAGTATACTGCACAGAGGTCAGCTTATCTAGCTCTGAAGAATGAAAACCTGAATAGATTCTTTCAGGATTTGAATCTGCATGTCTGTGGAGGGTAGGTGTGGCAAACATGATGGTTAGGCCACTAAAGGAACCTTAAGGAGCCCCCTTTGCCTATGATTTCCTAGTGTATAATTCACATTTATAAAACGAGCATGAGTTTACATTTTGTTTGGGCTACATTCTCAGATGCATCTGAGCTATGGTTGGTGCAATAGATTTCTATTCTACTCCCAGTCTTCAGGGCTGTTGAGGGCTTATTCAACATCTTGTGCAACTGAGAGTAACGTCATGACTACTGTAAATTGCACTATCTTAGCAAAGAGTGCTCCACCCACTTCCTATGAAGGGGTGGGTGCAGGAGGAGGAAGCATAGGGCTAGCTACAGCAGGCAAACATTCCTCCACAACCTTTTAGGACAGATTTGAGTCCTTCTAGTATCATGGATCAGTACCAAGTTTACTCAGTGATCTGGTCCACTGTATTGAATTGGAGCCACATGGTTGAAGGCCATCACTGAAAATTAGAAATGGACTCTCTTTCCTTTATTCTATTCACTATTGTCGGTAGTTAAATGCGTATCTGGACAGGCATCACTGTGTAAGCATACCTGGACAGGCCTTATAATTAATAGCTATTTAATTTATAAAGAATGTTGCCATTATTAAAGACACATTAATACCAAAGGATAAGCTACTTAATCTCACTTCATAAACTGCCAACATGTAGTGGCATTTTTTGTCTTTTATGACCGGTTTCATCACAGTAAAGTGCTGGTTCTGATATATATATAATTCAAACCGTTTTACTGACTCACAAGGGGTGTAGTAAAATGACAAGTTCCTTTAGTCCTTCAGTTAGAATATTTTCATATTACTGAGTGATTATGCATTTATCTACTTACCAACATAATGTACAGTTCTACGTGAACTCATAATGAGTAATTACCATCCTAGAACAACGTTAATGTACAATAGAACCATCCTCTCATGTAAAAAGAAGTATATGAATAGGTCGGATTAAATGAGATGCAAATAAAATTAAAGTCTGTCAGTTAAAAAAAGAGAGACTGGAATCCTACCATAAGGTTAAAGGCTCCATTTACTAGATACTACAAAAGAACTCAAAATTTATTATGCACTACATAAACTTTGCCTGCCCAGTATAAAACTGATACAGAGACCAGAAATCCCTGTAGCCTGGAAAGACTTACCTACTGTGTATGTGACTAAGGCAGAAAAAATGAGTGATAAATGGATGAGAAATTTGGAGAGTATGGAGGGAAGACTAGGATACCAACAATAATATCATATGTTTGTTATGTAATAGCACAGTCTTGACATTTGAATAAATTATTTAAAATAGTTCAGTCCATTTAAGAACATAAGAATGCTCATATTGGGTTACACCAGTGGTCCATCTTGCTCTGTATCTTGTCTTCCAAGAGTAGCCAATGCCAGGTACTTCAGAGGGAATGACTAGAACAGGCAATCATCTATTCCCAGATGATGTGTTATGAGGAATAAATAACACTTTCTTATTCAGTTTCTCTACAGCACGATTTTATAGACCTCTAGCATATTGCCTCCTAGTCGTCTCTTTTCCAAACTGAAAATTCCCAGTCTTTTAAGTACTCCTCATATGAAATCTGTTTTATATGCTTAATCAAGCATATACCTTTCCCAATTTAAATTTATTTTGAGATGGGGCAACCAGAACTCCACACTGTATTCAAGGTACAGGCATACCGTTATTTATATAGTATCATTGGCTGTGTCTACACTTGTAAATTAAGTTGACTTAAGCTTGCTTAAGTGGACTTAATTTACCCTGCATCTACACTATAGTTTCCTTAAGTCGACTTAAGCAGCTTGCTTAAGTCGACTTAAGGAAAATAAAGTCAACTTAATGAAAATTAAGTCGACTTTATTAAACCTCCTTTAAATTCAACTTAAGGCTTAAGTCAACTCCCTAGAGTTGACTTAAGCCAGTGTAGATGTGGGGTAGCCCTAAGTCGACTTAGGGCTACACCAATGCCCTCCCTGCTGGG
>ML685832.1:1290808-1326891 GCA_007922175.1 Pelusios castaneus
TAAGTCGACTTAAAATTACAAGTGTAGACATAGCCATTAAGACCATTTTTGTCTTATTATCTATCCCTATCCTAATGGTTCCAAACATTCTGTTAGTTCTTTTGACTGCTACTGTATACCGATTTGATGTTTTCAAGGAACTATCCACAATGCCTCCAAGATCTCTTTTTTGAGAGGTAGCAGCTAATTTAGATCCCATCATTTTGTATTTACAATTGGGATTATGATTTCCAATGTGCTTTACATTGTATTTCTCAAAATTGAATTTCATCTGCCACTCTGTTGCACAGCCATACAGTTTTTTGGGATTCCTTTGTAACTCTTCACTATCTACTTAGGACTCAGCTATATTGAGTAATTTTATCTGAAAATATTGCCACCTTGTGATTTGCTCCTTTTTCCAAATCATTTAGAAATATGTTCAACAGCATTGGTCCCAAAACAGCTCCCTGGGGGACAATCTCTTTTAACCAGTTACAGATCCATGAGAAGATTTTCAGGGACTGTGAAAGCGGCTTGCTGGCACCTCACTGAAACAGTCTGGGTTTTTTTGGTTGGGCCCCTCCCAATACAAGGAGAAAGGGGAAGGGCTGAAGAGGACTTGGGAGCCTGAGAATGACACTCCCCAGAGCCAAAAGGGAGAGTGTAGCAGCACCAGAGCTAGGGAGCCAGAGCATCAGCACAGAACTGGGGAGCTGGAGCAGTGAAGAACAGCTATGCTGATTCTAAGCCAGAACCAAACTACCATGGGGAGCCATGGCACGAACCAGGAGAGTGGAAATTCCACAGTGCTGCAAGTCAACTGAAGCCGAGAGAGATGAAAAAGCTAAGGAGAAGTGAGGATGCTGGGCTGGGCAAGGAAGGCCCAACAGAGAGGGATGCCACCGGACAAGAGGGCCTTGAAGGCCGGTCTTGGAGGAGGGGACACAAACTTGACAGCAGAGGGGTCCCACTACCTAGAGTATGAGGATGTGTAGCCATCACCAGAGCAAATGGCTTATCCACCATATCTCCACAGTGCATCCCGGGCCCTGGGAAGTGTCAGGAATAGGCTGTGAATTTTCCTGAGTTCCAGAGACTGTTGTTGATGGTGTACCCTGTGTCCATAGTGTGAGGTTTCTTGTTTCTTTAACCTTATCATTTTTCCCTTATTCATTTACAGTGTTGTTTAATCAATTGTACATGGCTTAAACTCAGTGTAGTGATAACCAGGTCAGTGATGTGGCCAGTGAGGTTTGAGTATCAAAGGTTATGTCTACACTAGAAAAGTTAAGTTGATTTTGTTAAGTCGACTCTAATAAGGTCGACTTTAAGTCGACTTAGAGTCGACCTTATTAAAGTCAACTTAACAAAGTGGACTAAATTGACTTAGCTTTAAGTTGACTTAGTCCACTTTGTTAAGTTGACTTAACCACCTTAAGTCGACTTAATAAAGTCGACTTAATCATTACTCCATGTCCACATTGTCCTTAAGTCGACTTAACGAGCCTACTTAATGAGTGGTAGTAACAAAGTCGACTTAAGCTTTCATTAAGTCGACTGAAGGAATTTCTTAAGTTGACTTAATGAAAGCCTAGTGTGGACGTGACTTAATTTAAGTTGACTTAAGCCTCCTTAAGTCGACTTAAATTGCCAGTGTAGATATAGCCAATGAGTGGTAACATGCATCCTCTTCTGAGTGACCCAGAACAAGACTGTAGGTTAAGGCCCCCTGAGATCCTCAGTCCAGCCTTATCAGGGTTATGAGGACTGTGCGGCACAGGAGAAAGACGAGTCCTTGTAACCATGAAACTAGTCAGGCAGGCATCTAGGTAATGGAAGTTGGGATGGGGACTGAGATTTTTTCACCATCCAAATCCACCCGGGTAGTAGAGAAGTCAGGAAAATTCCCCACAATAGCAGGGCCGTTCCTTCGCTTACAACTGAATGAGGCCATTCAGAGATAGAAGAAGGAAAAAACGGGCTAAAATCCCTCTCCTATTTTTACCTATTTTTGCTGTAAATTTTGTCAACAGACTTCATCAGATCTGCTCCATAAATGTTCTTTTTAATTGGTTATGGGGAAAGTAGTCTTCTAAGGATAATTTTTTTTTAAAGGGAAGGAAGGAAGGAAGGAACAGATTTTTTTATTTTTATTGTGTCTGTAGAAACCACTGTAGTCTCAGCACAAATCCAGCAGGCCACTTAGCCCAAATACATAGGTCTGCAAAACAACCATGAGTCAAGAACTGCAGATAATCACCATGGAGCTAAAAGCAGGCAATGATCAAATTAGTTATGAATTTAAAATATATTTTGATTAAACTGGACAATAGAAATGAAACCTTTAATAAGCAAATAAAAGAAATAGAGAAAAGCATAAAGAAGGCATAGCAGAAACCTCCATGAACAGCAACTAAAAGGGATACCAAGTGTTAAAAAAAGCAGCAGCTGCATAAGGCAAGAACATTTAATATTAAAATCAATGTTGCTAATTCACATGATTTTATCTCAAGTCTCATGCAATTTGATGCTTTTTTTTTTTAAGCCCCAGTTTCTAGAGGCAAATGATTGCTTTTTTTAAAAAGGTAAGTTTTTAGCTTTTGTGGTTAGGAAGAAAAGCTTGAAAATGTTGCCTGCATATGATCGAAAGGGCTCAAAAATCAGCAGTAAATAAAAAGAACCAAAATGTTTAAATTCTTATGATTTTTAAGCCAATCTGATGGTTTATTGGCTTTGTCCCCCAGACATGTGAGAGTTTGCTGCTGGCATGGTGGGCTCAGAGTCCTTCCAGTGGGTGAGAATGTTTTGATAGGCCACAGTAGAAAGACCCGTAATGAGGTAGTTTCCCTCCCCCCCCCCCCCCCACTTACTGTCAGTGTGAACCAAATGAGCTCACTGCTCATGTGCTGGAATAGTACCAGCAAGCCTTGAGAAATAACGTCAAAAGCGCTGAAGTTTCATGTTGGAGAGAACGTGCTGAGAACGTATGGAAAACCAGAAAGATTGCACTCAAGGAATGGAATTTCTTTATCTCTTGTGACCTAAAAGCAGAGACTGGCTGCAGGCAATGGGAATTCCTTCATATTGCTACTTTGCTGAAAAATGTGAGACCAATAACGACGAAATACCTGCAATTCCCAGCCACATTAAGCCTAAGGCTACCATTTGCATGGTCACAACAGCAAATCATCACACCAACTGCTAGGACGTGCTGAAAAGAGCTTGTGCCTCCTTTCACTCTTCTACTTGGGGTATAGGGCTGCTCATACATCACAAAGGGTACAATTTACAGCACCAGAATCCATAATGTATGGAGTGGTAATTTTAACTTTAGATTTCCCAAACAGGCTTCTGTGTAAGTAGGCTATTAGAACAAAGATTGGCTGACCTTTAGGATTCACTGGAAGATACACCTGTTTTCTCATGCTTTACTGGGGAGGGAGAGTGAGTGGGGACAGGAGTCACTAAGTGATGGTTTGCTGACAGACTGATTTGGAGTATCCAGTGGTGGCAGTGCTAGGAAATTGTGCTGTGTTGTGGATGTTATGCTGTGCAATGCCCCTAAACTTGGGACTGATCTTCTGGGTATCCCTGTTCCATTTTTTTTTCTTCTTCCAGAAAATGGCGTGCTTTTGACAAGGAATCCTGTGACACCTTAGAGAGACTAACAAAATAAAATAAAAATTGGAGGTCATAAACTTTTAAGGGCTGGAACCCACTTTGTCAGATGTGCTTTTGGCATTTTGTAGTATACTTGATGTCTGAGACAAGCACAGGTAATGAAGAAATAAAGAAAATAAATAATTGACAACCCGGAGAAATTTAGATTTACTTGCTTGGTCAAGCAGTTCAGAGGTAATGGAAAAGATTATTATTTCATCTTGTTTTATTCTTGTTTTGCTTCAGATAACTTATTTGGGGCTCCATAATCTTTAAATTTACCTAAATGAGATTAAAAAACCCAACATGCTGGATACCACATTTGAGGAACACCCATAGGCTATGTCTACACTTGTGTATTTAAGTCGACTTTAACTAAGTTGACTTAACTAAGTCGACTTAAAGTCGACTTAATAAGTCGACTTAGTTAAGTTGACTTAGTGTGTCCACACTGAAAATTAAAGTCAACTTAAAGGGGAACTTACAAAGTCGACCTAGAGCGTCCACACTGGACGCTCTAGGTCGACTTTGTGGGGCTAGGGGGATCGCGGGCAGGTCCACGGGGGCAGGGGAGGCACCCCTTGCCCAACGCCAGAGGGCTCAGTCTTTGCCCCATTGTACCTAGGTACAATGGGGAAAAGTGGGACAGGAACCCTGGCAGGGCATAGGGGCAGGGTGGGCAGGGCTATGCCCTGCCAAGTGGGGGGGCATGCCAGGCTCCCTCTGTGCCACACCCCTGGCAGGGAGGGCATTGGTGTAGCCCTGGGGTAGCCCTAAGTCGACTTAGGGCTACCCCACGTCTACACTGGCTTAAGTCGACTCTAGGGAGTTGACTTAAGCCTTAGGTTTAGTGGAAAGGAGGTTTTATAAAGTTGACTTAATTTTCATTAAGTCAACTTTATTTTCCTTAAGTCGACTTAAGCAAGCTGCTTAAGTCGACTTAAGAAAACTGTAGTGCAGACGCAGGGTAAATTAAGTGGACTTAAGCAAGCTTAAGTCGACTTAATTTACCAGTGTAGACGCAGCCTAGTGAGGGACAGTATGGAGCTGCACTGTCACAGTGGGAAACACTGGGAGGTAAAGCCATGCTTTCCAGAGGTCCACCACATGTAAGGGTGTCAGGCCTGCTTTCACACCTCTGGATCAGGTGGAGCATGTCATCCCTGTCCCCTAGTTCTACAACATGACTCGGTGGAGGGTCTATGAGGCAATTTCCTCCCCAAGCCTTTTGTGATGCTGGGCTCTCCCAGGAAAATAGAAATGAAGCATCCTGTTGGCCCTCACATGGTTCTTGCTCCTTCCCCACAGGGTGCAAGTACTAAGCAGAATCTGGCCCTATATTACTGTGTTTATGCTAGCAGTTTTATTAGTTACATTAACAGATAAGAACAAGAATAACAAAAATATCAATTAAGATAGTGCTTTACATGTGGAAGCTTGGACAGATGACAAGGGAGGCGTATATAGATATTGCTCGGGACTGCAGGGATAAAATCAGAAAGACCAAAGGACAATTGGAGTTGCAGCTGGCAAGAGATGTGAAGGATAACAGAAAGGGGTTCTATAAGTATATCAGCAACAAGAAAAGGATCAGAGGTGGTGTAGGTCCCCTACTGAATGGGGCGGGCATCCGCGTGGTGGATGATGCGGAAAAGGCTGAAGTACTCAATGCTTTTTTTACTTCAGTCTTCACAGGGAGGGCCAGCTCCCAGGCTACTACACGGGGTAACGCGGAATGGAGAGGAGAGTGGCCCTCAGTGATGGAAAGTCAGATTAGGGAACATTTAAAGAAATTGGATATGCACAAGTCCATGGGGCCGGATGAACTGCATCCGAGGGCGCTGAGGGAGTTGGTGGAAGTGATTGCAGAGCCGCTGGCCATTATCTTTGAGACCTCATGGCGAAGGGGGGAGGTCCCAGAGGACTGGAAAAAGGCAAATATAGTACCTCTCTTCAAGAAAGGAAAAAAGGAGGATCCGGGGAACTACAGACCGGTCAGCCTCACCTCAATCCCTGGGAAAATCATGGAGCAGGTCCTCAAAGAATCCATCCTGAAACACTTGGAGGAAAATAGAGTGATCAGGAACAGTCAACATGGATTCACCAAGGGCAAATCGTGCCTGACCAACATGATTTCCTTCTATGATGAGATGATTGGATTTGTGGATGAGGGAAGAGCCATTCACGTGGTATACTTTGACTTTAGCAAGGCTTCTGATACGGTTTCCCACAGCATCCTCGTCGGCAAGTTAAGGAAGCATGGGTTGGACGAGTGGACCGTAAGGTGGATAAAAAACTGGCTAGATCTATGGGCTTAGCGGGTAGGAATCAATGGCTCGATGTCTGGTTGGCAACCGGTAATGAGTGGAGTGCCCTAGGGGTCGGTCCTGGGGCTGGTTCTATTCAACATCTTCATTAATGATCTTGATGATGGGATAGACTGAGTGCTTAGTAAGTTTGCGGATGACACCAAGTTGGGGGAAATGGTAGATACTCTGGAGGGCAGGGACAGGATCCAGGGAGACTTGGACAAATTGGAACACTGGGCCGAAAGAAACCTCATGAGATTCAACAAAGACAAGTGCAAAGTCCTGCACTTAGGACGAAAAAATCCCATGCACTGCTACGGGCTGGGGACCGATCGGCTAAGTAGCAGCGCTGTAGAAAAGGTCCTGGGGGTTATGGTGGACAGGAAGATGAATATGAGCCAACAGTGTGCCCTTGTTGCGAAAAAGGCCAATGTCATATTAGGCTGCATCAATAGGAGTATTGCCAGCAGATCGAGGGATGTGATAATTCCCCTCTATTCGACACTGGTCAGGCCGCATCTGGAATACTGTGTCCAGTTTTGGGCTCCCCACTACAGAAAGGATGTGGACAAATTAGAAAGAGTCCAGCAGAGGGCAACAAAAATGATTAGCGGGCTGGGGCACATTACTTATGAGGAGAGACTGAAGGAACTAGGCTTATTTAGTCTACAGAAGAGAAGACTGAGGGGAGATTTGATAGCAACCTTCAACTACTTTAAGGGGTGCTCCAAAGAAGAGGGAGGTAGGCTGTTCTTGATGGTAAGAGGACAGAACAAGGAGCAATGGTTTCAAATTACAGCTGGGGAGGTCAAGGTTGGATATTAGGAAAAACTTTCTCACTAGGAGGGTGGTGAAGCATTGGAATGGGCTACCTAGGGAGGTGGTAGAATCTCCATCTTTGGAGATTTTTAAGGCCCAGTTAGACAAAACCTTGGCTGGGGTGATTTAGTGGGAGTGGTCTGCTTTTTAGCAGGGGATTGGACTAGATGACCTCGTGAGATCCCTTCCATCCCTATTATTCTATGATTCTATGTTGAAAGCACTAACTAATATAAATTAATCTAAACAAGGTGGGTGAGGTGATATAATTTATGGGCCAAATTCTGTTGGCAAGAGAGACAAGTTTACCAGCTGCACAAACCTGAAGAAGAACTCTGTGTGGCTTGAAAGCTTGTCTCTCTAAAGCTGGTCCAATAAAAGATATTACTTGACCCCTTGTCTCTCTAACATCCTGAGACCAACATGCAGCAGTGGTCTTAGTATTTTGGGGGCCCTGGGCAAAAGTCCAGGATGGGGCTCCCTGCTACGTGGGCGGTCCCATCCTTGACTTTTGTTCCCAGCCTTGCTGCCCTTCCCACCACCTCCTCCAAAGCCCTGATGCTCTCCCAGGCCCCTGCCTCCCCCCCGACCTCCTTGCCACCAGCATCCGTCTTTCCCCAGCCCACTCACCACTGGGCCTCACCGCCACCCTCTGCTGCCTCCCCCCGGTGGCCTTCCCGTGCCCCCCACCCACTCAGCGCTGTCCTATGTGGGGAGCAGGGCCCAGGGCCAACTGGCCTAGGTGGGTCCCCGCCCCCCCATGTTGGAGGGGAGTCGGGTCACTCCACCCCCACCCCAGGGAGGCAGCCTGGGCAGGGAGGCTGAGGCTGCCGGCTCTGGCCCTAGAAAGGGGGGCCGCCAGTGGGGGAAGCCAGCCACAGCCAGGACTCCAGTCTGCTGCGGCCGGTGCCCCAGCTGGGATCTCGAGGCCACCACCGGGAGCCAGTTCTGGCCAAGGGCAGCCTGCCGGCGAGGGCTGGCCCTGGCAGAGGCAGACTCCGGCCACCTGCCCCACCCCTGTGCCTGCCTGCTTTGCCCTGGGGGCGGGGAGAGCTAGCCCAGAGGCCCCATTTGGTCCCCCCCCTCAGTGACGGCCCTGCATCCACTTGACCACTGCCTTGCCAGTCCCCCTGCTGCCTTCGCCCCTCCATCCTTCCTGGATCCCCTCACCCCCCCTCCCAGCACCACGCACTTCCCCGAAGACTTTTTAATGCAGAAACGTGTCATATAAATTACTCTTTTTTCCCCCAATATATTCTGGCTAGTAGATTTTGTTAAAAACAATGTGTTTGTTGCATATTTGTCCATCTTTAAACTGAATTAAATCTTTGAACTTCTAGATAATTAAATAAACTACTTTTTCCAATAACTGTTATTATTGGATGCTAGTTGCATGCATGTGTCCCCGTGTATGTGTTATCTCAACACTGCATGTGTAGTCTGAGATAGCCCTTATGATCAAATAAATTGACATAACCATGGATAGAAACAAAGGCTCAGGCTTTATTGCAATATAACACAATGGTAAATGACCTATATCAACAGGTACCCCTAAGGCATGTGTGCTCATAATGTAACAGAATGGCTCAGCTGATGGTTGGACTCTCCATCACCCCCTTCAGCTGCACAAAGCTGGACTCTTGGGATGCATCTACACTTGTAAATTAAGTCGACTTATGCTTGCTTAAGTCGACTTAATTTACTCTGCATCTACACTACACTTTCCTTAAGTCGACTTAAGCAGCTGCTTAAGTCAACTTAAGGAAAAATTAAGTCGACTTTGTTAAACCTACTTTTAAGTCGACTTTCTGCTTAAATCGACTTTCTAAAGTCGACTTAAGCCAGTGTAGACTTGGAGTAGCCCTAAGTCGACTCTAAGTCGACTTAGGGCTCTCCAGGACTTCCCCACAACCCAGCCACTACCCAGGTACACTTCTGCCACTACCCAGGTACAATGGGGCAAAGGCTGAGCCCCCTGGCACTTGGTAAGGGGTGCCCCCCCTGCCACCGTGGACCTGTCCTAGGTCCACCTAGCCCCTAGAAGTCGATCTAGGCGTCCAGTGTGGACACTCTAGGTTGACTTTGTAGGGTCCCTGAAAGTCGACTTAAAATTTAAGTGTGGACATGCTAAGTCTACTTAAATTAACAAGTGTAGACATAGCCTTGGATTCCCTCTTTTATACTTTATTCAGACTGTTCACTCTGCTCCTTTTGGCACTGGGAACCACCTTTTTTATACCACCTATTACCTTTTTGGTCAACGAATCTTTATTTATCATTACAAAGAGTCATTTTCATCTATCAAGGTGTCATTTAGGGGATCAGGTGCTCCCTGTTATCTCACTGGCATTAGGATGACCTGCTGTCCTGTCTCTGTCCTTATTAATGATTCGGCAATATGTATGTGTTTGCGTCAGCATATTCTTTGCCAGTTTGTGAGGTTATAAGTTCACAGTTCGACTACTACTTACTGGTCTGCATAGCAGGCTTGACCATCTTCCTGTTTAGGCCTTATTGCTTGGCTATTTTGCAAGGCTTCAGGCCTCCTGCTTTCAATTTCTACATTTGTTTCTCTTCACAATTACTAACATTCAGTTGAATTTTAATAATAATAGAAGTTTTGCTATGCTCCCTAACAGGATCCAATAGCTGGAAATTTAATCTAGACAAATTCAGACTGGAAATAATGTGTACATTTTTAACAGAGTAATCAAACTAATTAATTAACATAGGAACAATTTACGCAGGGTCATGATGGATTCTGCATCACTGACCATTTTAAAATTGTGATTGGATGTTTTTCTAAAAAAATACGCTTTAGAAATTATTTTGGAGCAGTTCTTTGGTCTGTGTTAATTTATACAGGAGGTCAGACTCAATAATAACTATGGTTGCTTCTGGCCTTGGAATCAGTAACCTATAATAAACCACTGGCATGATTGCAGAGAGATCTGACCAGGCAGTGTAACTTATTATAACACAATGGTGAGCCTCAAAAACCCAGATGACAAATAAAAAGCACCCAAATTGGGTTATTAAAAAAAAGAACTCCTGGTTTTAAATCATTTGATTAATTTTTTTTTCCAGTTCTGACTCATGATTTTGAATGCTTAGAATTGAATGCTTATATAATGGTAAGATCTTTCAGAATCTGCAAGACACCATACGGAAATTTTGTGTGGGCAGACGTTTGTTTTGCTTTTTAATAATTTCATCTAATTTCATAGGAGAAAGGTTCAGTCAATTTCAATTTCTTACCAGCCTGGTATGTACAAATATTCTCTTATTTTCAAGACGGTTGCATTAGAAATGTTCTACTGGGTTCAGTTTGCTTGCAGAAAAGGTCTATTACAATTGTTGCCTTCATTTTAGTCCTGGAGAAGTCTGGACACATTAGAAATGTTCCTTTGGTTTCAGTTTGTTAGTAGGTCAGATGTATTAGAAATTATTCAGCATCATAGGCTATGTTTACACTGGCAAGTTAGTTCAAATTAAGGAGGCTTAATTTGAACTAACTAAAGCCATGGCTATACTAGGCTTTAGTTAGTTCGAATTAAGGGCTTCCTTAATTCAAACTAATAAATTCAAATAGGGTATTCAAACTAAGGGGTTAATTTGAACTAACTAGTTGGAATTAACCAATGTGGCCATGTTAATTCAAACTAATTTCTTAGTTTGAATTAACCGGCCATTGAAATGAATGGGCATCGCTAATTCGAACTAAGCAAGTGCTTGCTTAGTTCGAACTAACGTTCCAGTGTGGCCATGCTAGTTCGAATTAAGCTAATTTGAACTAACTAAAATTAGTTCGAATTAGTTAGTTTGAACTAACTAATTCAAACTAATTTTAGCAAGTGTAGACATAGCCATAAAGTTTAAAGACAGAAGGGGCAAATAGATCATGTAACATGACCTGCTTCATATCACAGGTCACTAATGTCACCCAGCCCTGATATATTAACCCAATGATCTAAGTGAAACCAAAGAACTGCAACCCACTGGAGAGCAGACTATTATGTCTAGTTAATAGGAAGGATTGAGGGGCCCCAGTAATCAAGGCCTATATAATGGCAAGGAAATGATTATGTGAGCTATACCGAGATAATGCTGGTAGTGACTTGCACCCAAACATTGCACAGGAAGGCAAAACCACCACAAGATCACTACCAATCTGACCTGAGGGGAAATTTCTTCCCATCCCCAAAGATGGTGATCAGTTAGATCCTGAGCATATGCGCAAGAACCAGCCAGCGAAGCATCTGAGGAAGGGAAATTCCTTCCTGATGTTTGCTGATAGCTGGCTGAAATCCTGACACATGAGCTTTAGGAATACAAGACAGATATTTTTCCCTCTCAGTTCTACCAAAAAGAGGAAATATTTAAAATGGAAACTATTACATATTTTCACAAATGACTTATTTTCAGGACAACTCCATATCCTTCTATTTAATCTGAACATAGAGATGAGAATTACATTGCCATTTTAAATACTATAAAATCATAAATATGACTGCTGTATCTCCATGTTATTGTTGTGAGATCCGGGATGACAGGCACATGGCAACTGTGTGAGAACATTTTGTACTTATGTGGCTCAGCACTATTGACAGGGCTCCTGTCCATGCTGGTATATTGATAACTGCGTCACAAACCAGTTTTGTGGGTCAGACCCTCAAGCAAAATTACCTTAGAACATGTGGGAAGAAATAAGCTTCTTTATCTCCAATTGCTTTATCTCAAGGTGTTGTGTAATTGATAACCAAGCTCCATAGCTGTGAAGTCAAGTGATTGAGCTGAACTAATGGAGGAGCCAAATTAACTCAGAGGTGTACTCAGAGAGTTCAATTAATGAGTATTCTGAATTTCCTGGGTTTTGTGAATGCTGGCTAAAACTACAGCTGAGGTAATTGAACTCTGCCTTCCAAGCAGCTGATGAAGTGGGATTTCTCCCACAAAAGCTCATGCAATAAATACATTTGTTAGTCTTAAAGGTTATGTCTACACTTACAAAGTTAAGTCGATTTTGTTAAGTCGACTTAACAAATTGACTATACTTTAAGTCGACTTTGTTAAGTCGACTTAACAGCAGAGATAGCTGTTCTACTGGCTTTAAGTCAACTTAATAAAGTCAACTTAGTGTTAATCCCCGTCTACGCTGGCCTTAAGTTGACCTAAGGAGTCGACTTAAGGCTTAAGTCAACCTAAAAGGAGGTGTTATTAAGTCGACTTAAGAAAAGTCAAGTGTGGACACGGCTTTGTTTAGGTCAACTTAAGCATCCTTATGTCGACCTAACTTGCCAGTGTGGACGCACCCAAAGAGTGCCAAAGGACTCCTTGTTTCTTTTGCTGAACCAGCCTAATGCAGCTTCCCCTCTGGAACTTCCCTTCCAAAGTTGCTCTTGTCATTTCAACAAGAAGATAAATTACTATTTTCTACTTGTCCTAAACAGTTGTTTTGTATTGCTGTGCGAACCACAAAAGTTTTTTGTTTGCAATGTAGAGACAAATCCAGGTATTTTCGTGATAGATTAAGAAATCCTTGTATCTAGCTGTAAAATTGTAGTGTGCTTTTGGGATCATGTGAATTTCAGGTTCAGTATTCAGGCATATGTTATCATTTAGTAATATTAATTAAGGCGTTAGAGCCTTTCCATAATATTAACATAGATATTTTTAAAAGTTCAAAAAAGTCTATTTCTATGGATCGGCACAGTGCTTAGGACAATGAGATCCTGATCTTGCTTGGGGGGTTTCTGTGTGCTACCAGTGGGAATGGTGGATGCTCAGTGCCTTTGAAAATCAGGTTCCAAAGGGGTCGCCGTGTAAGTCTATTGCAGAAAAACAAACAGAGTCCTGTGGCATTTTTAAAAACTAACAGGTTTACTTATCATATGAGCTTTTGTGGGAGAAATCAGTGTCTGACAAAGTAGGATTTTCTCTCATGAAAGCTCATGTGATAAATAAATCTGTTAGTCTTTAAAAGTGCCACAGTATTTTGTTTGTTTTTTTGAAAATCAGATCACATTTACATAGGCCTTGCCTACACTCAAAAAATAAGTCAACACAAGCCACCCCAGTACCCTGCTTCAGTCGATGGAGTGTGTCTTCGCTAGGAACAATTCCATCAACCTAGGAAGGGCAGTGTGGGGAGCTGAGGGATCAAAGGCTGGCTTTTGGCAGTCTTCCCTCCCCTTCCCATACCCCACCAAGAGCCAGTCCCAGGCTTCTCCCATCCCCATTCCCCACTGGGAGTCAGGGGAAGCTGCCAGGGGCTTCCCCCCTTCCAGTTCCCAGGGGGAAGCAGCCCACTGCTTCTTCATAGAATCATAGAATCATAGGGTTGGAAGGGACCTCACGAGGTCATCTAGTCCAACCCCCTGCTAAAAAGCAGGACCACTCCCCCTAAATCACCCCAGCAAGGGTTTTGTCTAACCGAGCCTTAAAGATCTCCAAAGATGGAGAATCTACCACCTCCCTAGATAGCCCATTCCAATGCTTCACCACCCTCCTAGTGAGAAAGTTTTTCCTAATGTCCAACCTTGACCTCCCCAGCTGTAATTTGAAACCATTGCTCCTTGTTCTGTCCTCTGTTACCCTCGAGAACAGCCTAGCTCCCTCCTCTTTGGAGCAACCCTTCTTGCTCCTGAGGAGTGGGGTTCAACTGCCCTTCTCTCCCCTCACCTCTCTCCCCCTGCTTCTCTCCCCTCACCCACACACCTGCTCCCAGTGGGAAGCAGGCAGAGAAGCTGCCAAGAGCTTCTCCCCTCCCTTCTGGGAGCGAGGGTCCAGCTGTCTAAGGTTGGCAGGCTCCTGGTGGGGAGAGGGCAGAGAAGCCACCCACAGCTTGCAGCCAGGATCCAAAACTTAGCCACTTGTGGCTTCTCCTGTCCTGACTCGTAGGCGGGAACCACAATCCAACCACCCAGGGTTGCAGCAGTCTGAGCCTCTCACCCCACTCCCAGCTGGGAGCAGGTACCAACTAATAGGGCTTAAGCTTTCTTGGGCTGGGCTGGAGCAGTGAAATGACAGCCTCACCACTGGTGTAAGGGGACACAGTGTCTACTTTGACAGCGCATCACCGTAACTAAGCCAACAAAAGCCTTACACCTCTCTTACAGATGGTTTTTATTTTGTCAAAAAAAAATGACAATTTTGTTGACAGGGGATGATCGCCGTTTGTAGACCAGCACAGACGTTGACTTTTTTTTTTTTTTAAACAAAACTCTCTAGCCCTTAGGTGCCCAAATATAGAAATAAGTGTCTAACTTTAGGCAACCAAATTTTGAAAATGTTGTAATTAGAGTTTAGATTGGCGCTGACATCAAAGGATCCTGTTTAGTATGCCTCACTAACTCCATAGTCAAGGAAACGTCCTTGTGCATTCAAGTCAATGAGAGCTTTGCCCAAGTAAGGCATAAGTGATTCTGATCAGGCTTCTAAATCATTAGAGAAATATTTCATTCTGTGCCTCTGGTGTTTTAACTGCTAAATAAGCAATATAAACCCTAACAACTTATTCTTTATTCCTGGGCCAATTCTTTTCATCCCTCACCTATGCACTAGTTGGAAGAAGTTAGTGAAGGAGAAGCTTGAACTTGTACAATCAAACTGATTTTGTATTGTGTAGGCAAAAAGTTATTTAGCTGCTTTTCTAAGAGTCAGAAACATTTTAAATATTTGCTTATCTACAGTGCCCCAAACTATTTATAGACTAAGCATCAGATTTTTCAAGCCAAAGAATACTAGGTTGGTCTGTTGATTGCTTTCTTTAGTCAAAATTAGGGAGGTGGAGCTGAGATGAGCATTGAAGAGAAAAGAAATCACATCATGGAAGTCTAGCTGCAATTTTAATGTGTGGTTCATTTGAAGTGACTGTAAAAATGGTTTTGTGGATTTCTGTGTTTATTGTCTCACTCATTCCTGCTCAACTTTGCTCACTTTAAAAATAAAAATATGTTTTTTCTAACGCCCATCCCTCCAAATTCGTATAGGGTTCTTTCCCTTGCACATCAATCTTGAAATTAAAGATTTTGAGAGTTAAAATACAAAATAAAAGACATTCACACTTAGGGGAATTGCTCCTAGCCCCAAAAGCTTGTTCTCTGTCTGTGATCCAATAGAGAACTTTCTTAGAACTCTCCAGAATCTCCAGTTCCAGTATCCTTGCCAAATAACAATTTATGTAATTGGCATTTCAAAATGATATCACCCTAACCTCACTATTATTTATTATGTTAAACACCCACCATATTGGATAAAGATGTTCCTATGATAAATAGAACTTTCACATGCAAACTCAGGTGTTTTCATTAAGGGTCCTGATATTAGTGTAACATAAGAAACACAGTGTTGTATCTATACCTGAAAATGATTAATTAGCTCTTAGAATTCATTAGGTCACAGTACCCTGCTCTTGGGATTACTGATGAGCATATATGATGCAAGACTGGTCAAGACTGTTTTTAAATAGGCATGATTCTTGCAAGTTCCTTGCCTAAAACTTTAGGCTATGTCTACACTTGTTAATTTAGGTCAACTTAGCTAAGTCAACTTAACAAAGTCAACTTTAAGTCGACTTTGTTTAGTCGACTTAGTATGTCCACACCTAAATTTTAAGTCGACTTAGGGGGGACCTTACAAAGTCGACCTAGAGCATCCACACTGAATGCCTAGGTCAACCTGTAGGGGCTAGGTGGACCTGGGAGAGGTCCACGGTGGCAGGGGGGGCACCCCTTGCCAAGTGCCAGGGGGCTCAGCCTTTGCCCCATTGTACCTGGCAGGGAGGGCAGTGGGGGAGTCCTGGAGAGCCCTACTCTGCGTCCACACTGGCTTAAGTCGACTTTAGAAAGTCAACTTAAGCCAAAAGTCGACTTAAAATGAGATTTTATTAAGTCGACTTAATTTTCCTTAAGTCAACTTAAGCAGCTTGCTTAAGTTGACTTAAGGAAAGTATAATGTAGACGCAGAGTAAATTAAGTCAACTTAATTCAACTTAATTCAGCTTAAGTCAACTTAATTTACAAGTGTAGATGCATCCCTAGATAGCAAATGATTACGTGCCATGTATGGGTCTTGTAGATATGATGGCTTATGCTGCTCATTTACTTAAATTAAGCTATTTAAATGTGAACTTTCTAATTCCTTTCAGTTCTCTTTACTGTTAGTATAACCACAACAAAATAGAATTTAGTGGCACTTACATCACATGATTGGGTTTGTGTTTCTGGAAAATGCATTTAAAATTCAATAACTCAGAAGGACAGAATAAAGGAATAAGAATATTCATTATTTTCCAAGAAGTGACAGGAGCTTAGCACTGAATAAAAGATAGACAAAACTGAGATTCTGGCAATAGCAGTTTGTTATGAATTATGTGTTCCCAGTTCTACATGGAACTAGTGCGCCTGAATCTGATCTCAAATTACCTGTGTTACTCTGGACTGGAGTAACTCTAGTGACCTCACTCCCTCACATCCACACTTCATCGACACCTGGATGCCAAATTTATACCGGTAAAGCAGAGAGTAGCATCAGGACTAATGTCCACAGAGAAGATTGGCGCAACCACCTCCACCACCCATTGTAACCCTGTCAAAGTAACATGAATGAGAAGCAGCACAAGAATGTATACTTCATAGCAGAGAGGAAGTGGCAGGTGACTATTATCGTCAACATGGAACTATAATATACAAGCTATATTTTAAATGTGTGTTAGGACTAATCAGGTGCAAATGCAAATCAGGCAAGAAACATTTTACACCCACATCCTGCAGGTATACATGACTGCACAAGGAGAAAGGCAATGGAGATGGAGGCTCAGCTTCATACCCACTGACTTCAATGGGAACAGGATTTGACTTGATCCTCAGCCCACTGAAACTTGGGAATCATTCTGTTAACTTCAGTAGGCTCCAATTAGGCTCAATGACAGTAAGCTATGGTTAGAAGGAAGTTCATTTTACCATATTGGTTTGTACAGTGGTTATGTGGAGTGGCATTGTGTTTTTTAAAGTCTTTCCCCAGTTCCTATGTTTTTTCTTTTTTTTTTCCCTCCAAAACCTCTCCTATCCTAGGTATCTGGGACACTGAACTTCTAACCTATATTACTGTGGATTAGTTTACCTTACCTGTATAAATCATTTTGAGGGCATAAGTGGATAGTGGACATTTATAATTACTTCTAGGAAAACATACCAGTTTCAGGGAAAAGATTCATGGTAGCTCAGGTTTCACATGTCAAAGAAAGTATCCAGTTTGATTTTCTTACCTACCCTTATAAGGCCTTTCCCATTCATTTTTCAAAAAGTATTTTAGGTGGGCAACCAGGCTCTTATTTGCCTCCCTCTTATAAAACAACCAGGCAACCAATCAAAACACACTAAATATTCTGACAGTTGGAAGGAATTGACCAATCAGAACCCAGATTTCCCAACCCCCCACACCTTAATCACAAACTTTGGTTCTTGTGTAAATTTGAGGCCTCAAGTCCCTAAAAGAGAGATCAGTTCACTTCCCCTGAACTTTGTGCATTCGTTTACATGAATGGCAAAATGTTACCAAATCAGAATAGCAGTGTTTTACAAATTATTCCATGTAAGGGGTATATAAAAAGCCCAGCTGCTAATGCAGGATCAGTGTTCCAAGTCCCAGGTAAGATGATTCCATTCTGCAAAAGCCTGATATTATTTATGCTCAGACTGTGCACAGCAGCCTGGGAGTCTGTTGCTCAGTGAACAACTTTGTGATGCCAACTTACACTAAATTTCAGACTATATTAACAACTGTATGTCTAAGGAATTCTGCCTGTATCATATCATTTAAAGAATGTATTAAAATTCAGCAATGATGGGAATAAAAGGAGGAGGGGAAGGAAGGAAAAAAATAAGCACCTTGCTGCAAGAACAAGAAATAGATTTGGGATGTTTTAGAAATATTACATCATAATAAAAAAAAAGGGAGGGAAATGCCAATCGGCAAAGCATCAAAACATTGTCACTGAAGCTTGTACTTTAAAAAGGTTATTAGGAAGAAAACAGCAGCTACAAAATGTAGAAAACTTCATAAATGTTTTCAGATCACTCATAGGTGTTTAGGTGATGAAAGGCCAGCTCAATTGGGATTTATACATAACCAGATCATTCAAAAACACATAAATGGCTGCCAGAGTAAAGTACAATATGCACTTTTGAAATCACAAAAAATCCTTTGTTTCCGGGGAGTGAAATGACTAAAGTTTAGTTTCAGTGAGGCATGTTTTTGCTTTGGGTGTCATTATTTAGTTTGGCCTCCCTATCAGGGAAATCTTCTACTGAGTGCAGTTCTTTCAACTGTTGCTTTTATTCTCCTGCAACTGCAAAAATCAAGGCTGTGTCAGATACTACATATTTAAATGAGAACTACTCAGTGTTTATCTTTAATTTGCACACGGTGGTGAGGTGGGGTTGCAGGGTCTTGATCTCTTGCAGGTCCCAGGATTTATACAGCAGATGGGTTTGAGCCTTGTGGCTTAAATAATCTGGAAAATCAAGTTCCACTGGTTGGATCAAAGAGCTGGTGAGCCAGTGGAGAAAACTTCTGTTTATCTATATGCCTATCGAAGCATATATATGTCCTCCATCATTGTGGTATCTGAGCTCTTGCAGTAGATATATTAGGCAATAGCTACAGATACTGTATACAGTGAACATGCCAAAGGCAAAAAGCTAACAGCTTTGCCAGAGATAAAGGATTATATTTGTTATGCTTGTGCATACTAAGGAAAGGAATTTTGCATTTTAATAGCAGTCTGAAATTTCTGCTAGTCAGACATTCAAGCACAGAAATATCCTAAATCTTAGGACTTAACTGAAGTTGAATAACCCTTCAAAGCATCTGACAAAGTGTGATTTTCCTCCCACGAAAGCTCACGCAATAAATACATTTGTTAGTCTTTAAAAGTGCCACAGGACTCCTTGTTTGTCTAAATGTATTGTTGCTGTATTCATGTTTAAACCTTGGGTTTAGCGAGGGAATGAAACACATTTTCTTTTGTAGTTTTATAAGGGTAGCATGTGGTATTTCTAAATACTTGCCAGCTAAGCTGGTTTGTCATTATTTTGTTTTCCCTTTTTCATTTGAGAACTTCTTGTCTCAACACCTGTAGAGACAAGACTATTTAGATAGGAATTTCCTCCAGGGGAGTGGGGGACGAACAGCCAGTTTTGGACATCCTCCTTTTGAGAAGGTTTCTCACGTGGGCACGTTACAGAGGTATGTTCTCTGCAGGGAAAAATTAGGTTACTGCAGATAAAGAACATTTATGTGGCTTATACGATGAAAACAAATTCTTGTAAGCTGTACAGTGTGTGAAAAAGAAACAGTCTAGAATGTATGCAAAGGCTAACTGGTGTCTGAGTTGAAAGGATAGATATTGAAATGATTCTAATAAGGAATCTGTGGTATTTTTTGCTGCTTTTTAAAAAACAAACAAAGAAAAAAGATCTTGGCAAGTTGAAATCGGCTAAATTACAGGTGCAGAAACAAGTAGCTGAATTGTATGGGGCTATGTACTGTCTGTGTAATGTGTTGAACTTATTCTTTAAGGATTTAAGAATTGTTTTGTTGCCAGAATATGAAAAACACAATATTACATGTAGCTTTTCTGTATTATCTTATTATACATTTTCCTGAAGTCTGGTACTTTATCCTCTTGCTTGCCCTTAACTTTCCATCAGGACAGGACCAGTCCCTCTTGTTTTTTATAAAGCTGTTTGAAACGCGGGATTTCTGGTTCAGAAGAAATTTTGACTTCCCGAAACTTGCTTCTGTTCTTTTTCAGAACCCTAACTGTGATTCAGTGAAAGTTCATCAGTTCCCAACTCATTTTTACAAGAAATTTTGAGGTTGATGAATCAGTATTTTCTAACAAAACAGAAAATTTCTAATTTCTAAATTTCTAATTTCTAGTGTCTTACAATTCAGAGAAGATACCACTACTATTGCTTATTATAGGAAGGGCAAGACTTTCAAGACATCCATCTTAAATACTCTAGAGTACCATTGTACTTAAGGGCTAGCATTTTTAATTAAATATTAATGTGTTTAAATATGGAGACACTACCTCACAGCAGACAGCTTTCTAATATTCATCATCACTGCTCTGGCTGCAGGCTTTATGCCTTCACTCTGGCTTTGATGGGAATGCTCCTATCTGCACAGTGTGCATGTGTACAACACCATCACATAAGCAGATAGATGATATCACACTGCAATAGTAAGGCGAGTTTGAAAAATGGAGAACCCAGTCCTGTAAATCTGCCTGACACACGGATAAAAAATTCCTACGGTATTTCATGAGAAAAACTGACTCTTTTGAAAATCTCCACTTCCGCTGTTTCATTTCTTCAAGTTCAAAAAGAAAATTTTCAAAAATGTTTTCAGGAAAAAAAAAATTTGGTTAATTTTTACTGATACCTAAAACACAATGAAAAAATGTCAAGTTTTGATTTCCAGTTTTCCAAAAAAGCTGGACATTTTCTAGCAAAACTTTCTGAAAATATTCCTTTTGATCAAAAAGCCATTTTTCATAAGGAAGTTTTAGAGAAAAAAAGTTCAACAAGCTCTAAACTCAAGTGGGATGTGCCAGCTCATGCAAAGCAATCTCATTGACTCATTAAAACAGCTCTTAAGAATAAGGAGTATTAGCATATGTTTGCAGGATAGGGCTCAATCTTTCCTATTAATTATGGTTTTAGCAACTCTACATCTCATAAAATTGAGGCACCTTGTTTTGTCATAAATTTAATTTACTTGGAGTGGTTAATCCAAAAACATAAGCCAAGTCTGAGGCAGAAAGCCTTGTGCCTCCTTATTTGTTTTCAGCCTGATTCTATCACCTTTACCCATGATGAGGAGTTATTTACTCCATGTACAAATCATTGGAAATATATGCAAAATAAGGCTATGTCTACACTTGTTAATTTAAGTCATAGAATCATAGAATAACAGGGTTCGAAGGTACCTCACGAGGTCATCTAGTACAACCCCCTGCTAAAAAGCAGACCACTCCCACTAAATCACCCCAGCCAGGGTTTTGTCTAACCGGGCCTTAAAAATCTCCAAAGACGGAGAATCTACCACCTCCCTAGATAGCTCATTCCAATGCTTCACCACCCTCCTAGTGAGAAAGTTTTTCCTAATATCCAACCTTGACCTCCACAGCTGTAATTTGAAACCATTGCTCCTTGTTCTGTCCTCTGTTACCATGGAGAACAGCCTACCTCCCCCTTCTTTGGAGCACCCCTTCAAGTAGTTAAAGGTTGCTATCAAATCTCCCCTCAGTCTTCTCTTCTGTAGACTAAATAAGCCTAGTTCCTTCAGTCTCTCCTCATAAGTCATGTGCCCCAGCCCCCTAATCATTTTTGTTGCCCTCCGCTGGACTCTTTCTAATTTGTCCACATCCTTTCTATAGTGGGGAGCCCAAAACTGGACACAGTATTCCAGATGCGGCCTGACCAGTGTCGAATAGAGGGGAATTATCACATCCCTCGATCTGCTGGCAATACTCCTATTGATGCAGCCTAATATGCCACTGGCCTTTTTGGCAACAAGGGCACACTTTTGGCTCATATTCATCTTCCCGTCCACCATAACCCCCAGGTCCTTTTCTACAGTGCTGCTACTTAGCCGATCGGTCCCCAGCCTGTAGCAGTGCATGGGATTTTTTTGTCCTAAGTGCAGGACTTTGCACTAGTCTTTGTTGAACGTCATGAGGTTTCTTTCAGCCCAGTGTTCCAATTTGTCCAAGTCTCCCTGGATCCTGTCCCTGCCCTCCAGAGTATCTACCATTTCCCCCAACTTGGTGTCATCCGCAAACTTACTAAGCACTCAGTCTATCCCATCATCAAGATCATTAATGAAGATATTAAATAGAACCGGACCCAGGACTGACCCCTGGGGCACTCCACTTGTTACCGGTTGCCAACCAGACATCAAGCCATTGATTCCTACCCGCTGAGCCTGTTGATCTAGCCAGTTTTCGATCCACCTTACAGTCCACCCGTCCAACCCATAATTCCTTAACTTGCCAACGAGAATGCAGTGGGAAACCATATCAAAAGCCTTGCTAAAGTCAAAGTATACCACGTGAATGGCTCTTCCCTCATCCACAAATCCAATCATCTCATCATAGAAGGAAATCATGTTGGTCAGGCACGATTTGCCCTTGGTGAATCCATGTTGACTGTTCCTGATCACTCTATTTTCCTCCAAGTGTTTCAGGATGGATTCTTTGAGGCCCTGCTCCATGATTTTCCCAGAGATTGAGGTGAGGCTGACCGGTCTGTAGTTCCCCGGATCCTCCTTTTTCCCTTTCTTAAAGATAGGTACTATATTTGCCTTTTTCCAATCCTCCGGGACCTCCCCTGTTCGCCATGAGTTCTCAAAGATAATGGCCAGCAGCTCTGCAATGACTTCCCCCAACTCCCTCAGCACTCTCGGATGCAGTTCATCCGGCCCCATGGACTTGTGCACATCCAATTTCTTTAAGTAGTCCCTACCCTGACTTTCCATCACCGAGGGCCGCTCTTCTCTCCATTCTGCATTACCCCGTGTAGTAGCCTGGGAGCTGGCCCTCCCTGTGAAGACTGAAGTAAAAAAAGCATTGAGTACTTCAGCCTTTTCCACATCATCCACCACGAGGATGCCTGCCCCATTCAGTAAGGGACCTACACCATCCCTGATCCTTTTCTTGTTGCTGATATAGAACCCCTTTCTGTTATCCTTCGCATCTCTTGCTAGCTGCAACTCCAATTGTCCTTTGGCCTTTCTGATTTTATCCCTGCAGTCCCGAACAATATCTTTATATGCCTCCCTTGTCATCTGTCCAAGCTTCCACTTCTTGTAAGCTTCCCTTTTATGTTTCAGCTCCCCGCAAAGTTCCCTGCTAAGCCACGCTGGTCGCCGTCTACATTTGCTGTTCTTTCTGCGCATTGGAATGTTATCTTCCTGTGCCTTTAACAGGGTTTCTTTAAAATACAGCCAGCTGTTTTGGACACCTTTCCCCTTCAGATCAGCCTCCCAAGGGATCCTGCCCATCAGCTCCCTAAGGGAGCCAAAATCTGCTTTTCTGAAGTCCATGGTGTGTGTTCTGCATCTTTCCTTCTTTCCATTGATCAGCATCCTGAACTCTACCATCTCATGGTCACTGCTGCCCAGGTTGCCATTTACTTCTACTTCCCCAATCAATTCTTCTCTGTTTGTGAGGAATAGGTCTAGAGGTGCAAGTCCCCTAGTTGGTTCCTCCAGCATTTGTACTAGGAAGTTGTCCTCAATATTCTCCAAAAACTTCCTGGATTGCCTGGATTAACTAAATCGACTTAGTGTGTCTACACTTAAAATTAAGGTCAACTTAAAGGGGAATTTACAAAGTCGACCTAGTGCGTCCACACTGGATGCTCTAGGTCGACTTCTAGGGGCTAGGGGGACCTTGGGCAGGTCCCTGGTGGCGGGGGAAGGCACCCCTTGTGTGCAATAGGGCAAAGGGGGACAGGGACCCTGGCAGGGAATGTGGGCAGAGTGTGATGCTGTCTGGATTTAGGGAAGCATTTATGATATTATTTTCTATTCATGTATTCTAAATGCTCTATAATCCATAGGAGCTATGTCATGTTTGGTATCAATAGAAAGGTAATAATTTGCTGGGAATGATTATATAGTTTATGTCTAGGAATTCTATTTGGATTAGAAGTTAGTTTAGATAGGAATTTGGTGTTCTAGCTATACTTTAACTTGTGTGATTTTATGGAAATGTCTGAGAGAGGCGGGTGTGTCAAACCATTGTGTCCTTAATGTTTAGGAATTTTCCAGCTACAATGGGCCCAGGGAGTAAACTGATGAGCCATTAAGGACACAATGGGCCCATATCACCTGGCACATTCCTTAACATTAAGGAGACAATGATTTGACACACCCGCCCCTCTCAGACATTTCCATAAAATCACACAAGTTAAAGTATAGATAGAACACCAAATTCCTATCTAAACTAACTTCTAATCCAAATAGAATTCCTAGACATAAACTATATAATCATTCCCAGCAAATTACTACCTTTCTATTGATACCAAATATGACGTAGCTCCTATGGATTATAGAGCATTTAGGATATATGAATAGAAAAGAATATCATATATGCTTCCCTAAATCCAGACAGCATCACAGAGGCTCTGCCCTGACCTTTGGGGGGCACGCCAGGCTCCCTCCCCTGTGGCTCCCCCCCCCCCGCCGGGGGGGGGTTGGTGGGGTCCTGGGGTAGCCCTAAGTTGACTTAGGGCTACCCCACGTCTACACTGGCTTAATTCGACTTTAAAAAGTCGAATTAAGCCTTAGGTCGAGTAAAAAGCAGGTTTAATAAAGTCGACTTAATTTTCATTAAGTCGACTTTATTTTCCTTAAGTCGACTTAAGCAAAGTGTAGTGTAGACGTAGGGTAAATTAAGTCCACTTAAGCAAGCTTAAGTCGACTTAATTTACCAGTGTAGACGCAGCCTAAGAGACTAACTGAACTTGATTAAGAGTGGCAAAATTAGCGTCTGACAAAGTGGGATTTTCTCCCATGAAAGCTCATGCGATAAAAAAATCTGTTAGTCTTTAAAAGTGCCACAGGACTCTGTTGTTTTTCTGCAATAGACTAACTTAACACGGCTACCCTTTTAGAACAAAATTAGGACAGTTATTTATTAAATGTGCCCTGACCAATAAACTATAGGCTTTCCCTAGAACTGGTTGAAAAATATTAAAATGTTGATAAAAATTACTTTAAAAAAATTGTGAACATTCGTTTTCATTTTTTCAACCAACCCTTCCGAAACCCAGAGACCTGGTTCCATCATTCGAGTTCTTCTGTATCTTATTAGAACAGGGAAGATAATGTCTTTGGGAAGGAAAAAGGGTGAGAATATAGATTCAAAGATTTTTAAGGCCAGGAGGGACCATTATGATCACCTAGTTTGACCTCCTGAATAAGATACAGAATTTCACCACGTAATTTTGCTTCAGGGCCATAACTTCCGACAGGCAAAGGTGTTGCCTTGGGAAAAGGAATGTGATAGGTTATTATGTTGCTAGAATTGCAAAAGAAAATGTTTTTTGGAGCACAGTTAGACAATTATGGGTAGCCAAGTACTGAAAATAAAGCCAAAACAGAGAAAATAATGCAGGAAAATAATTAAATTAAAAAATGAAAAATTTAAAATTGAAGAAATACAGATTACAAATATTACAAAAGAGTTAAAAGGGAAGGAAAAATAGAAAAAGGCTCAGAGCAATAGTTTTTTTAAGAAAAGCAATGCTAAAATAAATTTAGACTGTTTTAAATTGGAATACAAAACTGGACATCATGTTTAAATAATTAAACTAATTATTAAATAAGTGAGTAGCGATTAAGGCAAAAGATTTAAAAAAGCAAATATAACATCACTTCAAGAACTCACAATACATCACTTCAAGCATCTCACTTGTTTGTCTGTTACTGTTTGTCTGTCTTGCCCAGATTCAGCAAGGCAAAGACACAGGTTTTAGACTGGTGCAGAGATCATCTCTTTATGCGTGGTGCTGATTCTGCAAATACTTGAACTTAACTTCAAGTGTATGTCTACACTGCAGCTGGGATCAAGCATCCCAGATCGGGTGGCCAGCCTAACACTAAACCTTAGCTCAAGCGTAGCATGCTAAAAATAGCAGTGTGAAATTTTGCAGTTCCTGTGGAATCTAAGGTTGGCCACCTGAGCTCAGAGTTTGAGGGGTCAGGTGGGCTGAAGAGTCTGAACTGCTACCCAAGCCACAACATCCACACTGCTATTTTTAACACGCTAGGTTGAGCTAAGCTAACACGAGTCCAGACATACTTTAAGTGCACTGAGTTCTAAGGAACTAATCATATGCTAAATTTAAGTAAAGGACATATGTCATTCTTTTCAGGATTGGATCTATTACATGAACACTCCTAGAGTCCCAATACAAACAATAAATAATTATCATACTGGCACATATCACAATCCTTTAATGGAAGGAACCATCTGCATGAAAGAGGGGCACAGCCATCTCTGCTCATCACCCATTCATTTCAACTCTGCAGGGGCTGATACTAGGAGAATATGATGGTGAGTGGTGGAGTTGGGGGAAGAGAAGTGGGCAGGCCAGGGTCAAGGCTGAAGTGTTATGCGGAAATTACAGAAAGATCATTATCAGTCCTGGGAGTAGCCTCAGCAGTGAGGCACCCTTGATAGCTTCATGTGGGCCAGAGAGGCAGGGGAAATGCCTGCAGCCAGAGTTGACTAGATTAACCCTACCCTAACTCAGTGCTAAGGAAGGGCGGGAGTAGAAACACTGCCTGATTTCTCCCATAGTTAAATCCCCGAGGAAGTAGCAGGCCCTACTCATACGGGGAGGGGAAAGGGTACAATTTTCACTCCTTGTACCAGCAGAATGAATTTAGCTTGAAATGTCCCATATACACTATCTCATATTTTGCCCTTTTTACTCAAAAAAACCGCTCTGCTTTTTGTTCTTAAACTAATCTATTTGTTTTAGTCTTCTTATTTCCTTTTTCTGCAGCATCTGTTTTTCACAAAGGGAATTATGCTGAAAATATGCAGCTATTTTGTGAGTTACTACTGATCAGAGCACAAATTCCTCACATCTTGAGAAACATAGTACCCAGATTTAGGCATGTGATTTGGGAGAAGGCTGGGAAAACACATGGGCTATGTCTACACTTACCAAAGTTAGTTCAAATTAGTTAATTCGAACTAACTAATTCAAATTAATTTTAGTTAGTTCGAATTAACTTAATTCAAACTAGCATGGCCCCACTGGAATTTTAGTTCGAACTAAGCAAGTGCCATGCATGGAACTTGCTTAGCTTGAATTAGTCAGTTGCTTTAAGTTCAATGTGCTGGTTAGTTCGAACTAAGCAGTTAGTTCAAACTAACATGGCCACATTGACTTAATTCAAACTAACTAATTCGAATTAAGGTTTAGTTCGAAAGGTATAATCAAATTTATTAGTTCAAATTAAGGAAGCCCTTAATTCGAACTAATGAAAGCCTAGTGTGGCCAAGGCTTAAGTTAGTTCGAATTAAGCTTCCTTAATTTGAACTAACTTGCCAGTGTAGACATAGCCATAGAGGGTTAGTTCAAAGAAATAGTAGAAATATCTTCTTGAAAATGCATTTTCATATACAATATGAAAGTGCAAACTTCTAGGTATATGTTCTGCTGTAATTCTTGTCAGCGAAAGTCAAAATACCTTTTACTTTTATATCAATATTGTTATCAGATCTGCAGTACCCTATCCACGCAGTTATCTCTGATAACCTCAGTCTCCTTATAGACTTTGATGGACAGGTCTGACTTCATCTGGATCCTGCCCCAGCTCAGGAGGGAGTAACTTCCTTATTCTCCTTATAGATAATTTACTTGGCAGGGCTTCCACCCCTCTTGCTCCTTCAGGGCAGCTTGGAAGGAAAATTGTAACCATGGGGTAACCCCCACTTACTTGCCAGATAGTAGGAGACTCCCAAGGAATAACATGAACACATACAATATATTCACCAGAGTAACTGTTTAAGACAGGAAGGGATTGTAACATAACTCGATAAAGCAATATATTTTGAGTCACTGGTGCCTTACTCCTGCTAATAATACCAATGAATTTCCCCAGAACTCCTCAGTTACTTGACCTGATGCACCAGGACTAAAATTAAAATGTCCTGCTGATATGGGTCTTGAGGACCTGTGGAAATCATATCTTCTAAAGCAGAAATAGAAAGGTTGATTGACATGGTTCAGTATATCCCAAAAGACTCACATGTGGGATCACATGGTAAGCACTTCCACAGGTTTAGGAGACATGAAGTAATAAATCCAATTTCCCTAACTGACTAACTAAAAGATAATACACTCACATCTCTGCAAAGGAACATTTGGTTCAGAGCTGAAATGAATCCAGAATCCTCAACACCTGCAGACGTGCAGACAGTCTCAGTTGGCAGGCATCCTCTTCATGCAGGAAACAGGCTACATCCCTTTCTGAAATTTCCCCTGACCATCAAGGAATGTAGGGATCAGGTGCAGATTATAATAACCATTAGCTTCCCTACTAAGGTGGAGTTCATCCTAGGAGAACAGTTCTCTGTATGCAAATGTCTCCCATTGGTCATACATCCCCAGGAAGTGAAACCAGATATTATAGGGATAATGGAAACATTTTGGAATATAGGTAACTAGGTGCTGTTCAGGAAAGACAGAAATAAAGGTAATATTTTTAATGAAATAAATACCACTGAGATTTGTTTGATTATGGGAGAATCTAATTTTCCAGACACAGTTTGGAGGACAGGTGCTACTAATAATGGTGGGAACCAGATATTCCTAGATGTGATAGCTGACATTTTTCTTCATCAAATAATCACTGAATCAACAAGAAGTGATGCCATTTTAGATTAAGTATTGGTAAGTGAGTAATGTGCACCTCATAGAATAATTGGTTGTAGAGGACAGTCTTGGTTTGAATGATCATGAGTTAATTCAGTTTAAACTAAGTGGAAGGATAAACAAAAATAGGGATGAAACTCAGGGTCCTTGTTTTCTAAGAGCAAATGCTAAAAAATTAAGGGAATTAGTTAGGGAAGTGGACCAAACTGAAGAACTCAAGAATGTGGAGGAGGCTTGGAATTACTTCAAGTCAAAGTAGTACACTCTATCTGAAGCTCACATTCCAAATAAGGGGGAAAATTCATAGAGAAGAGTTGCAGACCAAATTGGATGAACAAGCATCTCCAACAGGTTATTAAGAGAAAGCAGGAAGGCTACAAGGAATTGTAGAAGATCTGGGTCATCAAAGAAAGCTTCCTCTTGGAAGTCAGAAAGTGTAGGGATAAAATGAGAACTTCCAAAAATCAAGCAGAGCTGGACCTCATAAAGAAAATTAGAAGCATTAGTACAAGGTTCTTTAGAGATATAAATAGAAAGAAAACAAAGAAAGAAGAAGTGGGACTGCTAAACACTGAGATTAGGGAGGAGATTAAACATAATCTAGGTATGGCCTAACACCTAAAGCACTATTTTGCCTCAGTTTTTAATACAGATAATAAGGAGTTTGGGGGCAGGGGCAGGGTGGCTAATGGGAATAAGGATATGGACGTATGAATTAACACAGCTGAGGTGAAAGCTAAACTCAAAGATCTTAATGGACAAAATTGGGTTGGAGCCCACGAAAGTTTATGCCCAAAGCAATTTGTTAGTCTTTAAGGTGCCGCAGGACTCTTGTTGTTGCTGTATACGGACTAACACGGCTACCCCTCTGGAACTTGTATATATGCAGTGGTCTGCCTAGATGGAGGCCAGATTGGGAACTAACGTTTCCTGAGAGATGAGCAAAAAGACTAAGTATAATTTTGCTAAGTGCCTGAAATTTGGTTTTGCAATACTGCAATTATTAGCATCAGTATTTTATTGAGTATTCAATGGTTTGTTTTTTCTAAAACTAACTAATCTAATATTTATATCTAAAGCTCTCATCTATGTATTACTTACTAAGAGAGAGAGAGAGAGAGAGAGAGAAAGAGAGAGAGAGAGAGAGAGGTGGTTACACAGCTACAAAAGTTACACAACATAATCTATATGAGTGACACATAATTATTGTAGAAGAGCCCATATAAAGAAAATGTTGCTCGGTGGTTGATAAATAAAAACAAAGTGGGTTGGATCTGTAAGGAGCTGAGTCTGAACATGAGCATTAATATTGGCAAATAAATAGAATGCCAACAAAGGAGTCAGCGAGGTAACAAGAAAGAGTTTAAGAATAATGCTAAAGTTACGTGCATTGTTTCACAGCAGTAGTTAGACAGACAGGTGCAGCAAGAGCTACTTTTATGTGACACTTGAAACTGAGAGACAAGGAAAATGAGAGGAAGTTAATTTTAAGGTGGAACTGAAATGATGAACTGCACTCTGTGACAGAGCTGGCCACATATTCAATCAATTGCAAAAGCAATGCTTCTAAATAGGCCAGAAAAAGCAACATAGGCAAGGGATCTGAGAAGTCAGAAATAAGAGATGCTGTGGGAAATAATGCTTGGGGATCAGTTTTGGAAATTATCAGTTTAATACACATGTATTTTTAAATGATTTTATTTTAGTGAGTGATATTTACACATGCAAAATTTCCATTGACTTCAGTGGGAGTTCTGTCAAAAAGATGAGTACATGGAGAATGTTTTGGTTTCACTAAAACTCATCAGTCAGGTTATGGGTTTGCAGAGTCCAGACAAGGGATAGACTTCATTCAGCTCCCCATTTGTCCAAACCAACAAGAATGGGGCAGGGCCAAACCTCTGGCAGCACTTCAAAATCGTGACTATAATTTGGTTTATTAGAAAAAGGAATGGAAAAGATTCTAGTATTCTATGTTCTGCAGGCAATAAGCACAGTTATACAAGCCCCTTGTGCTTTAGTCTCAGAAACAAGGACTTCAGGATCAACCCACAAATAATTTTTCCTCCACAGAATACCAAATTTTTTAGCTTCCACATTCATTGCTGTGTAATTATGTTAATATAAAATGGTTTTTCAAAATGAAATAAAATGAAAAAGCCAAGGGTAATCTTATGGCAGGAGTCTATTGTATACCACCAAATCATAAGGAAGCTGATGAGGCATTTGTAGCACAAATAACAGAAATATCCAAAACACAAGATCTGGTAGTAAAGGGGAACTTTAGTTACCCAAACATCACTTGGAAAAGTAATATGGCAAAATCCAAACTTTGCAGTTAGCTCTTGGAATGTATTGGGGACAACTTTTTGTTTCAGAACGTGGAGGGAGTAAGTGGGGACAGACATTTGACATTTGAGTCTGACTAACAGAGGATTTGCTTGCAAGTCTGAACATTGAAGGTGATTTGGATGAATGTGATCATGAAATCATCTATTTCATGATGCTAAGGAAAAGAAGGAATGAGAGCAGCTGTACTAGGGCAATTAACTTTTAAAACAATCAGACTTTAATAAAGTCAGAGAACAGATAGGTAAGGTACCAAGGGAAGAAAATGTAAGGGATAAAAGACTGCAGCAAAGCTAGTGGTTTATCAAAGAAACAATATTACAGGCACAACAGCAAACTAGCCTCACAAAAAGGAATGATAGGAAGAATGGCAAGAGGTTAATATGACTCCATCAGTAGTTCTTTAATGACATGAAAAACAAGTTATTCTACAAAAAATGGAAACATGGACAAATTACTAAGGATAAGTTCAAAAGAATAGCACAAGCATTAGGGACAAAATCAGAAAGGCTAGGGAACAAAATAAGTTTCACCTAACAAGGGACAGAGAGAGCAATAAGATGAGAATTTTTTTAATGGATTAGGAGCAAGATGAAGGGAAGTGTTGGTCTATTATTTAGGAGAAGGAGAGCTAATAATGGATGACATTAAGAAGGCTGAGGTGTTAAGTGCTAGTTTTGCTTCAATATTCACTAAATAGGTTAATAGTAACCAGAGATTCAACACAATTACTATTAACAAAAACAAGAAGACAGGGCAATAAGCCAAAATCAGCAAAGAACAGGTTAAAGAATAGTTAGATAAGTTACAAGTATTCATGTCAGCAGGGCCTGATGAAATTCATCCTAAATTCCTTTAAGGAACTAGCTGAAACAATGTCAGAACTGATAGTGGTTATCTTCAAGAACTCCTGGAGGTTGAGTGAGGTCCCAAAGGACTGGGCAAGTGTAAACATAGTACCTTTAAAAAGGGGAACAAAGAGAACTCAGGGGAGTATAGACCAATCAGCCTAACTTTTATGCCTGGAAAGATACTGGAAAAAATTATTAAATGATCAGTTTGTCAGAACCTAGGCTATGTCTACACTAGCAATTTAGGTCGACTTAAAGACCCTTAAGTCGACCTAAGTTACTCTCTGTCTAGACCAGACTTTCATTAAGTTGACTTAAGAAATTCCTTAAGTCAACTTAATGAAAGTTTAAGTCGACTTAATAAGAACCGCCCATTAGGTTGATTTAAGTCTTAAGTCAACTCCTTAAGTTGACTTAAGGACGGTGTGGACAGGGAGTAACTCTTAAGTCAACTTTATTGTCGACTTAAGGGCGGTTAGGTCGACTTAACAAAGTGGACTAAGTCGACTTAACTTTAAGTCGACTTAATCCACTTTGTTAAGTCAACTTAATAAGGTCAGCTTTAAGTCGACCTTATTAAGTTGACTTAACAAGTCAATCTAACTTTTTCTAGTGTAGACATAGGCTTAGAGAACAGTAGATTTATAAGGAACAGCCACCATGGATTAGTTAAGAACAAATCATGCCAAACCAATCAAATTTTCTTCTTTGACAGTTACTGCACTAGTGGATGAGTGCAGGAGGGGAAGCTATAGAGTGAAATATCTTGATTTTAATAAAGCTTTTGACACCATCCCACATGACATTCTCTTAAGCACATGAGTGACTTGTGGTTTAGATAAAATATTTATAAAGTGGGTACATAACTGGTTGAAAAACTGTACTCAAAGAGTAGTTACCAATGATTTGCTGTTAACTGGGAGGAAGTACCTAGTGGGGTTCCACAGGATCCTGTCCCGAGTCTGATCCTATTTGTTGGTTACCCCAATCTGTGCCCCATGGAATGGCTGCCACCACCCACGTGGTGGAGACCCTGATATGTATGTTTAATAGGGATTTCCCCCTCAGTTCAGCCATATGTCCATTACCCACTGGCTGGTGACCACCCACTGCTTAATTTGGAACCCCAATTTATTCCCTACCTGGGTTTCCTAGGGGTGGGTTAACCTTCTCGCCCACGGTGTAGGTGGACCAGCAGGGCATGTATGTGTACGTGCCACGTGGCTGCCCATGCTTGCCCCCCCCTGCAAGGGTGCGTAGAGGGCTCTAGCCCAGAACCTGGAGAGCCAGTAGAAGTTGCCACATGCCCAAAAAAGGACAAGGGGACCGAGCAACACTTTACCCCCCTTCCTACTGCGGCAAAATTGGGCCAATCACAGACCAACACGACCCCTGCAGGAAACGGCCTAGACAATAAAACCACCTTTGCCACACGAAACGAACGAGAGTCCCCACGTGTCAACTGCCAGGCCTGATCAACCTGCCAGTAGGAGACCTCCCGAAAAGTGCTGGCCCGTGTTGAGTTAACCCCCCTTCGTCCCAAAACTCATCATGCTGTTGCTGGTCACCTGCTTTATGGTTCTGGTATGTATGTAAACTCGTGTTCCCTCTATCAGTTAACCTCCCTTTAGAGATAAGTTGTAATGTATAATGAGTCTAGCCTTACCTCTGTTTAACTCAGGGAATAACCATTAAAATAGTCTTAGGTATTGCTGTTCCTATTATTGTATTGTGTATTGGATTTTGTCTGTTTATATTTTGTTTGTGAGCCATTAAGAAGATTCAAGAAGATGGATCATTTTAAATGTTAGGTTCTGTGTAGTTTAATGTGAGTTCAGGCTGTCAGCTGTCCACTGCAGAAACCGTCACTTGTGGTTTCCTGTGTCCTGTCTGAAACCAATTTCCCAAGCTAGCAGCTTGGGCGTCCGCTCTGTCTTGTAATTGGGAAATACACCAATAAAGCTTGTTCCTTTATTATCCATTTGAGATTCCAGGAACCCTCCTTCTCCAATCCTATACCTGTTGCTGTCATGGCGTCGTGAACAGGGTTGGAGAACGAGGACTTAAACACCCCCACTTGCCCGTGGCGCGGCCGAGCCACTGACGGGTCAGAGGATGACGAATACCATCATCATACCCTTATTGACAAGGGTCACCCTTTATGTTTAAGTTGGAATTGTATTATTGGGGTGGGTTATTCCAGCTGCACTTACACCATTACCCTGTCGGTCCCAAGTGCTGGGTGTCTGCTAACCCGCCATTCAGGGCTTTGCCTGAGCCCAACAGATTCAGCCTTAAGCCTCACGTGTACCAAGGCAGGGGAGCCAGGGGCAGGAACTGAATCTCAGCAGTTGTGCAAGGAGACACAGCGTATTTTAAAAACAGGTGGAGTCCCCTTCTCCAAGGTGGATCCCGTACCCCGAATCCCCTCGGGGGGGCCCGCCCACGAACTTCTGGTTCAATTGATTAAAAAATTGGAGGATATCAAAATTGTAAAGAAACTCCGCCCTGATGCATATCGGCCGGAGGACATAGCCATTGCCTACCATTCTGTTCTTGGCTTGGCACTTGATAAACTCACTGCTTTTATGGGAACAATAATGGCCACCACTAAGGAGACCCTCGATCATCAACCTCCATTTGAGAAACTCACCAACCCCCAAGACCTCACGTATGCTATTGCGGGGGCCTCCCTCCTTTGGTGGGAACCTGCCCAAACGCCACTTAACCTCAATCAATTGAAACAACAGCTTGGGAAAAACGAGGGCTTTTGTCATGTCCACAATCCAGCTGCCATTCCAATTCATGAGCAGGCTATAGATCTGGCCCTTGAAAATACTTCCCTGATAGACACTGGGGCCCTGATATGGTTACAGGGGTATGTCGGGCGGCTGGTAAGCCGGCTGCATGAGGCTGTTGACCGCGTTAAGTGGCCCGTGTCTTCCTCTAAGGTTAACATGGCCACCCCCACCCTATCGACTCAACCGGGGGGTAAACCAAAGTACCCAGAAAGATCTTATATTGAGAGGAAGATTTTGGGGTTCCTTTTGGGTAAAGGCCTTACCAAAGATATAGTACGCAAACTTACTACAGATCAACAAAAATCCATGGCCATCACCCTCGGCTGGGAGGAACGGCCTGGGCCACAGCCTCCAGGACACCCCCCCACGGCCGGGTGCTCCATAGCGGCCAGCGCCCGGCCGGAGGACTCGTGGCCACCATGTCCCATAGTCTGCTACGACAGTGGGGCTGTTGTCCCAGACGTGGAGAGCCAAACTTCTGTTAATTTACCTTTGGGACCACCTTCCCCTACTCAAAACTTTCCCTCCCAAACTCACCCACGGGATAGTTGGCCCTATATTTCCCTCAAAGTAGGCTCCCTGTTACATTGCCAGCCAGTCAAATTCCTCCTAGACACTGGTGCTCAGATTTCGGTGGTACATCCTAGTGTACCACATAACACGTATATGTGCAAGGGTTAAATGCAGTAGAAACTAAACCAATGGTTTGGGTGAAGGAAGGAATATTGCAGCACACTTATCATCCGCCCCAACTGTTGGGACTGCTTGATAACACTGCTCCCAGCAAACGACAGGTCCAGTAGGCTCTGGGGGTAATCAATTATCACCGCATAGTCCTTCCCCACTCTTTGTTGCCTCAGTTAGATCTTTTACAGACGCAAGTCAAATCGCATAAACCCCACTGGGGCCAAGGCCAACAAGACGCGGTGCAGCAAATCGTACAGTGGATGAGGTCCGGACCCCAGCTATACTGAAGAGACCCTAACAATCCCATTCATCACATGCTGTTGGTAAGCCAGGGGTTTGTAGGGTACCAGGTCACTCAAGATGACAGGGCTGTCTATCACCATGCCTGAACAATTGTCGAACCGGAACACAGGTATGGGCCCGTGGGCCAACTGTTACTAGCAGCTCGGGAAGGACAACCCTGGGCTCTCTGTTCACATGGGGTCCTTCAGGGGCCCAATGTAAATCTTATCCCACACCTCACCTTAACCCCTGCTCCGCGGTTCCAGGGGACCGCAGCTACACGGACAAAATTAGTTTTGGCTGCCCAAGATGCTTTCAAGGGCTGGGACAGAGTCCTTTCGCAAGCCCGCATGGCTGTTAGCCTGGTGTGTCGGCCTTGGACCCCTCGGGATCCAAAACCCCGAACTCCTTGGACGCCTGTTTATCAACCCGATGACCCAGTTTGGATTCGGGTCCCAAATGGCTCCAAGCATCCTGTCCCTCAGCCAGCCATTGTTATCCAGCCACAGACCTATCCTAATACTTACCAAGTGCAGTTGGTATAAGATCAGACCCAAATGTTTGCCCATCATAACTGGTTAAGTCGTAGATCCAAATAAATTGTTGTTATTCTCCGTTTCAGATTTCGTGCTATGAGCCCCCTGATGACAACCCCATGATTGCTTGGTATAATGCTTATGCCCAATAGGAGCTACCCAAGCTCACAAAGGTGTCCGAAGGGAATGGACCAACCTCGTTAATTATACTTGTTTCCGGAACCTCAGTTATCCATGATTTGTTACATAAGGACTTTTGTGAAGCCCTCAGTGAAATATTACCTGACACCGAGGACAAGTGTTGCTTTTATTTGAAGCCAGGTTGGAATAATTTCAC
>ML685832.1:1331891-1354305 GCA_007922175.1 Pelusios castaneus
CACCCTAGGGCTCCCTGACCCACTTCCCCAGACCCACTCCCTCCACAACCCAGTTCCTTAGTCCCCTTCCCTTGACCCGCTACACCCCCTGGTCCCACCACCTTGCCATCTCTCTGAATATCGCCAGGGCCTGGCTGGGCCCCTCTACTTACCACCTCCTCATGCCCCCCCCCATGGTCTCACCCTCCCCCCCAACCTCCTAACCAGGGCTCCGGGGTCTTCATCGCTGTCACCCTGCCAGGGTTCCCACTGACCTTAGTGTCCCTATGCCACTCCATCAGGCATGGAGTGCCCTGCCTGCCCCCGCCTGTCCAGTCTCATCGGCTATGTCTACACTGGCACGTTAGTTTGAATTAAGGAGGCTTAATTCGAACAAACAAAAGCCATGGCTACACTAGGCTTTAGTTAGTTTGAATTATGGGCTTCCTTAATTCGAACTAATAAGTTCGAATAGGGCTTTAGAAGTAAGGCTTTAATTCAAACTAACTAGTTTGAATTAGCCAATGTGGCCATGTTAATTTGAACTCATTTCTTAGTTCGAACTAACCGGCCATTGAAATGAATGGGGATCACTAATTCGAACTAACTAAAATTAGTTCGAATTAGTTAGTTCGAACTAACTAATTCAAACTAATTTTAGCAAGTGTAGACCTAGCCATCGAGACCTCACTTGACCCCCACCTCTGTCTTCCCCTGGTCTCGCTGTGGCTCTGCCAGCCCTGCCCTGCCACCTCACTGGGGCACCCACGACCCCACAAAGTCACCTCCACTGCTGCCTTGCTGGCTGCCCCCTGCCCAACTGGGCTCCCCAGACCCTCCGAAGTCCTGCTAGCCCCCCCTCCCTCCACACCTCATTGGGGCCTCACCCTGCCCCTCATCACCCACCCCGGTCTCACTGGCTCCCTGCCACCTCACTGGCCCCTTTGGTCCCCCCCATAACCCTGCCGTGGCCTCCTACCACCCCACCGGGGCCCCTGTGACCCTGCTGAGTCGCCCTTGCAGTCTTCTGTGCCGCCTCACCAGGCCCTTGGTCCGCTCACTGCCCTCCTCTCCCCCTCTCCCCTCCCCGCAGCCCCTCCACGGCTCTCTCTCCCACACACACCTTGCCATTTCCTCCTCAGACCCTGGTGGCCTTCCTGGGCCCTTTGCCCCTTACCACCAGCTTCCCAACCCCCTTTCCTTCTCCCAGACCCCTACCTCATCTCAGCAGTTGAAAGGGGGCCTAGAATCACTACCTGGCCATGCTGCTCCTGCCCTGAATCCCATGTCTGAGTGTGCTCAGGGTGTGAGATTTGAAAAGGCCCAAGCCAAGTCCCAGCTCCCAGGCACCCTGCAGGCCAGATTCCAGCTCCTAGTGGGCCGGATTCTGGCCCGTGAGCTGTAGGTTGGACAAGCTCGGTCTAGGTGCACTTGGTCACTACAGAGGGCTGGACTAGATGACCTCTGAAGCCTGACATTTCTATCAATGTAAGAAAATGTTCGATTAAAAAAATCTGTCCAAACTGGATTCTGATAGAAATTTAAATCAAATTGTAGCTATGATAGGTTACTCCACCTGCTTTCCTTGAATTTTTATTTTATAAGTTTCACTCAGAAAAATTATAGCAACATAGAAGTCCTCATTCTAGATCAGACCTGTGACCCTTCTAGTTCAGTATCCTGGCTCAGCAATAAGTGATTCAGAGGAAGCTTGAATAAACCTCCTAATCAGCTATCAAAGAAAGATTGGCTTGAGTTCTGAAACATGATGTTTTATCTATATTCATGTGCAAACTATTACTCCAGAGTCCTGCCTAAAAAATTATCAATTTAAGGTCCAGTCCCCTCACTTACACACATGCTTATCCTTATTCACAAGGACAGTCTCATGGACTTCATGGTCTTCCCAGGTGTAAAGTTTTAGAAAGCAGAATACTAAGAGAAACCAACCAGCATGCTAAGCACAGTGAAAATGCTACCTCTGACTGCTTTACCTGCCCTGTGTCCACTAATCATCTTTGAGTTTAGTTTGACATTAATTCTCACATTCCAGACCTCAAAGCAGTTCAAAGCAGCCTCCATGTTTAAACACTTGCCTTGCCAGATAAATGTTTCCATCTTTCCCCTGGAAATGGAATATTCCATTCAAAGTTACAGCAGGCCAAGGTTTAGGATGGTAATATTGGCTATGTCTATACTACAAAAAGTTAGGTCGACTTTGATAAGTCGACTTAATAAGGTCGACTTTAAGTCGACTTAAAGTCAACCTTATTAAGTCGACCTAACAAAGTGGTGTCCATGGACGTGGACTAAGTCCACTTTGTTAAGTCGACCTAACTGTCTTTAGATCGACTTAACAAAGTGGACTTAAGCGTCCACACTGGGCTTAGGTCGACCTAAAGAAGGGTTAGGTCAACCTAAGCAGGCTTAAGTCGACCTAATGGGTGGTTCTTATTAAGTCGACTTAAGGAAAGCCTGGTGTGGACACGGCTTTGTTTAAATTGACTTAAGCCTCCTTAAGTCGACTTAATTTGCAAGTGTAGACATAGCCATTCAGTGCTACACTATTGATGGGTTTCAAATCTGATGTCTCAGAACCCTGCAGGGTGAGACACAGATGCTTTGTACCATCACTCTTAGCTCTGGACCTTAAAACTCTGAAATGTTTAAGTACAGTGGGCCGGACTTGCAAGAGTGATATGGGCATTGCAACACCCATGATTGCAGTACCTCTCTTTTAGTTGACTTGCAGCCTAATGGAATTCACATTTTCAAGTTAGGTGCCTGGGTTCCCCCTGCATTGTGTAGTTGAAGGTCAGTGCCTAAAAAAGGCACACTGAACAAGAACCTGCCTAAACCAGCCAGTAGGAAATGCCACTGAGAGGACGGCCCTTCTTCTCAAAGAGAGTTAAGCCATTATGCACACAGGATTCAGACTTCCCTTGGAATCAGTCACCTCAGTGAGGTCAGCTAACTTCAGGAACTGGGGCATGAAGGCGTGTGATAAAACCTTATTTTCAGTTGTCAGTGCTGATTGCTGAGCTATAGAGATTCTGGCAAGAAGCAGCAGATGAATGGAGCTGAGCAGGAGAAGACTATCTATCATTCCAGTTTTGATGAATTATACTGAGGGACAGAAAGAAGACAGGTGCTAGATAACTGGGGGTTCAGAGAAGGGAGTAGAGAGTGATAAGGAGTTGAATCCTTAGTTGCTCCCAAAAGAATTGGGTGCAGACATGAGGGCAAACACAAGGGTTGTGTCTGTATCTCCTGGTCCTGGGACAGACTTTCTGCTCTCCCAGTTCTAGTCTCAGGGCTGCTAAGAACTGTGTCAGATTGTATCAGTCCCCAAAGGGCCATTATATGGGAAAAAGATCACTGGAGAACAACATGCTCTGGCCATAACCCTTCCAATAGGGAGAACATTCAGCTGCACCCTTAGGGCAGCTTTCCAGCCTCTTTCTGCTGCCAGAGTCGATATGGCCCAAGATCAGTGAGGTACAAGGGGTTGGAACAAGTCCTTGGAAAGATGTTTTGAGCTGGATCCTCAAATCAAAAAGAAAGTATTGCAGTTGTTTCAAAAGGGTGTGTGTGATGTACTTGCATGTCTTTGTATTTGTGAGAAGGCAGCCAGTAGCATTCTGCACCTGCTCATGTCTGGAGGACTGGGACTTTTGGAGGCCATAGAGAAGGGAATTTCATTGGCATAAGTGCAAGTATATCGTGCACTGAATTTTAGTTCAAAAACAAAATGACTAACATACCTTTCACGGGAACAAATAACCACAAAAAGGAGACTCAAGCCATGGAAATGGTTTAAACAAGAAAGCTCTCATTTAATTGAGAATGGCTTCATGTCAGGTAAGAAAGCCAAATCCACTGGCTGTTATTGAGCTCAGCGGGTTTACCTCTGCCACCTGATATATTTCAATTATATGTGAATTACATTTTTCTTAATTACAGGGTTTTTTAATTACATTTCTGTGGATTGAAATTTTTTTGTTTTTATAATTATTTAGTCTAGCTATGCTAGATATTTTGCTATATAACTTTTATTAAAGTCAATTATTTCAGACGAAGGCCTACATGTTGCACAGTAGATTGGCCTTTTTTATTGCACCATTGGCCAGTTCTGGCTCTAATGTTGGCTTTGGCAGGATCTACCCCACTGTACAGGGATGTACCAACGTAGTGACCGATGTGGTGGTGTACAAATGATGTAGCAAGTTCCAGTACTACCCTCACTCTCTGCTGAAACATGGCAACCGTACTGGTCATCTTCGTAGACCATCCTGAGCTGTGTGGTGTACAGCTCTCCGATGCTGAGAATATAGGTCTAGGGCTTGAGGAACACTGAATTAGGCCAACATTTTGTGTGTGTTTGAGAGGGTGAGGAGGGGGTGTCTTTATTGTAATTGCATATAAATAGTGGTAACAGTGGAAGTTATACACATCAGATAAAGGGAAGTTTATGGATATAAGGAGGAATTTCACCTTTGAACAGTTAGACCAACACTGAGTGCTTTTGAAAAATCCACCCCATAATCTCTTGCCTAGTTTCCCATAATGATGCATACAGTATTCCTGCTAATATCAGCACTCACACAACAGATTGATTTAAATATGATATAAAAGATAGGGAAACAACACTAGAAAAACAAACACTAATAGATAATGGCAAACCAGTAATGTTTCTAATGAGATTACTTGAGACAATGTAATAAAAACATAAAATATTTGAAATGAGTGCTGTTTTAATCACTTAAAATGATATTTTGCTTTGAGATTTAAGTGCAGTTCACACTGAAGTGATTTGAGGGAGCCTTAGAATTTGATCCTAAATAATTTATTAAGAGCAATCAGTCCATTGGTAGAAGAGTGTTTTCCTCTTGTTCCCTGATGAAAGTGTATTACATTATTGTTAGGAATTTTAACAGCTGAAAAGTGCCACAGTCAAATCTAGGATTTCGGATAATCATTTCCAGTACACAATAGGTATGTCTACATTGCAGTAAAAGACCCATAGATGGCCCAAATCAGCTGACTTGCGCTTGCAGAGCTTATGCTGTGGGGGTGTAAATGTAGATGTTCATAGATGTAGACTTGCAATGTAGATGTTCGGGTTTGGGCTAGAACCTGGGCTCTCAGACCCTCCTCAGAGAATCATAACTTTGCTATGGAAGGCCACAATACTGATGCTTTTCAGCATTCCAAGAATGCGACTGTTCTACTATCAGTGGTTCTCAAACAAATTTTACAGCCCCTGAGGGAGGAGCAGAAGCTTATAATAGTAAGACACATGCATGGTTTTTTTAAATTGTAAATTTTCATAGTGTCTCAAGAGGTGGGAACTGGAAGTTCCTTTCATGGCTGACATGGCCAGTTTGCAGTTACTTCTTTAAAGGCTGGCTAACATTTGGAGAACATAGACGTTATCAAGGTACCAAAATCAAAAAGAGAAGTGGCTTTCCAGTTCTGTGCAGGAGATCCAGCAATCTGAACCAGAGAGATATTTCTCCTATTGGTCACCCTTCTGCATTTCACTAAATGGATTGGTTTGGTCAGCCATGACGGTGGACCAAGCAGATTTGAAGAGCCAGATACAAAAATGTGGATCCGGCTGCAGATCTGGATCTGATCTGCATCTGCTCAGCATCAGTATCTATCCGATCTATATGCCAAGTTTTACATGTATCCACATCCACAGCTGGGTTAGGCTCACTCAGTCAGCATGCTGGCTTTTGATTGGCTCATTCCCCACAGGGGCCTCACTCACTTTTTCTTTTTCGTGTTTGTGGTTCACTTGCCAAGGAAATCTCTGATTGACAGCACAGTGCATGAACCACAAACAAGAAAAGGGAAAAGTGGGAGGGAATGAGCCAATCAAAGATCAGCATGCTTACTGACTTACAGTAAGCTGTAAGACTGCTGTGACTGAGACTCTGATTGACTGGCAGACCACAGCCAGAGCTGAGCTGGGGTTGGCTGAAGCAGTTCCTTTGCTCCCCTGTGTGCTGCTGACATGGATCATAGCAGCAGCTGTAGCGATCGCACTCTGGGCAGATAAAAACAGACTCTGCATCCGAGCTCCAATCCACAACAATGGGTCTGTGGATATTCACACCTGTGGACCTGTGGATCTGAAGCCGATACTTGCGGATCTGCAGGGCTCTACAGCTTTGCACTGCCATTGACCAGTTGGAGTTTCCAGTACATTCAAAATTTGCTGAGAGGAAGTTTGACTGAAAATTAACTATATTCTCAGCTAGCATATGGTGTTTCTCTGCAAAAGGAGCTGTGAACCATGAAAACCGCCTATCCCATGCCACTCTAGCATCACCACAAAATCCTGCCCCTGTTTCTGCCTAAGAATGGTGAAATGGACAGGGGAAAAGACACAGACAAACACACTGCAATTCTATTTCATTTCTTGGAGTTTCAGATTAGCACCAAAAGCCTGTGCTTCTCCAATACAAAGGGACATCATGCTGTGTTTATGGACCCATCAGACTAGATCCTTCCCTGACCCTTGTTTTTCCCAGATTGTACAGCTTGGGGTGGTGTGGGGAGCAGCCAGACAACATGGACAGAGATGATAACAATTTTTGTAGTCTTCCAAGGGGGAAAGGACAGCTGTGCCTAACCAATCCTCAGACAACCAGAGAGTTCCTTTCCTTTTCCCAGACCTCAAACCCCACCTTCCATGCACTGAAACTGTGAAATCTTCCAATGAACAGAAAACTCTTACTAATTTTAAACAACCGACTAAATAAGTTTTCTACAACTGTCCCATCCCCAACTGGGACCTTTCTAAACCAACCCCCATTTCTTTCCTTCAGTCTTCATGGGTGCAAATTAAGTCGACTTAAGCTTTCTTAAATCGACTTAATTTAATCTGGGTCTACACTACAATTTCCTTAAATCAACTTAAGCAACAGTTTAAGTCGACTTAAGGAAAATTAAAGTTGACTTTATAAAACCTCATTTAAAGTCGACTTTACTGGCTAAGTCGACTTTATTAAGTTGACTTATCCAGTGTAGACTCAGATTAGCCCCAAATCGACTTTAAGTCAATTTAAAGGGCTTCAGGGCTCCCCCACTGCCCTCCCTGCCAAGGTGGCTGGCACAGGCAGAGCCTGGTGTTCCCCCCCACAGGGCAGGACAGAGCCCTGCCCACCCCACTCCTATGCCCTGCCAGTGTCCCTGTCCTGCTCAGCCCCCATTGTACCCAGGTACAATGGGGCAAATGCTGAGCCCCCTGGCACTTGGCAAGGAGTGCCCCCCCTGCCACCATGGACCAGTCCCAGGTCCACCTAGCCCCTAGAAGTTGACTTAGGCATCCAGTGTGGACGCTCTAAGTTGATTTGGCAGGATCCCCTTTAAGTCGACTTAATTTTTGAGTGTAGACATGCTCAGTCGACATAGCTAAGTTGACTTAAATTAATCAGTGTAGTCATAGCCCACGATCCCAGACCACCTCCTGCCTGGATGTTGGTCAGGAAATGCGCTGACGCTGGGGCACAATGCTTGTTCCTGAATAATCCATTTTGTAGCTTCTACCAAATGCATAAATGTTGTTCAAGGGAATTCAATAAAATCATTGGCGATGTCTACACTAGAAGAAGTTAGGTTGACCTTGTTAAGTCGACTTAACAAAGTGGTTGCCCTGAACGGGGACTTAGTAAGTCAACCTAACTGCCCTTAAGTCAACTTAAGAGTTAATCCATGGCCACACTGTGCTTAAGTTGACCTAAGGAGTCACCTTAAGGGTTAGGTCGACTTAACCGGCAGTTCTTACTAAGTTGACATAAGCTTTCATTAAGTCGACTAATGGAATTTCTTAAGTCAACTTAATGAAAGTCCAATGTGGACAGGGAGTAATTTAGCTCAACTTAAGGACACTTAAGTTGACCTACATTGCCAGTGTAGACATACCTATTGATTTACAGCTGTGTCATGCTAGGGGACCATTTTGGGATGGGGTGGACTGATCTTGAAATCAGGAGTATAGGAACAGCAAGAGAGGTACTGGTGAGGAGGTTGGGGGTCCACTGTGATTTTCCAGCCTCACGTTCTGGTTCTTGCCAATGCTTAAGGTCCCCCTTGGGTCCCTCACGGGGCTTCTTCAACCAGCTCCTCCAAGCAGCAGTGAAGAACCATATGCTCCTCATTCTCTGAGTGTTCCAGGGTCTTCTCCATGATCCCTGCTATCTCCTTGTTTTGTGCCTCATTGGCATCCCGTCGGACAATGATGCTGGTTGGGATTGAGGAGGGGGTTGTGAACCAGTTTAGACTCTATATGGGAGCTCTTGACAGTACCCAGTCCAGCTCATTGTATAAAGAGTATGTAGGACAACAACTCCTAGATCAACTCTGGAAGTCTTTTGCACTCCTGTAGAGGAATCTCAAGTGCTTTACGCATTCCCAGAACAAGGCCATAGTCTAGGGAGAGGGAGTATTTATGGGTTTTAAAAAGTGACAGTTTCTCAGTTAAAAAAAAAAAATCACACTTTTTCAGTGGAAATTATTTAAAATGACAGGGAGCTTTTCTTCTCAGGCCTGATCTACATTGAGGGGTTAGGTAGATCTAACACTGCTTACATCGACCTTCTACAGCCAGCGTTCACGCTGACGTGGCTGGAAGGTTGAATTAAGCTGCCTTAGAAGTCAACCTAATAAATCCACCCCTCCAGGAGGCGTAGGATTAAGGAAGAATTTAATAATTTGCCCTAACCCTAGTATAGACACTGGCCTCCTCCTCCAGGGCTTCCCCCAGTCCAGGTAGCCCTGCTGGAGGATTGGCAACCGCCTGCCGGGGCTGCTGCCGGTCCCCGCCAACCATATGGCTGAGGCTGCTGGCTCGGCAGCCCCCTGCCGGAGCTGCAGGAGCTGGCAGCAGCCCTGGTGGGGGCTGCCCAGCTCACGATGGGGCTGCCAGGGCCGGCGGTAGCCTGGTGGGGGGGCTGCTCAGCCCCTGATGGGGCTTCTGGGTCGATAGCTGGCAGCAAGCAGCTAGTGTCTACACTGGAAGCCAGAAGAAGCTGGAGCAAGTGTCCTGTGGACACTGTCCTGTGGCTTTATTATGTTGCTGAATTAACCTCTAATACAGGGATAGGGGTCAGGGCCTAGAAACCCAGCAGTTGCTGGTTTGAATCCCACCTGGGGCTGAAAAGCTGTCTTTTACGACCTTAGATAGTACTCAGATTCTTAACTTTGTGTAACTCCTCCTTTGCCTCATCTTTTCAGTAGAAAAAAACAAGGGAAAATCTTTTATAAGTGGGATAAAGCACACATTCTATAGTATTTTGAAAAAAATTTGTTTTGAACTTTTTTTGAAACAGGAAACATTTGGTCAGATAGATTTTTTTAAAAACAACATTTTGGACAAAAATTCTATTTTTTATGAAATACCACAATCTTTTTTCAATTCTATGTAAACTGATGCTAACTTGTGGTCTACTTTGCCTTGAAATTGCTTTAAAGATCTTTCATATATCGAACTTCTCTCTATCATGCATAATCTGTAGTGCAGAGAAGAGAGCAGAGTTAGGTAACTAGTACAGAAAACATTCAATTGAATCAACATCAAAAATTCACTTTGGTTGGTATTCATGTTCTTTTTATTTATTTTCTACAAACTTCGATATGAGTGATTTAATTGATTGATTCACAAGAATGTCGTGGAAAGCAAAAAATAAATACAAGCAGCATTTTTGGAGGTATTTAGATGCTGAAAGATTCAGATAGGCATGTAGTGGGATTTTCAAAAGTTCCTAGACACCTAACTCCGTTGGGGGCTAAGATCTTCTGAAAATCCCACTAAGGGTATGTCTATACTGGCAGTGGCAAAATCACCACTGTGAGTGCTCTCTTACAGGTGCAATTGTGCAGTCTGTCAAGATATGCTCAGTTGCTCTGGAGTTTGCATCATTAACTCCAGCCTCGGAAGTAGTGTAGCGCTAAGGTGATCGGATCGCATTCCTGTTTGCCTTTGTGTAGTGTATAAGGGGAGGTAAGTGGGAGTTAGTAAGTCGACAGTAGATACACAAGATGTTTTACATACCTTGCGTATCTCCCATCGACTGCCGCTGAAAAGTGAAGCAAGTCTATACTAGGGCTAAGTGCCTATCTGCATCTTTCAACACATAAATACGTTTAAAAATCTGGCCCTTTATGTTTATATGAGAGGTATGTGCAGCCATCTCAAAACCTCTTTGATTCCTCTTTTGTTAATAAAGTTAGTCATCCAGTTAGGAAGCAACGGCAATATCATGCGTCAATCACATCCCATGAACAATGAATAGCAAATAGCCAAAGATATGGTCAATGCAAACTGTTCATATATTACTCATTTCCTGAAATATACATGCTTAATAGTATTCTCAGCACGATTCCACAAATACACTTATAAAAATCAAAGCATTTTTGTGGATAATTCCCAGAGAGAGAAAAGACTGGATTCACTATTTAGATTATTTGTACTGATTATTTCTCTCAGCTCTACAAGAGAATAGTAATTTATGGCATTGAGATCAGCGGTATTTTCTTCTTTACATTAACTATGACTCCCCTCCTACCCCCCCCCCCCCATTTATCTCCGGTATTTTGCAAAAATAAAGCATGTAAATAGCTACTTTGGACTTTGGGACAGTGAATTAAACTGACACCATTCAAAAGGAGCTGAATTCATCTAAAACTGAAGTACATTCTCAACCAGCTCCACTTGCTTCAGGCATTGATGCCATGATTAGCTATGCAAGAAGCTACCTGCTAGTTGAGAATTATATGAAGTCACCTCAGGGCATCTACATGCTTCTCACGCACAAGATACTGACTTTTTTTCTTGGCTTAAAATACTGTTCTTGCTACATCCAAGCACTATATCATAGATTGTTATTGCACAAGCTGTCATTTAGGTAGATTGCCTTATTCTCACAAAAGAATTAGTTTGAAAACAATAATGGTTTGTTCCACTACCCTTGAAGATTGCAAGACCTCTAGCATTTTTCAAGTAGCAACTACTCAACTGAAATGTTAACAAGCACTTTTTAAAAGAGGGTTCTTTTTAAAATATATATATATATATATATATAAATATATATATTTCATTAAATCCTGAAAGAACTACTTGATTTGTAGCGATAACAATTATCATGAGATATAGCTAGCAAAGGTACCTGGCAATCTGAGTTATAGACAGCGGTTTGCAGTTCAGTGTTTTCTTTTTTGATCTACCTAAGTTATATTTTGATAATTCATTCTGTATGTTATTTTTTTTGTGATCACGTGTTGTGCACATGCAAAAGCAGCTTTAAAAGGGCTCTGGATGTTAGGTCGAATGTGTTCCTTTGGGTATGGAGGGTAGGTGTGATTTATTCTATTTAGATTCAGGCACAGTGTGATATTTACCAGCAGTTGTTAATTCACTTCGGTAATACCTACGGCTATGTCTACACTTGCTAAAATTAGTTTGAATTAGTTAGTTCGAACTAACTAATTCAAACTAATTTTAGTTAGTTCCAATTAGCTTAATTCGAACTAGCATGGCCACACTGGAATATTAGTTCGAACTAAGCAAGCACTTGCTTAGTTCGAATTAGCGATCCCCATTCATTTCAATGGCCGGTTAATTCAAACTAAGAAATTAGTTTGAATTAACATGGCCACATTGGTTAATTCGAACTAGTTGGTTCGAATTAACCCCTTAGTTCAAATACCCTCTTTGAACTTATTAGTTTGAATTAAGGAAGCCCTTAATTCGAACTAACTAAAGCCTAGTGTAGCCATGGCTTTAGTTAGTTCGAATTAAGCCTCCTTAATTCGAGCTAACTTGCCAGTGTAGATATAGCCTTTGTGTATGAAGCCTTGTCTACATTTGGGTTTGCGCCAGGAAAACGTTAATTGCTCAGGGATGTGAAAAAACATCCCTGAGCAACATAAGTCAAATGTACACAGTGCTATGTCGGCGGGAGATGATCTCCCATTGACATAGCTGCCACTGCTCATTTAGGTGGTGTTTTTTTCACATCCCATAAGCACAAGCATAGACACTAGACAAGCCCTAAGTTTGGCCTACCCACTTTCAGACATTATCCATCGACACTCAAAAACAAGGTACAGATTAGATGTTTTGTAAGCTTCTTCACGAAAATGTGTCAATGCCTCTTTTACAGACATACAACACTTCTGCCATTCCATCTTTAGGCTGCTCTTAGGCTGGAATGAACAATTCTGTTGAACTGTGTAGCTTTCTTGTAACAGGAACAGCATTTCCTAAAGCAAGCATTTCATTGGAGTTGCATCTAGCAAGAGATGTGAAGGATAACAGAAAGGGGTTCTATAAGTATATCAGCAACAAGAAAAGGATCAGAGGTGGTGTAGGTCCCTTACTGAATGGGGCAGGCATCCTCGTGGAGGATGATGAGGAAAAAGCTGAAGTACTCAATGCTTTTTTTACTTCAGTCTTCATAGGGAGGGCCAGCTCCCAGGCTACTACACAGGGTAATGCAGAATGGAGAGAAGAGCGGCCCTCGTGATGGAAAGTCAGATTAGGGAACACTTAATGAAATTGGATGTGCACAAGTCCATGGGGCCGGATGAACTGCATCCGAGGGTGCTGAGGGAGTTGGGGGAAGTCATTGCAGAGCTGCTGGCCATTATCTTTGAGAACTCGTGGTGAATGGGGGTGGTCCCGGAGGATTGGAAAAAGGCAAATATAGTACCTATCTTTAAGAAAGGGAAAAAGGAGGATCCAGGGAACTACAGACTGGTCAGCCTCACCTCAATCCCTGGGAAAATCATGGAGCAGGTCCTCAAGGGATCCATCCTGAAACACTTGGAGGAAAATAGAGTGATCAGGAACAGTCAACATGGATTCACCAAGGGCAAATCGTGCCTGACCAACCTGATTTCCTTCTATGATGAGATGACTGGATTTGTGGATGTGGGAAGAGCCGTTGACGTGGTATACCTTGACTTTAGCAAGGCTTTTGATACGGTTTCCCACAGCATTCTCGTCGGCAAGTTAAGGAAGCATGGGTTGGACGAGTGGACCGTAAGGTGGATCGAAAACTGGTTAGATCAACGGGCTCAGCAGGTAGGAATCAATGGCTCGATGTCTGGTTGGCAACCGGTAACGAGTGGAGTGCCCCAGGGGTCGGTCCTGGGGCTGGTTCTATTCAACATCTTCATTAATGATCTTGATGATGGAATAGACTGCGTGCTTAGTAAGTTCACGGATGACACCAAGTTGGAGGGAATGGTAGATACTCTGGAGTGCAGGGACAGGATACAGGGAGACTTGGACAAATTGGAACACTGAGCCGAAAGAAACCTCATGACGTTCAACAAAGACAAGTGCAAAGTCCTGCAGTTAGGACGGAAAAATCCCATGCACTGCTACAGGCTGGGGACCGATCGGCTAAGTAGCAGCGCTGTAGAAAAGGTCCTGGGGTTTATGGTGGACGGGAAGATGAATATGAGCCAACAGTGTGCTCTTGTTGCCAAAAAGGCCAATGGCATATTAGGCTGAATCAGTAGGAGTATTGCCAGCAGATCGAAGGATGTGATAATTCCCCTCTATTCGACACTGGTTAGGCCGCATCTGGAATACTGTGTCCAGTTTTGGGCTCCCCACTACAGAAAGGATATGGACAAATTAGAAAGAGTCCAGCAGAGGGCAACAAAAATGATTAGGGGGTTGGGGCACATGACTTATGAGGAGAGACTGAAGGAACTAGCCTTATTTAGTCTACAGAAAAGAAGACTGAGGGGGGATTTGATAGCAACCTTCAACTACTTGAAGGGTTGCTCCAAAGAGGAGGGAGCTAGACTGCTCTCGAGGGTAACAGAGGACAGAACAAGGAGCAATGGTTTCAAATGACAGCTGGGGAGGTCAAGGTTGGATATTAGGAAAAACTTTCTCACGAGGAGGGTGTTGAAGCATTGGAATGGGCTATGTAGGGAGGTGGTAGAATCTCCATTTTTGGAGATTTTTAAGGCTCGGTTAGACAAAACCCTTGCTGGGGTGATTTAGGGGGCGTGGTCCTGCTTTTTAGAAGGGGGTTGGATTAGATGACCTCGTGAGGTCCCTTCCAACCCTATGATTCTATGATTCTATTAATTAATCACTTCATTAATGAAGCTTAAATTCAGACCACCTAACTCATTTTCACCTTTAGCCCTACGAAGTCTCCAGTGCTATAAGAAATCTAATCCAACAATCAAATTCTTCTCTCCTATTGTCCAAGCTTCTCTGTGCTCACTCACTCATTCCTCCTGAATTGTGGCCACGTCTCCTTATCTGCCCTTTTACATTCACAGATAGTACTAATGATAGGTACATGTATTTGTATGTTAAGAATCATATTTTAGCATGGCATTACCCTTAGGAAAAATGGGAATAGAAGCTGTCAATGGGCACTGTGAGCACTCAGCACCTCTGAAAATGAAGGTGTTTACATTTAGGCATCTAAATATGGTTTGAGGATCCTGCCTTTAGGCACTCAGGTTTAAAATGTTGGCTTCTGTAGTGTGACAGGTTTTGCAGAAGGCCAATATAAGGCAGTACTAAGAGGTCAGGGTGCATGGTCTGAATGTTTATATGCATACACCTTTTGCAACTTCTCTATGGACCATATTCAAACACTTCTATTTATGACCCTATCTAGCAGGCAGAATACAGAACACACTGAGCTAAAATGTGGATTATAGACTATAATGGATTGTTGGGAAAACAAAGGGGAAGGAACACAAGATAAAATAAAGATTAAAGCTATTTAGATAAATTAGGTATATTCAAGTCGGCAGGGCCTGATGAAATTCACCCTAGAGTACATAAGGAACTAGGTGAAACTGTCTTGGAACTGTTAGCAATTACCTTCAAGAACTCGTGAAGGATGGAGGAGATCCCCTAGAGGACTGGAGAAGGGCAAAAGAAGTACCTATCTTTAGACAGGGAACAAAGAGAACTGTGGGAATTATAGACCTGTCAGACAAACTTTGATATTTGGAAAGATCTTAGAACAAATTACTAAACCATCAATTTGTAAACACCAAGAGAATAATAGGGTCATGAATAATAGCCAACAGTCAAGAAGAGTTTATGTCAAATCAAGCTAATTTCCTTCTTTGACAGAGTTACTGTTCTAGTGGATGTGAGGCAGAGGGGGGAAGCTGTAGGCGTAATATATCTTATTTCAGTAAGGCTTTAAATACAGTCCCACATGATAGAAATTTCCAGAGGGGTAGCTGTGTTAGTCTGTGTACAGCAAAACAACGAGAGTCCTGTGGCACCTTATAGACTAACAGATTTCTTTGGGCATATGCTTTCATGGGCTATAACACACTTCATCTGACGAAAGCTTATGCCCGAAGAAATCTGTTAGTCTATAAGGTGCCACAGGACTCTCGTTGTTTTTGCAGTCCCACATGACATTCTCATAAGCAAACTAGGGAAAGGTGGTATTGAAATTACCATAAGGTGGGTGCCTAATGGGCTGAAAAAACATACTCAAAGAGTAGTTATAAATGATTTGCTGTCAAATTTAGAAGCTGAATTTAGTGGTGTTCCACAGGGGTCTGTCCTAGTACTATTCAATATTTTTATGAGTGACTTGAATATTAACTACTTCATCTGAGATTTGTTGCTGCATGATATGCAAAAACAAATATTCATTAATGATGTCAAGCATACTGAAGTCAACAGACCTCCATGGATTACGTGACTTCAATGGACTACTTGACCTGCTTACTTTGTATCAGATGGTGTTATGCAACACAAAATATAACTCACCTAAAACAAATGCTGTGCATGAACAGCTTTTCTTACTATTCCCTATTTTGCTGTCACTTGTCAAACAGTTATTATTTATTTCACAATAATAAATACAATGTAGCAGGTTTGATTAATAGCACTTGTGATTACCATAGTTGGAACTATTAATTATCAGGATGACTAATGATGAGATGTGTTGTGATTCTTTTCTAATAGTTAAGGACACAGAGTTCATTATTCATCAAATACATGGATGAAAACTTGACCTGCAGCTTTTCTGAAAAAATCCTGGTTTCACAAAAGCACATTCTCTAATACTTGCAAATTCCTGGGAATTCTTTTCCCCATATAGGCAGAAAACAAAGAAAAATTAGGCTTGTAGAAAAATGTGAATTATTAAGAAGATGTGGGCAAGTTGCTCTTATCCTGATATTTTTTTCTATATACGAAAAGATACTAACTTCCATACTATTCATTTTCTGTTAATATTTATTAGACAAATCCCCTGTAAAATTGCCCCAAACATACAAAATGAAACCTTGGCCCCATTAAGTCAATAGAAAATCTTCCATTGACTTCAATGTGCCAGAATTTCACCCACCATGTGGTTCAAAACAAAGAATTAGGAAATGATCCTTAGTCTATTGTTGTGCAAAGTTCTCAAGTCCATCTCTTCATTATTTTCATCTCCTAATTTGCAATGACTCATGCTTAGCTTCTAGATTAGAACATGACAAGATTTTCCCAGTAAGGTCTAAATGTCAATATGTATTTAGAGGTTGACTGACTACCTAATATATTCCAACTGCCTACCCAGTATATATACACAGATGTCATATGGGCACCAAATTCTTGATTTTGTGCATCAAAAAAAATTTGCTTATGCAATTTTCACGTATATAAATAAAAGCTTAGTTGAGGCAACTCTGAAAAATCAAGTTCTAAATGAATGCAGGAGATGACTGTATATACTTAGAGAAAAGGCATTATTTGTGTAACACAAGATAACAATTCTTGTCAAGGCATCCAGGTGACATTTGTAGTTCATTTCTTTATTTCAGTGGCCCAAAGCTCACTTTAGTCTCTGGTCTATAAAATGGAAGCGCAATCTTACTGAGTAAAAACTAACTATGTAAATGTAGCAATAAATTTAAGAATGTACTGAACATATTAAAAAATAACGATGTTTTTATAATGAATGAACGGTCTCTGTTGTGAAGCATTTAGAGTTGCTACACACACACAACATCTGACATGAAAAAAGCAAGAAAATGATAAGTTAAGACACATAATAGTACACACCCTCTACTCTTCCACCCACCCACACATCCTTTATTACTATCTCAATTACCCCGCAGACCATGCCCCATAGCCTTTATCCCCGTAACAATGAAAGCTGTCCTTCAATCACGGGTTTGCATAAACCCTTTTACTAAATTTTGGTAAAGGCAAATCAGGGCCAGGATTTAGTTTCAGATTATGCAGGAGCAAAAAATCTCATGAACAATTCTAATGACATTGCAACTGCACCAAAGCTGGAAAATATGCCCTTCTGTCTTTGAGTCTGACCTAAACAAAACAATCCATGACAATTTTTGAATGATTCTGAATTCGTCCAAGGAGTTCAAATTCAAGGTTCTGACTCATCTTTGGCAAATAAAAAAGAAATAACTGATGTTGTAGGACTGTCCATTCTGCAAATATTGTAATGATTTTAGAAACTATAACAAAAACATCTAGTTAATTAGTTGCTTTTATTTTAGTTTTTTCTATTCTCTTGCCAAGTGAAAATGATAATGAGAAGAAATGATGTCTTAAGCAGGAACCTAACTACCTCTTGCTTCAGGGTGATAGTTGGCTTGTTCTCACAAAGGGAAGCATTTATAGTATTCAGCAGCAACAAACTGAAACCCCCTCCACTGACTTTTTAATAACACTGAAAGGCAAAAGTCAGTTTGGGAAAAGCTTATTCAGCATATTCAGCATATTCATCAGGGTGTAAGACTGAGTTAAACTTACTCAGAAAAGGGGACACTTTACTTCTTCCTGTGCTGACACACTGTCTTCAGTGCCTGGGAGACCATCACAGATCTGAGTGACCTTGTCTGTAGAACAGGAAACAATTCATGGTGAAAATTACCTGACTGTCCACAAATGGAGGCAGCCCGTTAATCATGTGGAGCATTTCAGCTAATCTAGAATTTGCAGATGTTAAAGAAGAGAAAAAGAAGGTATCAATTCCAGACTGGGTTCTTGCAAAGAACCACTCTACTCAGCATTACCTTTAAATAACATTCAGAACCTTTGGCTATTGAGGTCGTTAGACCAACCTCCAGGGGCAGATTACTGCACAGGCCAATGGGGACCATGCCCAGGCGCACACCACAATGTGGGGACCCTCTGCCCTGCCAGCACTAGGGAGGTGAGCAGGGTGGGCCAGCCCAGAGGCCAGGCTCTGATCTCCTGCCCCGCTCCTGGGCTGGCTGGTCCACCCCTGTGGGCAGGGCAGACCACCCATGGCCTGGCTGCTCAGCCTGTGGGGGTGCTAAGGCCAACATGCACATGCAGAACGGCCTCCGGTGTGGCCTTTGGGCTGCATTGGAAGCCACACCGTGCATGCCAGTCAGCCCTGCCACCCCCAAGGGCTGACTGGCCAGGCTGCCGCCGGCCTCTGGTCCCAGACCATTCCCCCTCCCCCACAGAGCTGACCCACTGGCAAGTGGAGGGAGGCCCACCAGTGGGGGAGACTGAGCGGCCCTTGATCCACCTCTGCCAACCTCTGACATACAACTTCTGAATTCTGTCTTGGCTTGTCATCATTCAGATGCAAGTCACCTACTTGAAGATTATCTAACAAACCATGAAAGGTCAAAGACTTGGTTACTCTGAGGCTATGTCTACACTTGTTCAAATAAATTGACTTTGCTAAGTCGACTTAACAAAGTCGACTTTAAGTTGACTTTGTTAAGTCAACTTAGCATGTCTACACTATAAATTTAGGTCGACATAAAGTCGGCCTTGTCGAATCAACTTAGAGCGTCCACACTGGACGCCTAAGTCGACTTGCATGGGGCTAGGTGGACCTGGGAGTGGTGCATGGTGGGAAGGGGGGGCACCCAAGAGGTGCCCCCCCTTCCTTGGGCACCCCTCCAAAAGTGCCAGGGAGCTCAGCAGCTTCCCCATTGTACTAGGGTACATGGGGTCTGAGCAGGACAGGGACAGTGGCAGGGTACAGGAGCAGGGTGGGCAGGGCTGTGTCCTGCCTTGTGGGTGGGCATGCCAGGCTCTGGCTGTGCCAGGCATCCTGGGAGGAAGGTCAGTGGAGGAGCCCTGGGGAACCTTAAAGTCGATTTAGGGCTAATCCGCGTCTGCACTGGCTTAAGTCGACTTAATAAAGTCGACTTAACCAGTAAGTTGAAGTAAAACTAGGTCTTACTAAGTCGAATTAAAATTTCCTTAATTTGACTTAAGCAGCAGCTTAAGTCGACTTAAGGAAACTGTAGTGTAGACACAGAGTAAATTAAGTTGATTTAAGCCTGCTTAAGGCGACTTAATTTACAAGTGTAGATGCACCTTGAGAGACTACAACACCACTATGCCTTGATTTTTTTCCCCCAGGGTCTGGTCAGTTATGATGAGTAACTTAGCTGTCCCCAGGGTAGAACTTCTTAGGATAAGGCCTGCAGAACAATCTTTGTGGAGGCTCCTTGGGACTAAAAATAACTTTCTGTTTTGAACTCCTGGAGTCCAAGACTGGGGATCTTTTTAGAAAGTGAAGGAGATACATTTGTTAACAATGACATTGCCTTTAATTAGGCTTTTAAACACAACTTCCTTCTTTTACCTTTAAAGTGATGGGTAGGATCTGTAAAGTCTTAAATGGCTTGGGATCTAAATGAGGGATTGCCACTGTTCCTGAGCCATGCTGTCACAACTGAGCAAAGGCAATTGAAATTGCTCCCTCAATATATAATAGAGGGAGCTGCAGGAAGGGCACCCTCAATGAGTGTCAGTCAGCTTTGGAATATACTCCACCTCCTTTTCCCCAAACATGGAGGTCTTAAGGGCATGCTGTAAAGCCCATGTATTTGCTGAGTAGTTTGGGGAACAGTAGTTGTTTTGAGGAATTTGGGTATGGGCATGAATTTTTAATTAAGGGGGAGCAGGGTTTTGGCCAATCTGAAATGGAGAAGGTTTGGGTTGATGACCAGAGCAGAAAAGTTGTTTGTTTGCTGTTGCTGTTTGTTTTAACTGGCTTGCATTTTTAATGATCTGTCGAAGATACTTCAAGCCCATTATTCTTCAATTATAAATTTTTCATCTGTCATTTTCTGGCATTGTTAACTCAGCAGTCATATGTATGTAATGGGTTCCTTGTTGCTGGAAGGGTCCCTCTGCAATTACATCATGGTGGCAAGTTATTCCATGTTGCCCCTGAGAGCTGGGCTGTGTATTGCACTCTACAATGCTTTCAATGGGAGTTCATAAAGCATACATGGCTAGGTATTGCAATTCCCAAGTAGCATAAAATGATTTTCTTTTTATATAAATTAACCTCTACAAAGAAGGAGGAATAAGTCACTTAGGGTGCATCTACACTGGCAAGTTAGGTTGACTTAAGGACGCTTAAGTCGACCTAAATAAAGCTGCGTCCACACTGGGCTTTTCTTAAGTTGACTTAAGCATTTCCTTAAGTCAACTTAAGGAAAGCTTAAGTTGACTTAATAACACCTCCTTTTAGGTCGACTTAAGTCTTAAATTGACTCTTTAAGTCAACTTAAGGCCAGTGTAGACAGGGATTAACGCTAAGTCGACTTTATTAAGTCGACTTAAGCCAATATAATGGCTATCTCTGTTGTTAAATCGATTTAACAAAGTCAGCTTAAAATGTAGTCAATTTGTTAAGTCAACTTAACAAGATTGACTTTAAGTCTACTTAAAGTAGACCTTGTTAGGTCGACTTAACAAAGTCGACTTAACTTTGTAAGTGTATACATAGCCTTAGAGTTGCTGTTCTTCAGCGTCTTCCCTACTGCCTGGCCATCCTCCTCCTTATGACCTTGCCTCCCCTTAAATAACAGCCCACTGAGCTGTCCATCCACAGAGATGACTGTAAAGCACACGCACCAACAGGGTGCGATTGTTCCATAAGCTTTGATACTACTTTTGTCTATGTGAGGCACCACAGTTCCTGAAGCTCCCACTAGATTGGGCACCTCTGCATCATACCAAGTGCAGATCTGTGTCATAATGGAGGCCTACTTACTAAATGCCTCTATTTTTGCCTTATAAACTGTATATACAGTATTTATCGTGTTAACTGTTCAACAAATGTGTCCCAGAACTACCATACAATTATTGTCTGGATTTTAAACCTGTCTGTGTAGCTGGTGGTGAATTAGTAAAGCATTTGCTGAACATTGCTTCACAGAAGGATTTTTCTCTTAGTTTTTGGCTGGAGGTCAGAGAAGGTGAGGAGGGTCAGAAACCCCCTTGCATCATCTTAAACTTTGTGACTTCAGATGAATGCTACTGTATCTAAGGAAGTCTCCACTGTGTAGACCAGTGGTTTTCAAACTTTTTTCCTCAGGATCCAGTTGAAAAAAATCATTTATGCCCACGACCCAACAGTTACCTCTTTGAACAATGCATTTCAGTTTTTCGGCAGTGGCAGCAAGGGGTGCCGTGACCCAGTGCCTGAGGGTCTGCAACCCAGTACTGGGTCCCGACCCATGGTTTGAAAACCCATTGATATAGACAGTGACCAGGCTGACTGTATTTCATAACAGAGAGTTTTAGCTGGAAGGAAAACAAAGCATAGAACAACATTTTCTTTCCCCCCTTCAAAGGGGATATTTAAAAAGGAAAGGGAGTAAAAAGGCCCAAAATTTCAAACTTCAGTACACACAGTTATGCCACCAATCTATCTTTAGGTACCTGATTTACAGAGGTGTTGAGCAATCAAGTACCCCAATAAAATCTGTAGTTATGGACAGCCAGCATATCCATGTCTCAGGACACTGGCATAGGTGCCTAAATATGGAGTAAAGGACAACAAGTCAGCAATCAGGCAACACTAGCTTCCCATTCGATTTATTCTTATAAATGACATCAAACACTGATGACAAATTTAAAGGTAGAGCATATAGGATGATTGCAGATGGTGCCAACACTGAACACGTGTTCCACCTGAAAAAGCAAAACGATAGAAGAATGAAGAGCATTTTGGGCCAAAATTAACTTGTCTTACTATAGGTGTCTAATTTCATGGAAGTCTCTGGCACTTCCTATGTGATTATTGAATTTAGCTTAATCTACAATGACCTCAGCTACATGTGGAATAAACAAAACCAATTAATTTAAATTAAAATTACCATTTGCCCAACAATCAACAGTAGATAAATAGATATTAAAACATACTTTACAAACAGCAATGCAATCTACCTGCTTTCCTCAAGAATTTCGAAGTACAATAAGATTTTACTTTCCTAGTTGCCCTCAGCCGTTGAATCAACACCCTTCATGAAGTAAACTCATAGCTATACAGAGGCACAGAAATGTTGAAATTGTAAAATATTTGTGTGTGGATGGTAAGGGGGAGTATGTAGATAGATAGATAGATAGATAGATAGATAGATAGATAGATAGATAGATAGATAG
>ML685832.1:1359566-1374515 GCA_007922175.1 Pelusios castaneus
ATTTCTTCGGGCATAAGCTTTTGTGGGCTATAACCCACTTCATCAGAAGTGGGTTATAGCCCATGAAAGCTTATGCCCAAAGAAATCTGTTAGTCTTTAAGGCTATGTCTACACTAGAAAAAGTTAAGTCGACTTACTTTGTTAAGTCGACTTACCTACTTTGTTAAGTTGACTTAACAAGGTTGACTTTAAGTCGACTTAAAGCCAACCTTATTAAGTCGACTTAACAAAGTGGACTAAGTCAACTTAGTCTATTTTGATAAGTCAATCTAACCACCCTTAAGTCAACTTAATAAAGTCAACTTAAGGGTTACTCCAGGTCCAAACCGTCCTTAAGTCAACATAAAGAGTCAATTTATGGCTTAAGTCAACCTAATGAGTGGTTCTTATTAAGTTGACTTAAGCTTCCATTAAGTCGACTTAAGGAATTTCTTAAGCTGAATTAATGAAGGACTGTTGTAGACTTGGAGTAATTTATTGACTTAAGGGTCCTTAAGTCGACCTAAATGGTCGCCTAGGTCGCCAGAGTTTAAGGGGTGCCAAATTAGATGGAAGTGATTTTTTTCTCTATTTTAAAAATAATGTATTAATATGGTATCTTCTTTTATAACATGGGGGGAGGGGCGCCAAAGTCATAGTTCACATAAGGCACCAAAACCCCTTGGGCTGGCCCGGATTACAATGGTCAGGTATTTTTAAACACTTTATGTCAGATTCGCAGCTGGTGTAAATCAGCATTAGCTCCAGGAAGTAAATGAAACAATGTCAATTTACACTAACAGATTCTGCCCTTCAATTTTTGCAATATACAGTTTTATCATTGCAACTTATGAAGCAGATTTAAAAGCTAATTTTTCCCACAATGATGCTTTAAATGTTGTTTCTAAAACATGTAAAGAGGAGAAAGAGAGGGGTTGTCTGTAAAACCCAAATTCTGCCCTCTTTTGCACCCATCCTATCCACTGACTAATACAGGTATCCTGTGGAAAAAGTTGTATGCCATCATGTAATTTTAAACTAAATAATAAGGCATATGAACAGAGGAGCTGAATTAAGGTCACACGTAAATCCTTAATTCTGACATTTTCTAACTTTGAGTGCTTGATTTCTCAGCCTAAATAATTGCTTTTAACAGAGGTTTTTAAAATGCAAGTTACTTGCATTTTTGTGCAACTATAACAAACCCTCCAATGCTAGGTTTTGGTCACTGAAGCCATCCCATTGCTACAGCAGCTGTTACCACTTTAAACTATAGGTTAACCAGCAACAGAAATAGGCTGTTATCCTGAGGTTAGAGATGGGACCAGGAATTGGTGGTTGTAAAGGAGCCCAGCCCAGCACTCTCTCTCTTTCTCTCCTCCCTGGCAAGGTAGTGAGCTCCTCCTCTATGTGGTGCTGCAAGGGCAGAGAGAGGAAGAAAAATGAGAACCATGAGCTTAGCTCAAGGAGTAGTTGGTGGGTGTCTGACCAGGCTTTCTCTGCAAAATCCCTTCTTGCTCCCTCTCGATAGCTCCCAGGGTTTTTCAATACAGTGTCTATAGCTGCTGCTTTTCACAGGTGGCATCAGCCTGTCCATGTGTTTAGTTACCATTTTGGCATGCTGCCAATGTTTTCCTGTGTCATGCACAGATGGGAAAAGGGAAATGTTGACAATTTATAACTCAGCCAAACCTGAGCAGAATGTCATGGGTCAAACACTTGCCTTTGCCAGATTTAAAGGTGTGCCATAAACAATGAGGGGTAAGAGAGTCTCAAAAAAAAAAGTCACAATAATCTTTCATGGAAAGTGGTAGGAAATCTAAATATAGGTTTGCTCCCAGCCTGCCCTATAGCTTTTAAATTAGGTTTATTATTAATATATACACTTTATTTCTACTATGATTTTGTATTTAACAGAAATCAGTAGCTGAAAGAGGATTAAGGGGACCACAAAAGAGCAAACAAAGCTGTGTAACTGGAAGGAGATGTTAAGTTTTTGAGTTTTCATGGGAGATAATCCCACTTCATCAGACACTTGAGGATGGGGAACTTACAAAATGGGAGCAAAATAAATGCAGGGAAGTGTAAGTCATAGGATCAGGTCAGACTGTTACAGCGAGTCAAAGTAGTTGTTAGGATTCAAACAGTGGAGTACAGCAGTTAGTAGGGAGGTGGGTGTGGGGAGGAAAGCAAAATTACCTGTTGTAATGGGAAAAAAACCCATAGTCTCTATTCAGCCCTGAGTTCATGGAGTCAAATCTGCATATGAATTCCAATTCTGCAGTTTCTCTTTGTAGCTTTGATTGTTATTCATTTGCCTGAGTATGGTATTTTCTTTCCATTCTGTATGTTCTCCATCTTCAAGTGTCTGACTAAGTGGGATTTTCTCCCACGAAAGTTCATTCAATAAATAAATTTGTTAGTCTTTAAAAGTGCCACCAGACTCCTTGTTTGTTTTGCTGAACTAGACTAACACGGCTACTCCTATGGAATTTGTTATGTTTTTGTGTTTCTTAAAGTAGGAGAGTCTCCCGAGGAGCTGGTGTGAGGTAAGAGCCATTTTGTGTTTAAGTTCTCGTATAGAATGAGTCACCTTCTTTTCAACTTCTCATAGAGAATTCATATTTGTTTTGTTTTCGGCCTTTCTTACTTTAAAATGCAAGTAACTGAGGTGTAAAAAAATGTTTTTTCCTATCTTGTATGGAAAAGCAGCACAATCAGTGCCAAGCAGGTACTTCCAAATATAATATTAAAATGTACCTGAATGTAATGTTAATTTTATGTATTGTGCTGAGGGGGAAATGGAGAAGATGTAAACGATGTGATTTATACAATGGTATAATTTATTAATTATTATTATTGTTATTATTATTTTATTAAATAATAAAAAAAGAATTACTTTACCAACACCATAAGAGAGGCTCAGACTAAATGTATTTCCCAAATCAGAAAAAAATGGTAAGACGACCAAAGGAATAGCACCATAGCTAAACAGTAGAGTAATGGAAGCCATTAGAAGCAAAAAGGCATCCTTTAAAATTTGGAATAAAATCCAAGTGAGGAAAACAGGGAGGAGAACAAACTCTGATAGCATAAATGTAAAAGCATAAGGCAGATCAAGAGAGAATTTGAGACGCAACTTGCTAAAGATGCAAAAACTAACAGTAAGAATTATTTTAAGTACATCAGAAGCAGGAAACCTGCCAAACAGGCAGTGGGGCCACTAGATGACAAAGTCTTAAAAAAGCAGGAGGCCAAGAAATTTTCAGGGAAGCTAAATGAATTCTTTTCATTGGACTTCACTGCAGAGGGTGTTAGGAAGATACACACAACAGAGCTATCCTTTTTTGGTGACAAATCTGAAGCACTGTCCCACAGAGATGTGTAACAAGACAAAATTTTAGAACAAATGGATGAACTAAACAGTAATAAATCACCAGAGCCAGATGGTGCTCGCCCCAAAGTTCTGAAGGAACTCAACTATGAAATTACAGAAATACTAAGTGTAGTATGTAACCTATCACTGAAAGGAGCATCTGTATTGGGTGACTAGAAACCAGTTTTTTAAAAGGGCTCCAGTGGGGATTCAAGATAGCTAAGTCCAAAGCTGACTGGGAAGAGTTACAGAGAGATCTCACGAAACTGAATCACTGGACAACAAAAATGGAAATTGAAATTCTACTTTGATAAGAACAAAGTAAAGCATATTGGGGGGGAAATAATCCTAACTACACATATATAATGATGGATTCTAAATTAGCTGCTATCATTCAAGAAAAAGATCTTGGAGTCATCATGCATAGTTTGCTTAAGACCTCAGATCAATGCACAGAAGCATCAAAAAGATGAACAGAAAGATATAAACTCTTAGGAAAGGAATAGAAAACAAGACCGAAAATATTATAATGCTAATATCTAAATCCATGATAGTTTTGGTTCCACTTTGATAAAAGGATGTAGTGGAGCTGGAAAAGGTTAAGAAAAGGGCAACGGGGAAACAAAGAGATTCAAGAGCTGAGAATGACTTCCATAGGAGGAGACACTAGACAGATTAGGGCTGTTCATCTTGGAAAAGAAAGTGACAACTAAAGGAAGGTTATGATAGAGGTCTATAAAATCATTAATGATATGGAAAATAGTGTATAGAGAAATGTTATTTACTCTTTCCCATGATACAAAACCATGATGAAATTAAGTGAGAGTAGGTTTACTACAAACGAGAGGAAGTACTCTTTCATACAACATACTGTTAACCTTGGAACTCATTGCCATGGGATGTTGTGATGGCCAAAAGTATAAGTGGGTTTAAAAAAAACTCAGAAAAGTTCATGGAAGATTGATCCGTCAATCACTATCCCAAATGGTCAAGGAGACCATAAACGTCTGACTGTGAGAAGCTGGGAGGAGAAGACAGAGGTGGATCTCTTTAGCTGCCCTTTCCTGTGCACTCCCTCTGAAGCTCTGGTATTGCCCACTGTCAGGATGCTGGGCTATATGACTGATTAGTCTGGCCTAGTATGGCAGTTCTTATGTTCTAATTTCAATAGCTCTTTTATGATATGCTATGCTGATTTTAAGATAACTCATGGCATGTGAACTGATGCAATAGGGAATAATTTTCTAAAACTATTAAGGTGTATTCATCAAGAATCCATATAGTAAGGAGTTCCTGAACAACATTTACTGTAATGTTAAGGTCCCTGAGTATAGAATTACATCACTGGCAATTACTGTGTCACACATATGTAAACATGAACTCCTAATGGTACACTGTCTCTGTAATGTACTTTTGAAATGTCCCTAAATATATATTTACACAATACAGTATTACAGCTTTGACAGAGCTCTTACCCTGAGGTGATGGAAGTTGATTAAACACAATTAAGTATATTCTTGTACAGAAAGCAGTAATTATTTAATAATAAATCATATACTGTATAGTGATACCAGGGTGATGATGTCTCTGCTCCATGTTGTAATGTTCCTTAAGTTTATGAAATACTTTATGGTAGTTGCAAAAGTAGCCCATGTAAGAAAAGCCAAACAAATCCAAGTTACAGACAGAATGTGTAATCAAATGGTAAATAAAGTACCTGAAGAACATGATGGGATACCCAAAACTCAGCTTAACACTTCTTTATTTCAGAAACCTGGCTGGCCTTTTGAACAGTGAGGAAAATGTAGTAGGCATCATGGAAAGCAAAGAACTGCATACTAGCTAGCTACCCTGTTAGAAGTTCACTTTTAGGACAGACATATCCATCTGACAGTACAGACCATGAAATGGAGAATTATTGGCAATTTTTAAATCATTAAATTGAGCCAATGTTTTCCATGGAGCAACGTTTTCCTTCTCCATCTGCACTGCTAAAGACCCAGCACAGTGCTTTTGTTTTCTAGTACATCTTCTATTCTAAGATCAGCTCTAGCATTGGCTCCAACTCAAGACAAAAAGCGTGTGGGCTTTCATGAACGGAATCATTAATAAAGGCCACCAGACAAAACAAGCTTTAACCTTCTGACACCTTCTGTGCCAATAAAACATTCATTGTCCTTTATGATATCAGCTTGAAATATTATTTATACAAAATGGCCTAGAGCTCAACTTTGCCAGGAGCACAGCACAGTATTTACAGAAAGCATTCACACATCATTTACTTTGAATAAATGCATATATGCATGTGAATTACAGTAGATCTGTGAAAGAAATACTACAAGAAAAACAGCATAGTTTGATGTAGTTATGGAACACTGAACACCAGTATATAGAAGAGCTGCATGAATTTTACCTAAGAAAGCCATTAACTATAAATGAGGACAAGTTCTGAAGGGGTAGTCGTGTTAGCCTTGGTCAGCAAAACAAACAGAGAGTCCTATGGCACTTTTAAAGACTAACCAATTTTTTGTTTTGTATGCACTTTCGAAAGCTCATGCAATAAATAAATTTGTTAATCTTTAAAGTGCCACAGGACTCCTTGTTTATAAATGAGGAGTAAGTCCACTGAAGACAATGGGACCCATTACAGTGATGGAGAAAATCCCTTCCTTAACTGGAGCATGTGTCTATACTACAGTGCTGCCGTGATGTAATTGCAGCGTTGCAGTTGTACCATTATAATGTTTTTTTGTGTAGACATATGCTTGGTAAATAATAATTATAGTTCTTTCTGTAGTAATGTGAAGCAGCCATAAACCCAACTAAATGGCAGCTTTGCATCACTAGAGTGGCAGAAGGCAGCCAAAGCAACCAGTTGTTTGCCACAAGTGTGACATAAGAATCAGTCTGTCCCAAGGCTGTCTTTACTGTGTACTGCCTCTTGCTCCCTGCCCTAAGGAAAAGGGAGAGGGAGGCACACCAACATGTCTATCCATAAATAGGCCCATTGTTGAGGATGATTAGATTGATTTTACCTGAATAGATTTTTACCTTGATAGAGGGCTGCCATTTTGTAGGGACCAAAAACTCAAGACATCTGAGATGATCCTTAGCCCTTAAAAGTGGACAGCTGCCAGTGTGTACTGCCTACCCTTACAGATTTCCCAGGACAGCTATCTCAAAAAAGGGACAATCCTGGGAAAAAATTGGACAGGAGGAAACCCCACCTGGGGAGAACAAACAAGTAACTCCATCCTTGGGGAAAACACTTCTCTCCCACATCTCTGCAGTGGCTAGGTTTGGAGGTTGGAAAATGGCCAGAAACAAATGAAAGTGTTGATGCTAGCCTTTAAAAACCACAGAGACATGATGGGTCAGCAGGCTCCACAGACATATAGAAATCTTGGGCAGCAGAGAGAAAGATTGGAGTAAGGTCCAACCAGGAGGCACTCTACCAGGGGTGAGTGTCACCCAGGCCAAATGTGTGCGGGTAGGTAATAGACCAGCTGGGAAAAACTTTGAATCCTGTATGAGAAATTAAAGGAGCAATGTCATACATACATGAAGAGATATTTTTAGAAAAATGTATGTCTAACCAATGGCAGTTGGAGGCCATTAGTCAGTTGGTGACAAATACCAGACAAGAGAATCCACTGAACCGGGGCCAAAACCTCCTTTGTGAAGTTCGTGGAAGAAACAATACCACTCTGAGATCAAAGCTTAGAGATTGGAGTCCAGAGCATGAGCTTTATAATAATAAGACCACAAAGTCAACCAGGAAGGAAGTGTCATAGAACCATTTAGATAATGTACTGAGATTTTCCATATCATCAGTGCCTTTTAACCCCCATTGCTGCCTTTTTAGTAACAAAGATCTTCCTCCATAAGACAGAAGAATGCATTTAATCTGAGGATTCTAATAAAATCCATATATTTCAGGCTGAGCAGTTCACAGCAAGGTGCCAACGATAGGAATAAATGAAGGAAATATCATCCTCTTTTTTTAATCTTTTGTCATGTATCCTGCTTTACTAATAAGTGAAATAGGTGATGTAAATTTGGTTTTCCCTTTTGAGTTCTAACAATACACTCTATCATGCTTTTAAGGCACTGTCCTGTCTTAGGGACAATGTAGAAATACAGAAGCTCTAGAAAGCACTGAACCTCTGTGAAACTTAATTCCTAGAACTCTCAGAGTCTATATTCCTTGCTACATTCTTCATAGGGGTGTGGCTTATACTCCCATTGGCATCTGAGGCTTGAATCTTTCTCATTCTTCCCTTCTCTATTTCAGTGGGCTATTGGAGCTAGTCAACAGAAACCCTTGCAGTTACTGAGGGTGCGTCTACACTGGCAACGTAGGTGGACTTAAGGACGCTTAAGGTGACCTACACAAAGCTGCGTAAACGCTGGGCTTTTATTAAGTCGACTTAATAACAGCTTAAGTCAACTTAATAACACCACCTCTGAAGGTCGACCTAAGCCTTAAGTTGACGTCTTAAGTCGACTTAAAGCCAGTGTGGACGGGGAATAGCGCTACGTCAACCTTATTAAGTCAACTTAAAGCCAATATGTCTACTGTTAAGTTGACTTAACAAGGTCAACTTAAATTGACTTAAAGTGTAGCCACTCTGTTAAATCAACTTAACAGAGTCGGCTTAACTTTACAAATGTAGACATAGCCCAAGAGTGCATGGACTTTGTATGCGGCAGGGTCCTGCATGGGTACACAGGGGAATTGGAGGTCCCTTGCTCTCATTCTGCACTCAGTTGCACAAACATCAGATGGACACAAGCTGTCCATATGGGCAAGTGAATCTAAAGAAGTTTGAACTTCATTTCTAATCTCAAATTTCAGAACTTTAGAACTATATCCTGGGCTGCTCCTACTCTTTAGGACACTGCTTTTCTAAGCCAGAGTCAGAATACTGTTTATAGAGCAGTATGATCTAGTGGACTGATAACATGATCCAGGAGCCCCTGATCTCTAATTGCTTTTTACACAAAGAACAATAACATGATTCATTACCAATAATGCCATTGCATTTCAGAATATACAGTTCTGAACAAATCTTCCTGTCTCATGTGTTCACTATATCAGTTACTTTGGGATGAAGCCATAACACTGATAAAAAGGAGTGTTAAACTGAAAAAGTGAATGTAAAAGAAAAAGAAAATCCACAGTGACATTCAGCTTGAAGTTGTCAATAATTAAAGATAATAATTAGATGGGAAAACTGGTGACAACATTTTTGGCAAGATATTACAAATAATAATATAATATATAATTTCAATTATAATTACCTGACTGAGTGCTTTTACTAGGCACATTCACAATTCTGGAAGTCTGCTGCTGCTTCTTTTGTATGGCTCGGATAGATAGGAATGATTATAAATTTATACCTAGGTTTGATAATCAACACATTGCTGCAGCAGTGAGCTGGTAAATGTCCTTCAGGCCTCAGGTAAAACAACTAAGGGACACTCAGGGTATGTCTACACTTGTACCTTAAGTCGACTTAACGATGCTTAAGTCGACCTACAGAATGCCGCGTCCACACTGGGCACTTCCTTAAGTTGACTTAAGCACTTCCTTAAGTCGATTTAATAACTCCACCTCTGAAGGTCAACTTAATGTCTAAGTCAACCTTGTTAGGTCAACTTAAAGCTGGTGTGGACTGGGAATACCCCTAAGTCAACCTAATTGGAATCAGGCTGGAGAGAAAGGGAGAGCCACGGCCAGGGAAAATTGGGCCGGGGTGAAGGGGAGAGCCGAGGCTGGGGTGAAGGGGAGAGCTGCGGCTAGGGAGAAGGGGAGTGGTGGCTGGGGAGAAAGGGAGCCACGGCTGAGGAGAAGGGGATCCACGGCTGGGGAGAAAGGGAGCCGCGGTTGGGAGATCAGGATGGAGAGAAGGGACATGGTGGGGATCAGGGGCTGGGGAGAAGGAAGACACACGGTGGGGATTGAGGGCTGGGGAGAAGAGACATGGGGGAATTGTGGGGAAGAGACACAGCAGGGATCAGGAGCTGGGGAGAAGGAAGAGACACGATGGGGATTGTGGGCTGGGGAGAAAAGAAATGGCAGGGATTGGGGGCTGGGGAGAAGAGACACAGGGGGATCAGGGCCTGGGAGAAGAGACACGGTGGGGATCAGGGGCTTTGCAGTCATCCTGCAAAGAGTTAAGCTCATGCATAAAGTCTTTGAAAGACGGGGGCCTCACCCGTGGTCTGATGTTCAGCAATCAACATCTTAGTAACAACTGAAAACATTTGAACTTGTCCTTTCAATACTTCATATGGCACAGAATATTTTCTTACACATTTTCACTTCTTTTCAGACACTCAGTTTCACATCCTTCTTTTCTGAAGTGGACTATCCTTGATTTTTTTTATTTTTAAACCTTTGTGGGGGTGGAGGTTGAGTTTGAAGGGTTGTTGTTTGGTTTCTGAGCAGATGGGTCAGGGAACTAAACTGTGATCAGGAAAGAAACTTTTTCATCAAATAAAAGTTTTGAAATTTTAAATAAATGTTTTAATTAAAATAAATTAAATCTATTTAATTGCTTTAAATTAAGTACTTAATTTTAATTGACATTTAATAGAAATTTAATTAATTAAATTTGTATTTCATTTTAATCAAATAGACTGGTGGCCCCTCACGGCTATAAAAATTATATTTGTGGCCCTTGAGGCAAAAAGGTTGGGAAACACTGGACTAGACAATCATATTGGCCCCTTCTGACCCTAAAGTCTATGGCTATGTCTACACTTGAAAAGTTAAGTCGACTCTGTTAAGTCGACTTAACAAGTCAACTTAACTTTTCAAGTGTAGACGTGGCAGAGAACCTTGGCTTCCCACTGAGAAAGGACCTGCAGTCCCACCAAGAAGGGAGTGGAGGCTTCCTTCTTGCCAGGACCCGCCTGGGTCCTGGGGAGAAAGGAGCTGTGGGTCCTAGGGAGAAAGAAGCCGCAGCTTACTTCTCACCAGGACCTGTGCAGCTTCCTTCTCACTGGGACCCGTGCAATAGGTTGACTTATAGAAGAGGTCGATTTAGGACAGCCACACAATCGTTAGGTCGACTTAATGAATTGACTTTATTGTTAAGTCGACCTAAAGAGTGGTAGTTATTAAGTCGACTTAAAGAACTGCTTAAGTTGACTTAATGAAAATCAGGTGTGGACGAGGCTTTGTCGAAGTCGACTTACGCTTCCTTAAGTCAACTTAATTTGCTAGTGTAGACATAGCCTATGAGTCTGAGAGAAAAGATTGTTCTGGTATATCTTGAGGTGCAAGGAAACACATGGAATTCTTTATCTAGGAGGCAAACGATAGCATGGTTGTCTCATGACAGGAGGATCACAGACAAACCTGCTTTGGCAGCACTGCAGGAGTTTTGGGTGTACAATACTCTACGGCGTTGTCTACACTGCAAGTTAGTTCGAATTAAGGGGGCTTAATTCGAACTAACTAAAGCCATGGCTACACTAGGCTTTAGTTAGTTCGAATTCAGGGTTTCCTTAATTCGAACTAATAAGTTCGAATAGGGTATTCGAACTAAGGGGTTAATTCAAACTAACTAGTTCTAATTAACCAATGTGGCCACGTTAATTTGAACTAATTTCTTAGTTCAAATTAACTGGCCATTGAAATAAATGGGGATCGCTAATTCGAACTAAGCAAGTGCTTGCTTAGTTTGAAGTAACATTCCAGTGTGGCCATGCTAGTTCGAATTAAGCTAATTTGAACTAACTAAAATTAGTTTGAATTAGTTAGCTCGAACTAACTAATTCAAACTAATTTTAGCAAGTGTAGACATAGCCTACCAGACATGAGAGTAACTGGTTAATTAAGTCTAGGTTCTAGAATGCATGTTATGATATTATTCTATGTGTAACCATTTATTTTCAATACTTCTACTTGCTACTGCTTGAATCTCTGTGCTTTGCTAAATAAACTTATTTCACTATAAACATATCTAAATGCTGTGTGTAAAGTGATCTAAGGTGGAACTGGTAATCTGAGGTGAGCTTTTCTTTGGAAGCAGTGGATCTGTAAATACAGTGAGGGTCTCATGGACCAGAGGTTGGATATTCCAGAAAGATGTTCAGAGGGTTGTGCCGACTGCTAACTTGTAAAGTAACTGAGAGATAGTGAGAGGTGCGGTTGGGTTGCTCATGGCTGAGGTAGAGAATCTGAACCATGGCAAGCACAGAATGCATGGCATGCACAGAAGAAAGGCAGGTAGTACCATGATGCCTTTCAACACTGAATGCCCCCAGGTAGTGATGGGCCTCTATTGTTTCAGCTATTTATTCCATAAAGGAGCTCAATTGCTTTTTTACAGTTTTTCTGAATGAAAAGCTGTTGTTACACTACCAGTACCAGTGAAGTTCTAACCTATATAACAGTATCATACCATATTTTGCAGAATCCTCAATGAAAATGTCACTTGTCGATCTTTAGCCATTGAGATGATTTGAAAAATAAATAACGTAAACTTCTGCTGCAATCTGACTGCAACTTGTAATAAATTCCAGTCTACCTGTCTATATAAAATAGCAGAAAGAATTGTTTTTGCATTGTTAATCTCTGTTTTATATCAGGTTTCTATTCTTGGAATGAAAAGCAAAGATATTTAGTAACCTATAATTCTATACCCATACTTCCATTCTTAAGGAAGAATGCATGAAAAGCAAACACCATAAGTAATATAAAAGCATGCTTTTCTTGCTGGTGAGGAAGATTCTAGCCACAGTAAATTTGTTTAATGCCAATCCCAAACACAGATGTACTTGCCTACAAAAAATTAATCTGTTCCTGTACCAGATGAATTTAGTTTTATGTAAAGTCTTGTCCCAGAAATGACAGCATCTGTGGCATGAAGGTTTGCTGGCAGCCATTTTAAATGGTTTCCCTTGGCAATAAGATAATTATCAAAGGGGCTAGAGAAAAACAATTACTTTAAAAATATAAATGTAAATTAAACAAGTGCTTATTCATATGTCAGTATGAAAACATTTATAATCAAATCATTTTTGAACTGCTAAGGGCTTTTGAAAGTTTGAAGAAACCAATTCTCAGCCACTGTTGTCCAATTCAGATCCCATTAATGGCAATGCAAAAGGTCCCATTGACTCCAGTGGGCATTGAATCAGGTTTTTGGAGAGATGGTGCATTTCAAGCTGAAGACAAAAGGATGAACAGCTCTCTGTAGGACTCATTTCCCTTAAAGTTCACAAGCCTCATCAAGTGCAAGTCAGGCCCTTAACGGAAGCTAGCAAAGAACTATACCATTGGCTTGTGTTCTCAGAAAGAATAGAGATGCCTCTGCAGATGCACCTAACTAAACTCATGAAATGTCATTGCTATCAAGGCATTATTATTATTTTTTTTTTGTCTAGAAATGGAGTAGATGAATCTGGGAATTAACCTAGGGCAGAAGGAATAAATGAACATATAAAAGGGAAAGTATCATGCATTGTATGTTTATATATAGTATTCTATAATATATGAAAAAGTAAATTTGGGAGCACGGGCTAGATTCATGCCACTGTTGAAACTAGCTTCCTGCAGGATGTTAGTAGTAACATACTTACCTAGGAAGATTGTTGTGGTGCTGGAACGCTATTGCAATCTTAAAATTCAGTAGTACTGACCCAAAAAGTGAGCATGGTATCTAGGGAATAGCAGCTGCAGTCAACAAATCTTCTTTGACATCCCACGTAGGAATTAAAGCTGACCCCCAAGACAAGAATCCTGAGGGACAGTTGAATTCCTCTGGAGTGGCTAAAGGACTCAGCAAACCATTAAGTACAATTCACACCTTTCCTGCCTTAATGAACCTGACCACAGTCACATTAAAAATGGCTATCTGTGAAAAAGTACTTTTTAAAAGGGTTGTCCTTCTGAGAGAAGGCGTTTCTAAGTTGTCTTATGCTACAGAATACAGGCTGGTGACCCAAGAAGTCCTCAGATCAGAGATGTCATTTATAGAGAGGCAGATGGGACTTGATACATGGACTTGATTTTCCACCTTCAACCCGAGAGTACTCTGCAAATGCAAAGCTTAAGATGAGCAAAATTATCTTTTACATACTCTTCAGTTTATGTGCTCTTATTTGCTTTTGCCTGATGTCCTCCAAGCCTTTCATTTCCCAGCAGTTGCCTGCCACAACAGTAGTGTGAACCAACAGACTGCAGAAGACCATTCTCTTGTCTAGCATAATTAACTAACTTAACTATAGTGTGTGACACTGCCCAAGTCTGAACTTCTACACTGTAATTTTGCCATCCCTCAGCCCAAGGCCCAAGACCCCAAGCCAGCTGGCACAGGCCAGCCGCGGGTGTTTAACTGTAGTGTAGACGTTCCCTCAGCTGCTACTGTAATGAGCGTCGTATAAAAGATTATGAGCCAACAAATCAGTCTATTTTCAGTGCTAAGTTTGGGAAATCTGCAGGAATAAAGCCAAGAGCGATTCGTTAAATACTGAGGATAAAAAGAAATAATGAACAGCTACTTCATTCCACAAGCATTGTACATATTGTGTGCTGATTGGGCAAGGGCTGCCTAAAAAAATAGAATGTGATTATGTAATTAAAGACTGTACCATACCACATGCACACACCAAGGCAGAATTAAGGTTCCACAGGAAACTTTAACTCTGGCAATTCCTAATTTTCACATCTTTGAGTTTGCAACCTGAAAAACATTTTAACATAGTTATGTTATCTGTGTAATATTTTATTAGGAGTGATCTACTGAATTTCATGAAGCCCTCTTCTAGACCTCATTGCCTGGTACAGAATACAATCTTTTATCAGACAAAATGGTGGTAAGTGTGGAGTTAGGGACAGAAAGGTAGACAGCTCAGAAGACTGACAGAAGATGTTCTGACAAATTTAGGCTTTTTTTGCAATTTCTTGACTGTTCACATTGGATGAAAAACAAGAGGCTCAACCTGCATTATCTCATTTTGAGTAAAGGGGGAAACTGAGGCAGAGGTAATGAGTGACTGGGCTAAACACACAAGGGGAGCTAATGTCAGACCAAAAAAAGGGATTTCTGGCTCCAACTCCTTTAGCTGAACTAAAAGACCTTACTTGCTGAATTGTAACATTAAGCAAGATTGCATTTCAAAAGGAAAAATGGGAAGTAGACATTTTTTCCATGGCCTGATTCACAGGTTTATAATTGGTGGACAGTTCTAAATTTTTCACTATAGAAATAATACTTTATTACTTAAAAATGAATGCCTTATAGATGCACGTACAAAGTACAGTAGTTCATAGCGACAGCTCTCAGCACTACATTATGTCTCCAGAAGACCTAAGAAAATGAGACAAATCTGTTGGGATTCATCCTGTTGAATATATTTTTACATAAAAAAAGTAACAGATCTTGGCTGCGGCTGTTCTGTTCCAAGATACACAACTGGGAGAAGAGGACTAGTTTTTCCAGAATATTTTCCTTTCCTTATTCCTCATATAAGCCCTTTTTCTGATCAAAACAACAGGCTTTTATTTCTGACGAAAAGTGTAAATGCAATTGTAACCCATGTGCCTGAAAGGGCTATCTCTGGGAGACCTGCTGAGG
>ML685832.1:1376221-1430127 GCA_007922175.1 Pelusios castaneus
CGCTTTGAAGATGGGAAACTTACAGAATGGGAGGAAATTAAATGCAGTGAAGGGTATGACATAGGATCAGGTCAGGGTGTAACAGCAAATCAAATAGATGTTACGATTCAAACACTGGGGAACAGCACATAGAGGAAGGTGAGGTCAAATCACCTGTTGTAATGAGAGAAACGCCATTGGTCACCACCTTCAACCCCCAAGTCAAACCTCTTCACAACATCATCAAAGATCTACAGCCTATTCTTCAAGACGATCACTCACTGTCTCAAGCCTTGGGAGACAGACCTCTCTTGCTTACAGACAGCCCCCCAACCTTAAACAGATAGTCACCAGCAACTACAGATCAAACAACAGAAACTTTAAAGCAGGAATGTATCCCTGCAATGACCACGCTGCCAACTTTGCCCTCATATCTACACTAAAGACTCCATCACAGGACCTAATCAAGTAACCTACTCCATCAAGGACTCACTCACCTGCTCATCCACCAATGTGATTTATGCCATCATGTGCAGGAAATGCCCCTCTGCCTTATATATTGGACAAACAGGACAGTCTCTGCGCGAAAGAATAAACGGACGCAAATCTGACATCAGAAATCGCAACACTAAAAGACCAATAGGGGAACACTTCAATCTCTCTGCTCACTCCATTGATGACTTGCTAATAGCTGTGCTGAAACAGATGAATAACAAATCACAGCTTCAAAGAGAAACTGCAGAACTCAAATTTATATGCAAATTCAACTCACTTGTCTTAGGGTTAAACAGGGACTACGGATTTTTCTCTCGTTACAACAGGTGATTTGACCTCACCTTCCTCTATGTTCTGTTTCCCAGTGTTTGAATCCTAACATCTATTTTGATTTGCTGTTACAGCCTGACCTGATCCTATGTCATACACTTCACCGCATTTAATTTCCTCCCATTCTGTAAATTTCCCATCTTCAAAGCATCTGACGAAGTGGGATTTTCTCCCACGAAAGTTCATGTGATGAATAAATCTGTTAGACTTTAAAAGTGCCACAGCACTCTGTTTCTTTTTCTGCAATAGACTAACATGGTTACCCCTTTGGAACCAGAGTTTTAGTCGAAGTCAGAATGCATTGGAGCATAAAAGAAATAAATAAAATATAACACTGGGAGTTGCAGTCTAGTATGGTAGGGAGGATAATGGAATTATTAATTGTTCAGGAAAAGGGAGAAGGATGGGGAAGATTCAGAGGAAGGAACTGAAATGGCGCTTAGCTAAATACTGTGATAAATACCAAAAAAGCTACTTCTCAAACTTTTGGAGTGAACTTCTATTGCAGAACATGGAGGGGACTACAGTGGCCCAACAAAATATATTTGGGGATAGATCAGTCCTTTACTAACCAAGCTTTGGTTCATGGAAAACTCCCTGCTCCTTGTAGGAATAGAGTGGGACAAAAGGGGAAATGGAAGTCATTTATTTGCCTTTAAATTGCCTGCAATAGTGAAGACTATCCTCATATTACTGGCTGTCATTCAAGGAAGTGTCAGAAGCAAGACACCCATTGACCACATCTTCAGTCCCCAAAGTAGGTGCACCAGATCCTACCCCTTAAGTATAGTGAGGCCACTACAGTCTACTTCACGTTTTTTCACTTATTGACCGTTTTTGCGGGTGGGCCAAGACAGAAGTCCCTCCCACATCCTTGGCTGTTGCTGCCTAAAGAGCTCCACTGTTGATTACCGTGATTAAGCAGACATAGGGCCTTCATGGAAAGATACAGGTAAGATATTTCTTGTTGAGAGGAGGAAAGAGTAAATATTTATTTGACACTCATCCCTCTCCTTGGAATGTTGGATACTGAATTTAATTGGAGACTGATATCAAAGTGTTAACATTTTCTTAAAAGCAGAATTTAAACAAATGCCTTTCCCCCCCTCACCCTCCCAAATTCTTCAGTGAAGAGTTTAAATGAAAATAAGAAGTTCAAAATGAGTTCATAAACTCTTGAAAAGCTCTTTAATATGTGAGCATTATGCAATGAGATTAGTTTGTTATATATTAACCTGAATCTTTAAGAAGCAGAATTTTAGAACAGCATTGTTTATGCAAGTGAAAACTTCTCACTGCTAGTACCCCCAACTTTTAAAAAAATGAATATATATATTAAACTACATTCATTGATCTGTGCTTTAAAACCTGGGAACATTATTGGCTAGATATTGTCATCTAGTTAAAGACACTTGGTGAAGTTCTGGCCTCAGTAAAATAAACTGGAGTGTTGCCACTGACTTTAATGGGGCCAGGATTTGACCCATTGTTCTTACAGTGTGAAATCCTGCTGCTTCTACTAACACAACTCCAGTCAGAGACAACAATGGTTTTACTTGAGTAAAATCTGTGAGTCACGTATATGTAAGGTCTTTGGCCCATCAATGCAAAATCAGGCAGAAGTGTTGACACCAGCTCCCTCAGTGAAAGAAGTATGTTTGCCATTTATTTTTCAGTAAAACAAACAAGGAGTTCTGTAACACTTTTAAAGACTAACAAATTTCTTTGTTGCATGGGCTTTCGTGGGCACAATTCCACTATATCAGATAAATGAAATAGAAAATTTGTTTTTTTCACAATGTAGGAGCCCTGTATAGAACCTCAGCTATTTCAAGATGTTTAGCTAGCAAAATAGTTAAAAGCTCCTTCTGCCTTCAGCATTTTGTCAGGCTTTAATTTCAGATACACACTTTACCATAGTCAAAACAAGCGAGGAGTCCTGTTATCCTTTAAAAGTGCCACAGGACTCCTCGTTTGTTTTGCTGAAATAGACATGGGTACCCCACTGGTACTTGTTACTACAATCAGTCGTTCTCTTCCTTTTCATTTCAAGACTGGATTATTGTGGGGGGCTTTATATAAATGGCAGCAATTCAGTGTAATAGGTTTGTGTGTTGATTTAGGTTTATGCAAACCAAAAAAAAAAAAAAAAAAAGCACCTATTCATTTGCTCTAGGTACCCATGAAACATCTAAAAACACTGCTATAAATTTCAAATACTATCATTAAGTGGACTTTGTTATGATGAAAGGCTTTTCTAACATTAATAGTCCTTTGATCCATCTAGTCTTCCTCAAGTAGATTTTTTGAACAAGTGTAGTGTTACAATGTTGGCTCATCATGGGCACTGTGAACCAAACTGGCCTCGGAATAGGTCAAATTAGATATATGGTAAAATTTACAGCTTAAAAAGAAATATATGGAGGCTAAAAATGAGGAAAGATGTATACAATTCTCACGTACAAAGCTCATGGTAAGATTTAGAATCATTCCCATTAGTGCCAAGCTAAAGAATGCAAATGCAATTTTAAAATAACCAGTCAAACACTTAAATGTGCTCTGCATTGAGAATTTGTGTTGAAGTTCCAGCCAATCTTAGAGTGCATTTCTTTCTTTGACATTTGTTTTGCTAATTCCTCCATGTCTCCAGGGATTATATTTACTGTTCTCTTGCTAATGCATTTTTAGGTCTTTAAAGCTTTTAACCTTTCATCTCCACTTATTCAAGTGAGGTTAAGTGATCTTTTTCCTTAACTTGTGTCCAAAAACAGATCTTCAATCAAACATTCAGCTAAAAACACCACACTTGCACTTACCTGTATCGTACTAAACTTCTTTTTAAAAGGAACTATAGTCTTAATGATAATGTATAAGGCATGTATAAAGCAGCTATTTCAGTTCTTAAGAGTAAAATAAATAATGGGTCTCTTCCTCCCCCCATTCTTTATATTAAACAAAAGAGACATGAAGCACACCAGGAGGTACACGTCATACACACAGAGTGTTTCATAGCAACAAATGTTACCTGAATTTAAAAGTGGGGCAGTTAAAGTACTGCAACATTCACATCTAATGAGAAAATAGCACAACCTCTGAGAAGTAACTCAAAATTATGTATAAACATGGCAAACACACAATTTTTAAAAATTTTGAAGTTATCAACTTCAGCGTCAGTTTTACCTTCATGAGGATAGAGTTATGACTAACTCCAGGATTTGGCCCCCTAACTTTTAAAATTCAAAGTATTCTTCCTTCTACAATTTGTATTGATTTAAAAAATTACTATTCTTTACCTACATAACACTGGTAAGAGTGTCTAATTCTGCCTTCACCTCCACAAGTTCCTTGGATTTCAAGTAGATCTGTGTACCTGAGGAATTTGAGTATAGCATCTGCCAGTTCTACAACTGTAGCCGACTACTGCCTGTTCTCTGTACAGATAGGGCTTGTGAAAGCTGCCAAACTGAGATTCCTGGAAAATTAAGTTCACTATAGGTATGCCTATAGTGCAATTAGACACCTGCAGCTGATTTGGGCTCACAGGGCATGGGCTGAGGGGCTGTTTAACTGTGGTATAGATTTTTGGGCTCAGGCTGCAGTGCAGGTTCTGGGACTCTCCCATCTTGCAGGCCAACTGAAGTCAGTGGGAATCTTTCCGTTTATTTGAATGAGCATTGGTTGCTAATCTTACTGTACACAGTTATTTTAATCTCAAAAGCTATGTAGTTTGTTCCTTGATTATTTCTTTCACATGAATAAAAAAAAAATTAGGGGAAGGACTTAGTTTGAATCTAAATTACTTTATTAACTTAATTTATATTTTGTAGAATGTGGAAATGTATTTGACTCTCAGATGATGTAACAATATACATATCATGCTCTGTAACATTGTATACCAACAAATACCTATTTTCAGTGTCCAGGAGCATATATTTTCCAAAACTCCCCCGCCACCCTTTAAATGAATCTTGTGGCAAGTTTGTTCAAAGATAACATTCTAGGGTGTTTCTATTTCATTTTGGCTATAATTATAGCAATTGCTTTAATAACAGATTCTAAGGTAAGGATTTGCGCATTCCATTCACTTACTGCAGTGTTTAATTCCTATCGCTGTTCAATCACTTGTTACTTTATTTTTAGGGGCAAATTTATAGCAAGCTGCTGGATCACATGTACCAAGGTATTTGAAGTATCTGCAGCTGCTTACATTGCAGGAGATCCAAGCTGCATTCCTGTCATGAATCATAGATTTGTGAGGGCACTGTCACAAACATAAAAAAAAAGTGAGAGCTTACATTTGTCGCAATCAGATTTTAAACACCCTTCCCAAGATTCCCTAGTGTCAGAAGAATTGGGGCCTTTGTTAACTCTGGTTTAGATCTCTTTATGGGCATGGCTATGTCACCTTTACATAATCATTGGAAGGCTTCTACTCAGATGTCTCATTAAAATAAGTGATTAAGCACTGTGGCCCAGATTTTTAAAGCTATTTAGATGTTTCTGTGCTCCATGTTGCAACACCTACCTGACTTAGGAACCTAAATATAATTTTGTTAAGGGATTTAGGCACTTGTGTCAAAATCCCTTTCTCTGTGACTGAATTTAGGCTCGTAACTACCTATAACCCTTTAGAAATTATATTTAGGCTCCTAAATCAGGTAGGCATTGTGACACAGAGTACAATAATGTCTAAACGACTTTAAAAATCCAGGCCTGTATAACAGTCAATAGAGGAGAAAAGATAAGCCAAAAGGAAGCCAATCAAGATCCAGTTTTCAAATGGGGCTCCACCTGGTTTTTAAATACACGTGTAGAGCCCTGTAAAGATACACAAATGTGGATCCAGATCCAATCCGCATCTACTCAGTGTCAGTATCTATCCGATCCACGAGTTTGGGCTCACTTGCACCTGAGCTTGGGCTCACTCAATCACCATTCTGACCTTTGATTTGCTCAGTTCCCATGTTGGCTGCCAATGAAATCTCTGGTTGACAGCAGAGTGTGCAAACCTCAAATAAGAAAAGGAAGAAGTGGGCGGAGCCCACATGGGGAATGAGCCAATCAAAGGCCAGCATGCTGACTGACTGACAGTGAGCGGAGGCTCTCCAAACCCCAGACTGCTGTGACTGATACTCTGGTTGGTTGGCTGACCACAACCAGAGCTGAGCTGGGATTGGCTGGAGCACTTCCTTGCTCCCTTGTGTGCTGCTGACCTGGATCATAGCAGTAGCTGTAGCGATCGCACCACCTTGGATAGATTAAAAATAGAATCTGCACCCGAGCTCCAATTCACAACAATGGGTCTGCGGATATCTGCACCCACATCCATGGATGCAGCTACCCATGGATCTGAAGCGCATACCTGTGGATTTGCAGGGCTCTATACATGTGCATATTAATCTTGCACCTCTGTCACTTGTGCAAACTAATTTCTGCTTGATTTGCTTGTGCAGATGAAACTTGGATTTATAATTTAAATCACTTGTGAATTTAATGAGTATAAGTGTGTCCCAAAATTGTACTGAGAAGTAATTGCATGTGAAACAGCACACATATTCATACAGAGGCTGCATTTTGGAAAGTTGGGCATTGTTACTTTTTAAGCACTTATTGAAATTATTCTGGTTAGTTCGAAAAGCTTTAACTTGGTGTGTTCTCATTTGGGGAGGAGGGGTCATATTCACTTTTCAGAATTATTTGGACAACTGCCAAGTAATTGTAAAAATATTCATGAAACTGAAAGGTTTCACAAATGTTAACATGAATGACTATTTGTCTAAGAATGTATAGTAGAAAATTAGTTATTAGTTAGCCACTATTCATTATTCTCTAGTTTAAAAAGTTTTAAAAGTTTCAGGCATCCTGTTATTAAGAAGAAACATTACAACATGACGTAGATGACAAACTACATAACACAAATAGCAAAGAGTTAAAACAAATAGTTCATGAGCAACTTGTAGAGTGATCATTTTTCATCCAAATTATTTAGAAAGTACTTACAAATAACAAATACATTTAAAAAACCAGGATCAAAAGAGAGCTAAACTCATTGAACAGTGTGAACAGTTCAACCCATGGTAGCATTAAAAGACAAATATAGTCTCTATCAGATTCTGTGGCTGAAGTAGTTTCAGTAATAACATGAAAATGAGAATTGATTAGAATCCATTCCATTATACACACTATTAAATAAAATTATTATATTAGACAGAATGTCTATGTAACAAAGCAAAGAATCTGCCAGCCAACACTGCAGGGGTTATAGGGAGCCTTTGGGCTTAACTAGCTGCACCTGCTATATCTGCAGCCAATACCAGACTGTAGGGGGGAAGAAAAGGAGAAAGCCTGGCTCAGTTCAGGACTGACGAGAGAAGAAACAGAAGCTAGCTGCCTAGCTAACTGGGGAAAGGAGCACTGACCTGCCAGCCAAGGCAGTCAACTTGGAGTGAGCACTTCTTTGCAGCAGCCAAGGGAGACTGCAAAGGGATGTTGGCGCCTCCAGCACCTAAGGTAACTGAATGAGTGAACCCCAGAGACACGACTGGATAAACACTGGTTTCAATGTTCAAAAAGCCACCAAATCACTGTATGATGTCAAAGGCAAATAACTGCCATTGCCACTCACTCGTATAGCATAAGATTGCTAGGACTTCTTTGTATTATAATCTTTGACAAACAAAGTTAGCAGATGGACAATGATGCAGCAGTCCTATCAACAGGATAAATCGTCTTTTTACATAATTTGATTAAATGGAAAAAAGATGGCTCTGAGAACAACAGTGGCAACTATAAGAACTTAACTGATTACCTTCTTTGTACTTGTATTGGGGTTTAGATGGTTTTTGTTTCTTAAGACTGTCCATCTTTTCTTCTTCTTCTTCTTCAAATTCCTGGTCCTTACATGTATTGTACTGTGGGTGGACATACTATCCATGTGCATAAAATTGGAAGATGTTCAGTGTCCATTGGTCTGTGCCTGAGCCCTTCTCCTCCTCCTCCTCATGCTGCGAACGTAGGGTAAAAGTGTGGTGCTCCCTTACCATTTCTCTGGTTTCTTTCTACTGCCATGTTGTCTGAGATGGGACCCCTTCAATGTCCATGACCTTCAATGTCTAATCTTTAAATATTAAAAAAAATAATTTTCTTTAGACTCAGGATCCTGGGTGTCAAGTACTGTATTTCCTGCCCTCAAGCCTTCCCTATCAGCAATGGCCTTCAGAACTGACTCTTCTGCCTCAGAGAAGCTCATGTCTCTTCAGAGTGCACTGTCTGTTGATCTGTTCCCTATTGAACCCAGTAAGTGCAGGAAAATGGACTTAGAAAGTTACTGCTGAATTGTGCAATGAGGCCCCAGTCTAATAGGTCCTGGGCAGTTCCCCTTGTAAATAGGAAGAAACATCTCAAGCATACCTGTGATTTCGAACACAGGGGCACATAGGAATAGAGCCAAACTATCATAAGCTGAGGGTAGAAAATACTCTCAGTTTAAAAAAAAATCCTCCACCAGAGCATCTGATAAAAGATGGGCTTCTTCCCCAACTCCATCTAAGTCTGGTGAAACCTTGCACCCTGCTCTGGGAAACTCAGGAGCTCCTATGGGTCATGGGTCCAGTTTGCACATCCCTTCATTGGTACCAACCAAGGACAAGCATTGTGAACCCAGGGTGGGACAGTCGTTGGCGTTGTTCATAGAGAACCAGAGAGCCCCATGATCCAGTTGCACCATTGTGTTTTGATGGAAAGGCATCAACATCTAAGGGCCTCTTAACTAGCTCCAACTCCACATCCTGACAGAAGCTCGCACCAGAAATACAATTTCTCAACAGATATACTTCCTCAGAAGATATTATCCTTCCAGATCCAGGGTCTCCCATGTTATCAAACATGGTTCTTACATGGGAGGTCCTGACACCATCAGTGGAGGAATGGTATGAAAGGAGAAGTCGGTGTCCCTTTCCTCCCACCACCCTTCTTCAGATGTCAGCAGGCCCATATATCAGTTTCCAGACTTTCCATGACCTACTGACATAGGACAGGTGCAGAGGCAAGCACCCCAGTCCAGATTCCTTCTACCCAACAGCCTGTTTTTTTTATGGGAATCAAACCTAGAAAATGTGGGTCAGAAGCCGTTCAGGCCATACTAAACAGTAGTAGAAAAGAGTTTGCTACACAGCCAACTGGAAATGATACTTAATATGGGCTCACCTTCATCAGATAACTCAAGAGGACTTCAAAATCCTTACTATTTTAGAATACCTTCTCTCCTTAACGACATCAGGTCCTTCATTTAGCTCACTATGGGTTCACTGGGCAGCTGCCAGTATCAGTCATCCTCCCATTTATAACCACTCTGTTTACCCAACTGATGACAGTACATTTTTGAAAGGCCTAGTTAGGACCTTTCTATCTATGACTAGGCTTACTCTGACATAGGACCTCAGTCTGGTCCTCTCAGTACTCAAAAATGTCCATTTGGACCCTGGGCTTTGTGTTGCTTATCCCAAATATCCATGGAGGCCACTTTTCTAGGTGCCATTGTCTCAGCACAAACAATGAGTGAACTGGACGCCCTTATGGATGATCCACCATATACAGTCTTCCTCATGAATAAAATTTCTCTTAGACCACCTCTGAAGTTTATATCAAAAGTGATCTTAGATTTCCAACTGAAACAGATAATACACCTGTCACATTGTCTCAAGTGGCTCCTAACCAAGAGTGCCAATCTCAGGGCAGACTGTCAAAAGCTGGGCAGACACCCCAAATGGCTGATATGTTCTATAATTAGATTTCACCAGCACTAACAAATGCGAACTCCTGGATCACTTTAACAGTGTTACCAGACAGGCAGACGCCTTAGTCTTGGATTTAGTGACAAATGGTCACTTACACACACACACACACCCAAAAATGAAAAACCACAAAATATTCAGATTGTTCTGTCTGAAAAGACCAGTGACTTACTTCAGATTAATTTGTACCTTAGATCTCACACCAGAGAGAACACTGGTAGCCAATACTACAGCGAACTAATTAAGGATTTATTAATTAGGAAAAAGAAATGAGAGGATTATTTACTGGTTAGAGCAGGCAACATATATACACAAATGAGTTGAGTCTATGGTTCCAAAAGGTGTCAACAAAGATGTTATCATCTGTCAGCACTAAATATCTTTTTAGGGATAACCCAGGTTGAGCCTCGGGATCTCTGCTTTTTGTTTCTTAGCTCCAGACCTAATAAGAGTTCAAACAGCAAAGTGATGAAAAATCTTCATGTCAGCTATCTTCATTGCCATCTTCCAGTATTCTAACTGATAGGATGTGCTTCCTCTCACGTGGCACCTTCATGGGTTGTTAATGGATCATTAAGTCAGCCTTGTATTGGAATGTTCTCCAAAGGCCCAGTTATTTCTTATAGTTTTTGTGGATGGGCAGGGAAAGAACTTTTCCTGCCTAGGCTTACAAGTTCAGAGCAGGCATTTTTACAATTATAAAACAAAACTTACATATTACCATATAGCTTGGGATACAAACTTCATAAATAAGGTTAATGAAGGCAGGAACTTACAAGCATTTAATAGGGTGTGTCTACATTGGAGGCTCTGTTAAGTCATCTTAACAAGGTCAACTTTAAGTTGACTTAAAGTCGACCTTGTTAAGTTGACTTAGAGAATTCACATTGAAAACTGCTGTCAACTTCCTGCGTCCACACTGGCAGGTGCCAGGTCGATGGAGCAGTGGTGCATTTTGGGTAGCTGGGAGGGGGCCTGGAGGCCAATTAGGTCGACTTAAGGACTTTCCCCATCTACACTGGCTTAAGTCGACTTAATAAGATCAACTTAAGCGTTAAGTCGACCGTAAAAGGTGGTGTTATTAAGTCGACTTAAGGAAGAGCTAAAGTTGACTTAATAAAAGCCCAATGTGGATGCAGGAGTCTGTAGGTCGATTTAACCTTCCTTATGTCGACCTAAAGCTCCAGTGTAGACATACCCATGGAGGCTAAACACTAAATGCACTCTCACAGCACCTCTCTTGAAGAATATTAACATATAACATCTGCACTTGTTCCCAGCTTTGAATGTGTCAGAATTCATCTGACTTCAACAGACTTGTCCACAGCTGATATCTGGTTTAGCAGTGTCACACCACCTTCTTCCCAAAACTGTAGGCACTAGTGAAGACAGGAGGCTTCATTCCCTAGGCATCCATTGAGCTGCGGTGTTTTACCTACAAAGAAAATGATTTATGAAACTACCTAGACTGGTATATATCATCTGTAGAACAGATGAAAGTGAAGGCAATCTCCTCCCAAAGACTTTCCAGATAGATTTTAGGGTTAATTTTTCTGTGCTAAGAGTTGTCTAACACTCCTTTGCCACAAGATGAGACAGCTCACTCTAGGAAAGCCCTGGCAACTTCTGTAGCCTTCAAGATGTTCCTGTTTTAAAAATTTGTAAAATGGAGAATTGGGATTTGGTGCATACCTTTTCAAGACATTATGCTTTAATGTAGGCCTTGCAGAGGTCCTCACGTTCTTGTTCTCAATAAGCACTGCTTGTAAGTCACTCACAGTGGAATATACATAGGAACCAGCACTCAAAGAAGGAAGGGAAGTTACTAACGTTGCACAGTGGCAGGAGTTGGAGATGTGGGATCCTATTACCCACCATCCTCCCCCTCTGTGTTAGATCTGAGATATGATTCCTGGTAGAGAAAGAACTGAAGAGGCAGTCTGGCTCCACAATGCCATGTCCCTCCTCTCCTTCACACTCCTTTACCCCCTCACTTGCAAGACCACATAGCCCACTGCTCGCTGTTTCCCATCTATGAGACCCCCACCACTTGCTGCATTCCTCCAACAGTGTGTGCAAGAAGGTAAACTGGAGGGAGAGTGGAGTGGAGTGCGGGCAGAGCCATGGATAGAAGTGGTAAGATAGGGAGCTAGATTGTCTCAGAGGAAGCTTCGGCCCACTACCCATGAATGTAGGTGCAGACCAACAGAAAAGCCCAGCAAAATCATCCATTCTAAGGCACATGGAATGCACATCCAAAATGGAATACACATCTTGAAGAACTCCAGTTACTGTACCTCTCTCTTGTTCAGCTATTCTGCCAGTTTGTTTTTTTTTAGATTTTATTTAATCATAAATAATACTAGTCCTGACATTAGTGCAGGGAATTGGACTAGAATGATGACCTCTTGAGGTCTCTTCCAGTTCTATAATTGTAAGATTACATGTGCTTCAAACTATTGATTTATTTACCTAACTTAATCTGCCACTTGTCAATTTTCTCCATTCTCTACTTGTCTACATTTTCTACAGATAATGTTTGAATTTTCATAATAGAAAATGCTATCAAATATTATCGAAAAGTTTATTGTTATTGTACATTTCCACCATAATTTTATATTATACTGGGTAGTACTACCTTAACACAGGGATAACACTACATCCCTGACTAATCTATATTCTTATTTACAGATGTTTCACATAGTTCACACGTATGTTACAGTACAATATATATTTCTATGGTTTATGCTAAGATCATTATTTTGAATAGGTTGCAGTGTCCAATGAAACACATGACATCACTAAGTAATTAATCAATCAATCATTGTAAAAAATGACTGAAAACCGATAATATTCAAATTCCTTGTAAAGACTTGTTAAAGGATCATGCTAAATGTTTATACTGAAAAAGGAACTAAATGTTGTTTGTAATTTGTTCCTAGGTTACTGTTTAGCTACATTGCAAGACTACATTGTATCACATTATTGATCCAATCATAGTATGAACAACAGGTCTGTGTTTATTGTGCATGAAATATATAATTCAGAAGGCACAGGGTAAAGGTCGAAGTAAAAAAAAACAATTCTGTTGTTAACTGGCCTAATTGATATCTCTAAGCTTTGGGTCTTGATCCAAAGCCCTTAAAGCAAATGGGAGTCCTTCCACTGCCAGTATATTGGACCAAGCCCTTGAGAGTTTATATAACAAAACCAAATAAAAATAACAAGACAAATACGTATATTCCAAATGCATTCCTTGTGTGGTGCTTCTCTTCACAGTAGTGGAAGTCTCTGTACTTATTCCATATGCAAACAATTTGTAAAATGAACTCATTGTTTTAGTTTTCTATTGAGCTATAATTTCTAAGGATGTCCTTCTCCTAGGGAAGAGTCTAACTAAATGGAAGACAGAACCCACTATGACTTTCTCCACTGTGCTGGATTCACAGATATAAAGCAAAGTATAAGGACCTTCCACTGAAATAAACTGTAACATCTAGGAGGGGCAGGCCTGCTAAATGCAGAGAGAAGGAGAGAGATTTTGTTACCATGAGCATAAAAAATGTTGGCAGCAATCCTTGCAACCACAGAACAGCACAGAGTAACGATAGTTGCATTTTAAAAATGTCTGAGAGGACACATTTAACATCTTATGGGCTAATACGTGATAATATCTACTCACCCTCTCTTCCTATAAAATTCTTGCTTTTAAATAGCTTTTACTCTCACTTTGCAAAGTAGACACTGCAATAAAAATTAGTTATTTTCAATGTCTTCCCTAAATCTAGCCTAAGATTTTACCTACACTACCAAAAAATATTAGGGATGTACAAATTGAATTAGAGATGTGCAAGTGAATGCCCAACACCTATTGAATTTCAATGGGACTTGGGTACTAACTCCCACAAGCCCCTCTGAAAATACTAGTCTCCCCCACCTATGTGGGAAATATACATTTACTGCCACCCCATACTACTGACTTTGTACAGGCTATTAGCTGCATCCCAAACTGATTGAGAAGCAGCATACACCTGAAGGAAATGATGAAGTAGACATACTTCATTGATCTAACTTTACTGTGTCATTCCCAAATAGGTTTCATGGGATTCAAGTCAGCATCCAAAAGAATGAGAAACCTTGAAGCTGACTTAATTCTGGAGCTTTACACTGGCATAATGTTAATAACATATAAGGCAATAGGTGTTTTGCCATTATTGACTTCGCTGAGAACAGGAACAGTCACTTGAGAATTTCCATGCTTCATTTTTCTTAGAATGGTGGCACCCAATAGGATGACTAATGGAACATTAGATGAATGGACAGTTGATGTCCTCCTTTTATTTTTGGGTCAATTCAACAAACTCCATCACTCAGATCTCAGAATGGTTGATTCTGTGAGGATCTGCCAGCGTAGTGATAAAGTCTCCTTTAATGCTTCAGAACAGTTTATTTCAGTGTAGTCTCACTACTTTTTGATACACTATGGGCTCTCTGTGGTTAGGTTTTTTTTCCCCTCTGGTGTACATAATTGCCTCATAAAACTTAAACTGCATGATCATTCTTAATTCATTTTATAGTGATACTTTCATGGCTGCTTGGGGATTGGGACATGTCACTCATTCTAAAAGACTTTGGTTTATCTAAATGACATCACTGTATAACTATAACATACAATCTGTTCTGCATTAGAAATGATAGTACAACAGAATTTCTCTTTTACTCATTTGAAAAGCTTACTGACCTAGGGCCTTATTCTTAGGGCTTTTATGCAATTAAAGATACAGTTAAATACTAGCAAGATTTTCCTTAGGTGCCTAAACACCTTTAAAAATCTGGCCTCTAATAAATATTTTGTAGAAATTTCTAACCGCTTCCTGGAAATATTTATTTTTATGCTCCTTTTAGTTTTTCTAATTAAACTAGTGGTTGTTCATTAGGGAAATGTGACAGCTAGGATGAAGTGAGGAAGAGAGAAGGCTACATATATGTTACATAGGGAGCTTCATGTGTGTCTTATGGCAACAGCAAATTCTCACGTATATCTTTACGGCAAAGAAAAGTACACAGAGGACTCTTGAGTGGCAAGTTCCTTGTGAAATCTCAGATTTTATCTTTAACATCTAGTCATGCCTTTGTATTTCTTTCACAGCAATTTTATTTTATTACAGTTTTCTTCCTCTTGGTTCTCAGAATCTTGTATTTATTCTGCTCCTCAAGTACATTTATTACAATTTTCCTACTAAATTACAAATATCTAATCTAGCATTTTGATCTTGTATAGTTTAAGATTTTTCAGTGAAATGAGAGATCATGGTATATTCTTAAAGCATCTTAATAAGGGCCAACCATGTGTCAAAAGAGAGGAGAGCCATGAATCATGAAGACTGATTGGTATATCTTTCATTCAAAATCTTAACACTTCCCTAAGTTCTTAAAGCTGGAGCCTGAGGTACTTGATAGAAGTGTCTTTTTATTCACCTCCATTATTCTGTTTCTAAATTTAAAAGCTTTCATGCAGTCTGAACACCAGCTTCTTGTTGTGTTCTATTGCAGTACTGAATTTGGAGGACTGTGTGGGAGATTTACAAATTCCGTATGCCACAGCTATCTTGCAATTTATAGATTTGGCATTCCTTGGAGATGATCTGCCAAATCAATTAATGACACTAGGGGTATGTAGGTGAAGCCATTGGTGGTATTTCTTGCCCACAAAAAATGACACGTCTGGTGACACTTGCTATAAACCATCCACTGCACTCCTTCCTGAGGAAGGTAAGCAGTGGCGATACTGGAATGAGTATGTCATGTATATTTATATTGTGGAATACAATACTTACAAATTTATTTGTTTTGAAGTAAAAAATAAATTAGGAAATAAGTTAGAGGAAATAATATCTGACAATATGAACTTGGCATACAGAGGAGGCAAGTAATTAATGACATTCATTTACAAAGGCATAAAAAACAGAGGATTAAATAACCTGTAACTAGTTTATTTGTTTTTGGTCATACCAACTTGTGAGTACACAGAAATGTAAAGGTAAGATGACTTTGGTCATATGGGATCCTATCAAAACAGTGCATGGGAGTTTACACTCTTTCAAATTATCCAAAATGCAGTGATTAATAACAGTCTAATTTCCCTTGGACAATCATTGTTATTACTTTTTTTTCAAAAATCCCCATATTTACCTTATTCCTTTATACTTTATATTAATGATTTTATATTAATTTATGATTAACTGTATAGCCGTGATGCCTATATCTCAGATCTTGTCATGAAATTATGTTCTAGTACTATCCTATCACTGCAGCATTTCATTTATTTTTCTTTTTGTCAATATATTACCTATAATATCTTCAGGCAGAAATCCATGTAACAGACACAGTTTTTGTGACTCGAGAACAAGTCATATCTTGGAGAATCAGACAATATTCAGATTCATTCTCACATTTCCCTGGACCTATCTCCATTCTGCTCTAATAAATTATATGTATTTCTGCTGTATGTAAATTTTCAGGGGCTGTATACTTTTCAGTGATACCTGATCAATTTATGTTTTATTCCATCATATTTGAAACAATGGCTTTCGCTACACTAAGCATGACTGTCTATATACCATTGAAACAACTTACCACAGGGTGTTGTGGAACCTCTATAACTTCAGGTCTTCAGATCAGGACTGAATATCTTTCTAAAAAGATATGCTGTGGTTTGAACAAAGCTATGAGATTGCTACAGAATTACTTGAGGAGGTCCTTTGGCCTGTGTTATGCTTGAGGTCAAACTGGACGATCATCATAGTCTCTTCTGGCCTTATAGTCTAAGAACTGATGTAAATGTGGTGAAGAGAACATGGCGCATGTAGGCTATTCAAGAAATGGATGTAAGCAGCAAAATATTGTAATTTACTTCCTTATGACATTCAGTCACTTCTGTGAGGAGTGGTGATGTAGCAGAAGATCTAACTACAAGGAGGATCTTAGACTCACTCCTAAACCGCACATCAGACCAAATTCTGATCTCTGTTATACCTGTGAGATTGCACTTCTGAAACAAAGAACAGAACTTCATGCACAAACTTTAACTTACATTGCACCATTCCTTACAAAATTCAGATCTGACATAAGTGGTCAAAACACGCTTATCTTCAGTGGGTGTTGCATCTGTTTACAGGAAACAATTAAGATGTCTGTACACCAGCACAAAGAGCCTGGACAACAAAACAGAGGACATAGAACTAACAGTGCAAGGTGAAAATCAGATATCATAGGGTGGAATAGTATTCATGATTGAAATATAGGTATTGTAGGGTATGTGCTACCTGTGCAGGAAAGAATGAAATGAAAATAACAGTGGTGGAGTAGCAATGTATATAATGATGAGGTAGACTACAAAGAAATAAGACGTGATGGAATAGATAAAACAGAATCTGTCTGGGTAAAAATCACTTTGGGGAAGAAGAGCAAGAGATGGTCTGCTGACAAAGGGAATGCCATTGATCTAATCTACATGGATTTCAGTAAAGCATAGGAAATTATTAGTTAAAGTGGAGAAGATGGGGATTAAATAAAAGAACTAAAAGGTGGCTAAGGAAATGGTTAAAGAGAAAACAACAAATAGATACTACTGAAAGGTAAATTGTCAAGATGGAGGGAGGTTTCTAGTGGAACCCCAAGAACTGGTGTTGGGGCTAATCCTATTTATGTTATTATTTATTTTAATCCTATTTTCATTAATGACCTTGATATAAAAAGTGGGAGTCTGCTAATACAATTTTATGATAACACAAAGTTGGAAGGTATCGTCACTACAGAGGAAGACCAAAATATCTTACAAGAAATTCTGGACAATCTTGAAAACTGGATCAATAGAAATGGAATTAAATTTAATAGTTCAAGATCATGTACCTAGGGGTTAACAACAAAAAATTCTGCTACAAGATGGGGACATACCAGTTGAAAGAGGTAGAGGAGGAGAAAGAGCTGGGTATTTCAATCACAGGATACCTATGAGCCACCAATGTGATGTAACCATAAAAAGGCTAATTCAAACCTAGGATGCAGTAAGTGAGGTATTTTCAGGAGAGACTGGAAAGTGTTACGGTCATTGAACAAGGCACTGGTCAGACCTCATTTGGAATGGTGCTTGCAGTTCTGATCTCCATGTTTGAGAAAAATGGATTCAAACTGGTGCAGAGGACTACTAGGATGATTAGAGGGACAGAGACACTGCCTTAGGAGAGGAGACATAAGGAGATTGGCTTGTTTAGCCTAATAAAATGAAGGCTGAGGGGAGCTAGGATTACTCTCCATAAACACATCAAAAGGCTACATACTGGTAGGGAAACGAGTTAAGGGCCAATGTTGGTACAAGAGCAAATGGTCATAAACTGGCCATCAACAAATTTAAGCTTGAAATTATATGAAATTTTCTAACTATCAAAGGAATGAAATTCTGGAACACCCTTCCAAAGGCAACAAAACAAAACAACAACAAAAACACACCCCGCCCCCGCCAAAAACAAACAAACAAACAAACAAACAAACAAACAAAAAACCACCCTGCTCTAAGATTGAGAGATTGAGCTTCATGCATTTAGGATGGGGATGGTGCATCCAAAAATATCCCCAATAGCCAGAGATGGGACTCTAGACAGGGGCTCTAAATTACTATAAAGAATTTTTTCTATGATGTCTGACTGGTGAGTCACGCTCGCATGCTTAGGGTCCAATTGACTGCGAGATAGGGGGTTGGGAAGGAATTTTTCCCCAAGGTCAGATTGGCAGAGACCCTGGAGTGGGGGGCTTTACCTTTTCCTGCAGCATGGACTGTTAGGGGTGGGTGGGGTGGGGTATGAACTAAAATAAATAATAGATTCTCTGTGATTTGAAGTCTTTAAATCAGATTTTGAAGACTTCAGTAACTCAGCCAGAGGTATGGGCCGATTTTAGGAGCTGGTGGCCTGCAATGTGCAGGAGGTCAGACTAGATGATCATGACTATCCCTTCTGGCCTTAAAATCTGCGTCTGGGACACAATACAGTTGGTGGTGCTAGAAGTGTTGCTCTTTTGTCCCCTGCTAAACGACCTTCATAACACTACCAGAGGAATATATATAACCTCTGTTTAAAACTACCTTTTAACATACATTTTGCTCTATCAGAAATTTGATGTTTTAAAAATAAGGAATGGTTAAAAAATATTCAAGTTGGCTGTCCTTTCAAATGCAGACAACAGGTCTCTAAAATAATATACAATGCACAACTCAGTAATAGTTTGGACAGGGTATAAATCATCCTGAGTAACTTGATTATTCAACTCTTAGATTTTGAACACAATTAACTATGGATTCCAAAATGGTCAAAACAACTAGAAAACTAGTAGAGGATCATCAAGATTTAATACTCCCCTTTTGTTAGCTTTTGCCAACATCAGCTAAACCAACCCCTCTGTTATGAAAACTGCCCGTCCCTTCCCATCTGCTGCCCAGAGCTCCATAATGGCTCTGCGAATGTGAATCCTTTTAAAAGTCCTCCTTTGTCAGCTCTGTTCTTTGGCCTCTGTTCTTTTTCCCCTCTCCCCCTTCACCAGGGTTAGCCAACCCATTATCCGTCAGGTGTTTCCACCTGAGTATATCAGCATTTAAAGGCTAACAAGCAATCATTGTCCCTGGTCCGGCCGAGATCTTCTGAGGCTATGTACACATGGCACATTTGTCCCATAATAAGTTGTTGCGGGACAAGCAAAGCGCTATAAATATAATGCTTTACCTTGTCCACATAGCACGCCTTGTAGTGAAAAGGAGCATTCACACGCTCCTTTGAATTTTTATTACAAGGAGCAGTGCATGGTGGACACCTATCCCACCATGCACTGCCGCAGCCAGCCTTTCGGCTGGCAGTGGTGCTCTTTCCCCCGGCTAGCTCCCCGGGGTTCCCCCACAGGGCTGGTGCGTGCTGCCCGGGGTTCCCTGGGGCTAGAGCCCCACTGGGGGTGTTCCCCAGAGCCCAGTCACCCAGCTTGGGGGGGGGAGGGTTAGGGGCTACCGTGCCGAAGTGGCAGCCCCAGTACCCAGCCACTCTGCTTCCCTGATGGCCTCGACTGGCACTCTGGGACATTTCCAGAGGCTGTCAAAATAGCAAGGACCATACACACGGGCTCTACCGCGGAACAGCTGTTCCACGGTAAGCCTAACCACACTCGTTTTAGATTGTTTACCTGTTGCACAGCAAGAGGGCTGTTGCCGCGCAACAGGAAACATGTACATGTGTACGCTCACAGCCTTATTGCACAGTAAAGAGCCTTACTGCACAATAAGGGCTGTAGTGTGTACATGGCCTTAAAGAGCTGGTTAGGTCAAATCACTAAAAAACCAGCAGGGGAACACTTCAATCTCTCTGCTTACTCCATTGATGACTTGCTAATAGCTGTGCTGAAACCAATGAATAACAAATCACAGCTTCAAAGAGAAACTGCAGAACTTGAATTTATATGCAAATTCAACTCATTTGCCTTGAGGTTAAACAAGGACTATGGATTTTTCTCACATTACAACAGGTGATTTGAGCTCACCTTCCTCTACCGCTATGTCTACACTTAGCGATTTAGGTCGACTTAAATAAGTCGACTTTAAGTCAACTTACAGAGTCCACACAGGACTCCTAAGTTGACTTAAGGTGGGCCTTACTAACTCGACTTACAGAGTCTATACTAGATTCTCTAAGTCGACTAGTTAGGTCCAGGAAGAGCCAGCCCCACACAGGGCTGGCTCTCCCCGAGGCAGCAAGCCCCAGAGAGGTCCGGGGGAGAAGGGAGTGTGGAGCTCCCTTCTGCCTCGGACAGCTCGGCTCCCTTCTGGTCGGGACCGCTCAGGTCCCGGGCAGAAGGGAGCCCTTCTAGCCGGGACCAAGTGGTCCCGGCTAGAAGGAAGTCGGCTGGGACCCCCACGGGTCCCAGAAAAAGGGAGCTGCCGATTCCTTCTTGCTGGGACCCGCCCTGACCAGGGCAGGGGACTGAGCCAGGGCAGGGGGCTAGAAGCTGGGGGCTCAGAATGGATCTGGGGTTAGGACTGGGGGCTGAGCTATAGCCAGGAGTGAATCTGGGGCCACACTGCAGTAAGGGGCTGGGAGTAGAATGGGGTTTTGTACTCATGGGGGTTGGATCAGTCCCACCGTGTCCCCCAGATATTCCTCCATGCCCCCTTATGAGGGCATACCCCTCAGTTTCATGGACCACTACTTTAGCTGACAGGAGAGAGACATTTTCTGACCAACCGACAGCGTACAACTTCAGCCACCACTTTGTCATGTCTGAATTGGGCCAGCTATCTAGTTATTAAGATGGCCTGTTAGTGTAGTGGTGTCAGCCTCCAAGTGCTTCTGAGTTTTATTAATCCTAGACCTGATCCTACTCAGAGTGAAGTCAGAGGCACTTTTGTAATTTATTTCAATGGCAACATATTCAAAGCTTACTCATGCTTCCCATTTGACTTTGCTTTTCTGTACCTTTTTTCCCCCCTTCCATTCAGTATCACCTTTCTCCAGCATGGCTCTTGAATAACTGTAAGAGACTAATTCTTTATATAAGTTTCCAATGAATGCTTTGTTGGCATACCTGAAAATATCACCATCTACTTTTTCCCTAATAGATTCTGGTGTTTTCATATTATGGAAATTTAATAAAGAGATTTGTATTTTAGAAAAAGAAATGTCAGCAAGTTGTGTGGAATGGGATAGGGGCTACAGCATAACCCATATTCTTCAAATGCAATTATTTCCTTTCAAAGTAGCACAGCTGTTCAGCAATCAAGGACTAGCTGTACTCCATATGCTAAAGCCAGATGTCCATGTTGTGTGTATGTAAGAATATTCACATAGTCAGATCATATTTGGGGGAGGCAGTGTCCAGGGAACAGAAGTGTGAAGAGTTTCCAAAACTACTTTGGGCCAAACTGGTAATAATCAATCCTTTTTTTGGCTAGGAAAAGTCTTGCATTTTGTGAAGTGCTAACTCCTTTCATAACCAAAAAAGCCACAAAGAACAAAGCCCTGTTCTAAAACAGTCACTTTAGTTTAAGCTGCCACAATCTTCAGGGAATACTTCTGCTCTAACACTTGGTGAGGATCAAAGCTATAAATGTTGAATCATACGATTATTAAGGCAGGGGTGTAACGATTTATAGATGGGCCCCACAAATAGAAATTTGGGAAAAAAGCCCCTCTATCCTCCAGCACACAATTTCCTTCCTCTCTTCCCCACATTCCATATTATATCTTCTCACTCGCTCCACCTCATTGCCAAGCCCATCCACATGAAATGCTCACCATATATACCTCCCTCTTCTGGCCCTGCTAACACTCTTCATCAATCTTGTACCACTTTCAGCCTAACACCAACGTTATTTATTTCTATCCATGGGACTGGCAGCCATAGGAGATTTGGGTGAGTGAAAGGTGTTTCTCTCTTGGCCAGAGGCATTGGAACAATTTTTATAGTGGGGTTACTGAAAAGCTTTGAACAAAACCATAAACCCCATGTATGATGGAAACCACTTCAAGCCAGAGCATGCTGCTGCACCCTCAGCATCCCTAGCTGAAGTACCTCTGCTCTTGGCTGCCTTTGTGGCACAGAAAAGGTCTCCCTCTCCAATCCCCTTGTAGGGACTAAGAATCCCCCCTACCCACAGATTGCCTGGGAAAGGGAGACAGGTGAATGGGTCTTCTCCTGTAGAAGGCCACCAGCAGAGTCTCTGTCTCCTGGAGCATGAAGGCCCCATCAGGGTTAGGACTACGGGAGGGGCTGAAGGTATTTCTCTCTGCTTCTCTCCATGGAGAAAAAGCTGAGGGGAAGATGTTGCTGTTAGGAGTTGCAGTGAGGGAGTTATGCTCTGAGCTCCTTTGTTTCTATCTGTGTTACTTTCAGCATTGTTAGAGTTCAGGACAAAGGACAACAGAGGTACAAGCATTAGAGCAAGGATTCCCTCATTGCATTGGTCCTGCACTCCGCTGGGAGGGGCACAGCCTACTAGCAAGTTGGGATGGCACACCAAGCATAGGCAGGATTTACACCCCTGTTTTAGAGGTAATCGATTTTCTCATGTCCCAGAAAGTGGATTCTCTGGAGAAAACCATTTCTGAAGATAAACTGAAATCTCAAACAGATGAAATCTCAATTAAGCATAAGAGATGGTAAAGTTTCCAGCTTGTCATTGCCTCCAGTAGTTAGTAACATGGTAGTTGTCCTTGTGAAAGGAAATTCTATGCAGAAAGCAAAAGGACCCTGGAAAACAAGACGGGGGAGAAGAGGAATAAGTTATGGGACTTCTGGAAAGAACTGGGAGAACTTTTTATTGAATGGAATTCTGGGGGTGCATCAGCCACCAAGCTATATCCCCGCCCCAAACATACACACACCCCCATATAGTAAGAAAACAACAGTTCAGCAAACTTATCTTGCCCTTCTAAACCTCTGCATTTCTACACAGCTTGTTCAGATAACACTACCAGCCTGAAAGTCACATGGTTCCCCTGGTATAGCAATGGAATATGGAGCAAGGAAAGTAAGAGAGAGAAAGTTGCATATTGAATCACGGTTACTAGAGTCAACTGAATGACTTCACAGGGTTACCAAGGGCTGGATGCAGCCTTTTACTTCTGTGAGTACAGAATACAGATTCTTCCGCTTCTATGAAACCCAGACTTGAAAAATTACAGACCAAGATAATTCAGTGATCTTTTTTTTCTGGCTGGTTAAGAAACACAAATCTCTTCTCTGGTGTTAAAATATGTCTATGCTCTCTGGGATATGATAATGTCCTTTTTATTCCTTGTGAAGCTAAAAATGGTTGTTGGAGAACACATTTACATTTTTCCTTCTCTGGAAGATGCCAGATAGTTTTTAGAGTACTGCAGGAGATGAATCACAGAAGAAAGATACAGCTATTACCTCTAAGAACTATGGGCAGTTCTAAACTTGCATTTGAAAACGTTTTACAGTATTGTTGGACCAGAGTTTTAGACAAATTCCAAAGGGGTAGCCGTGTTAGTCTATTGTAGAAAGACAACAGAGTCCTGTGGCACTTTTAAAGACTAACAGATTTATTTATCGCATGAGCTTTCGTGGGAGAAAATCCCACTTCGTCAGACGCTATGAAGATAGGAAAGTTAGACATTCAAGTGCCTAATTTCTATGGAAATCGATAATAGTTAGATGACTAGACACTGGACAATCCCACAGGCACCTTAGGCAATGAAATATATTTTAAAAACTGGCCCTAAGTGTGAAAATAACTTTTGAAAATGTGACTTAGGAGCCTAAGTTACTTAGGCACTTTCAAAAGTTTTACCCTAAGTAAATTATATTTTTACACGTTTGTTTTCTTTCTATCAATGTCCCACATTTAATATTTAGGAAGCAATGATGAAATAATTTCCTCATTCAGTATATTCTTTCAAATGCAATGTGGTTTAGTTACAGGTCAGCCAAGCAATTACAGTAACTCACCACCATCACCTGCACACATCTTTGGTTCTTGCTCAAAATATAGCCCTTTGCTGTAACAGAAATGGACATCTCATTTAAGACATTCCTGTAACGGGCCTAGTGTGAGTGGGCACTTCTTCAGAACAGTTCAGACTATTCTCCCCTGGGTTAGAATGAATCACATGTGACAGATGGTAACCACATCACTTAATATGCCACTGGAAAGCACTCATACAATGGTGATAAGGAAAACAAACAAGGAGTCCTGTGGCACTTTTAAAGACTAACAAATTTATTTATCGCATTTAACATGGAACTTTGGAACTTGTCAATATGGTGATAAGGGCAATAGAAGAAACTTTATGAAATAGTTCACGTTTCATACAAAAGCTAACAATGTTATGGTTAAACTTATATGTTGCCCCCCCCTCACTTACTAATAGTCTGTTTTGTTAAAATATTTAAAAATCAATAAAGAGGAAGGTTGGGATGGGGGGGCTTAAAGAAAACTTAGCAGTGACCCAAAAGTACTGAAAGATCTGTTGAGACAGCAAAACTCCTCTATCCCAGCTTGTCACAGGGAGAGCACAAAACCACCCACAGTCCTGCAGTTCATCAAATAGCAGCTAATCATTTCTAGTGCATCTTTGTTCTAAGGCTTTTTGGCAGTTTTATACAGAGGGCTAAATACATTCCTGTTGGAACTCACTGCTGTCAATGAACTTGCACTAGGGATAAATGTAACCGTATATGATCTAAACTATTCATTAAGAACAAGGAATTACTCTATTTTAAAATTATTTGCATGAAAACAAATAAGTGTTTCATCATGTTTTAGTTTTCTAAATCCCTAAATATCTACTTTAGAATACCTCTGACGCAGATCCTAGGAATAAACTTCAGACCACATATGAAGAAAATGTATCTCTTAATTACAGAAAAAATGGTTCAAGAGTCAGGGACTTGGGCAATATTCTCTTTTCAACAATAAGATTTTCATAATGAGAAATACATCCCACCATAATCTAAAAGGAACTTCTGACTCAGCATATCAGTATTGCCATGCTCTCTTTTTCTTTCACCTGAACCAGGGGACTTTTTTTGTAAGCTAAGAAGTTAACTACTGTACTGAACTCTAGCATCTACTTCAAGACTTTATCAAGCCATTCCAATTTATCTTTGTGAAAAAAATAAGCCCTTTGGCTACAGCCTTACTTTCCCTACAGGTGTCAAAAATGCCAAATTGTAATTTAGAAAACACAAGATGACAGAATCCCATTTGTACAATATTTCTTGATGCCAAAAGGCAATCTTATTACAAATATCACAATCTTCTCACAGCATTTGCTGTATTATTTTCCGGGTGGTCTGAGAAGCTGATTCAGAGAATAATGCCACAACAGCAACTTACAGTTCCTAAGGCCAAATATCCAGATGTGTCAATAATCAGTGCAAATTGGAAACAGATGTAGGTCGTTGCTGAATAATAAAATGTAATGAAAATACTTCCTTTGCTCTTTTGTGCTTTCACATACACAAAAATTTATGTTTTCCATATTTTAATGGGTTCATTTATTCACCGCTTGATTTTTATGTCACCAAGATCTTTCACAGTTTTGAGGGGATAGCCATTCTACAGTGAACCAGTAAAGATTAATACATCTGGAGAACTTGCTTAACATCTGGTGTGACTGGTTCTACTTGATCATTTTTTTAAATGAGATAACTTCTATCAATTGGACAAGTGAAAATAGTGCAAGACCAATGAAAAGGATGTGATATTCCTCCTAATATGCCATAGCTAGGCTTGAGAGAACCAAATTTGTATTAGTAAATGTCAGTAAATGTTGATTTCACCATATCCGTAAACCAAAGTAAAAGCCTTTCCGTCAATCACCGAAATTTGCAGCTAGTCAAAGTAAGAAAAAATGCATACTGAGAACATAGAGTTAAAAATCCAGTGATTTAGACTTTTGAACTAGGCTTGTTACAAATGGACAAGCGAATGAATACTAAAAAAGGGCACACTTGTTGATGTAAGGACATTTATTGTGTACATTGGACTTGTAATATTGACAGTTCATATTTTAACAGTTTACAAAGCTTTACATTTTTGAATCTCAGTGCCACTGTCATTAAATAATTCTCAAACCCTTCCCTCATAATTTCACACAACTGAAAACAACCATTGATACTATTCATCAATTATAAAAAAATAAAAATCAAATTCTGCCATCCCTACTTCTAGCTCAGTGATTAGGGCACTCAGCTGAGCAGGAAAAAAGCCCTGTTCAAATCCCTGCTCCCCCCTCAAGTAGAGCGGGGACTTAATCTTTGGGTCTTCCACCTCCTACATGAGTGCCCCAATGACTGGGCTAAGGGTTATGAGGGAAATCTGTTGCCAGCGTGACTTCCTGCATTAACATTGTAGGTACCTAACACCAAAAGACAGTTTGTAGCTGAGAATCCCAAGCAGAGGGAGACACCCCATCTCACACATCCCCCTACTCCCTCTCACTCCCCCCCCACCACCCACACACCCCAGACTTAGCTACTGAACTCCCTGAAAGAAACAGGGCTTAGCACACATCTCTCACCTTGACATTGTTCATTGCCTACCTTGGGTAAGGAGCTGCCAAGAATGCCAGCTTTGTTAATCCCAATGGCTATGTCTACACTTGTAAATTTAGGTCGACTTTAGCTAAGTCGACTTAGCATGTCCACACTTAAATTTAAAGACAACAGAGTCCTGTGGCACTTTAGACAGAGACAGACACCTTCAGGATCTCTACCAGGCATTCTTAAAACTACAGTACAAACCCGCAGAAGTGAAGAAACAAATTGACAGAGCCAGACGGGTACCCAGAAGTCAACTACTGCAGGAGAAGCCCATGAAAAACAACAACAGAACGCCACTGGTCACTACCTACAACCCCCAAGCCAGACCTCTTCAACACATCATCAAAAATCTACAGCCTATTTTACAAGATGATCCCTCACTCTCTCAAGCCTTAGGAGACAGACCTCTCCTTGCTTTCAGACAGCCCCCTAATCTTAAAAGGATACTTACCAGCAACTACAGATCACAGAACAGAAACACTAAAGCAGGAACACAGCCCTGCAGCAGACCACGCTGCCAACTTTGCCCTCATATCTACACTGATGACACCATCACAGGGCCTAATCATGCCACCTACTCCATCAAGGGTTCGTTCACCTGCTCATCCACCAATGTGATTTATGCCATCATGTGCCGGAAATGCCCCTCTGCCTTATATATTGGACAGACAGGACAGTCTCTGCGCCAAAGAATCAATGGACACAAATCTGACATCAGAAATTGCAACACTGCAAAACCTGTAGGGGAACACTTCAATCTCCCTGCTCACTCCCTTGACGACTTGTTAATAGCTGTGTTGAAACAGATGAATAACAAATCACAGCTTCATAGAGAGACTGCAGAACTCGAACTTATATGCAAATTTGACTCAGTTGTCTTGGGGTTAAACAGGGACTATGGATTTTTCTCGCATTACAACAAGTGATTTGACCTCCCCCTCCTCTATGTGCTGTTCCCCAGTGTTTTGAATCCTAACACCTATTTTGATTTGCTGTTACAGCCTGACCTGATGCTATGTCATACACTCCCCTGCATTTAATTTCCTCCCACTCTGTAACTTTCCTATCTTCAAAGCGTCTGACGAAGTGGGATTTTCTCCCACGAAAGCTCATGCGATAAATAAATCTGTTAGTCTTTAAAAGTGCCACAGGACTCTGTTGTCTTTCTACAATAGACTAACACGGCTACCCCTTTGGAACTTAAATTTAAAGTCGACTTAGGGGAGATCTTACAAAGTCGACCTAGAGCGTCCACACTGGATGCCTAGGTCGACTTCTAGGGTCTAGGGGGACCTTGGGCAGGTCCACGGTGGCAGGGGGGGGCACCTCTTGCCAAGTGCCAGGGGGCTCAGCCTTTGCCCCATTGTACCTGAGCGGGCCCCGGGCCAATCGGCCTAGGCAGGGCCCCCGCCCCTCAATGCTGAATGGGAGCTTGGCGGGCTGGCCCGCTCCACCCCTCTGGGACTGGGAGCCAGCATCATGCAGGAACCCGAGGCTGCCCGGCCCATCAGCGGGGAGCCGGCTGGGAGCCAGCCCCAATCCCAGCTGGAAACCCAAGGCCACCTGCCGTCAGGAGCTGGCCCCAGGCCTGGCCACAGTGCATCTGCGGGCCAGCTGGTGGCAGGAGTGGGGCCGGGGTGGGCTGGCTCAAAGAGGGTGGGCTCAGCTATCCCGCCTCGCCCCTGGGTCCTGCACGTCCACCCTGCCTTGCCTTCAGCGGGAAGACAAAGGCAGAGGGGCCAGGAATGAGTGGGCTGCACAGCACAGTTGGGGGGGACGGGACAGCGGGGCCCTTGAAACAGCAGGGCTCAGGGAAATTGCCCCTCTTGTCCCCCCCAAAGGACGGCCCTGCCAGTAGGAGAACATTTCAGTCTCCCTGGACACTCAGTAGCAGACTTGAAAGTTGCCATACTCCAACAAAAAAACTTCAAAAACAGACTTCAGCGTGAAACTGCAGAGCTAGATACTGATTTGCAAACTTGAAACTATCAGACTGGGTCTGAATAGGGACTTGGAATGGTTAACACATTACAAAAAGTGATCGTCCCTGTTCACAGAGTCTCACCTTCTAATCAACTGGTGCGAATGGGCCTCATCTACCCTAACTGAACGGACTCTGCTAACACTTGCCCTCCTTCACCCTGGCATGTGTATATATAACTCTCAACCGTAGTTTCTACTTCATGCATCTGATGAAATGGATTGAAGCCCATGAAAGCTTATGCCCAAAGAAATTTGTTAGTCTTTAAGGTGCCACGGGACTCTTGTTTCTGCCACAATGATTTATTACACTTGGATTTAGGAAAAGTCCAGACCTGGATACCAAGTCTTAGATCCAACTTTGGAGATTCACACCATCTCTAATTTAAATTTAATTTGAGGTGTGCTCATTAGGCACCTATGTAGAAATATTTCACTGTGGTGGAGAAAATGAAACAACTTATTTAGCAACAACTTTTGTTTTTAAAGTAGCTCCATGAAGATTAGGATTAGCTTTGCAAGACATTTTTGATAGAGGTTTGAAGAACAGTCTACAGTAATAATTTTATCAAATGGTCTACTGATGTATTTCAGGGTATATTTAGCCATAGCAAGTAGACCACCTACTTTATCCTGTAATGCAATGAAGACACTAAAATATCTGTCCATCAGAAGTATACTTAACAGCTGAATGCTAATAAGACCCTTTAACAGCCTGGTAGGGAGTGTTGACAGATTTGCATTATCAAATCTTCTCTACTCTGGTGACAGCAAACCAGCTAGCTGGGGGTTTTCACAACATGCAATATTGAGAAAGCACTGTGGTCTATTTGTACGTACTGAATTAAGTGCAAAGGAAATTACAGCTGACTTAAGCAGGAAACATGACCAGCAGATAAAACTCTGACATTTCTTATCAACTTCTTAAAAATCTGCATAAAAAACTTTCTTTCCTTACACAGTCACTACAGGCCTGATCCAAAGTAAAGTTGGACTGGAAATAATTTTTCTGTAACATGAAAATTTCCCTTCTCAAATCAGGACAAAAATATCTTCATACACTCATTTTTTAAAAAAAAAGAAGTTTGGATCAATTACAATTATTTATATCTATAAATTTGAAAAAAATTACCACAGTGCCCTTTTAAAGAAAAGTGTTACTCTAATTATCTTATTTTTCTAAAAAAAAGTTGCTTTGACCCAGAAAATCAGAATTTTCACTTGAAAATCTTCAAATCTTTTTTTTTTTTAAATTGAGTCAAGATGTTTGGTGAACCCAACCCGCTCCCACAACAAATTTTTGCTGAATCAACATCTTCAGGGAGCAAACATGTCATTGCATTCCTGACCAACTCTAATCCAAAGTCCAGTGTAGGCAATAGGAGTCTTTCCATTGATTTTAAATGGGATCAGGCCCACAGGGAGGATATATTTAAGCAGAAAAGAAAATAATATTTTAGTGGTACTAATTCCATGATCAGAAATACATATGCAGCTGCCTTTGATTTTAGAGATGCATACATGTAAAGATAAAGTTTGGTCCTTAGAATATTTTCAGCAAATGGACCAATAGTTACTGCAACTTAAGCAGGGAAATAGAATTTTTATGCCAGTTTTACTTTATTTGCAATATATGCAATAATTGTTGTCTGTGTTATGACACGGAAAGAAAGAGTGCCTAAATGTAGGTAATCTTTTAAGATGAAAGCACAAAATGAAAATGCCACGTTTAATTACACTCACATTGTTCACAATCCATTTCTGTACACACACCCCAAAAAAAACCCCAGAAATAAACACGTTTTTTAAAGCAAAGGTATTTTATATTCCAAAATAAATGAGCCAAAATATATGATACAATAACTTAACCTGGTTTAAAATTGTAACAATTTTTCTGTGTTCAAGGGGCTCAATCCTTTGCTGTGCCAAGCTTAATCTATCTAAACCAGACTTTCAACCCTCCCAATTCTGGGCTGCCTGGGCAATGAAACAGCATCTGGAATAACTGGCTATGTCTACACTAGAAAAAGTTAAGTCGACTTCGTTAAGTTGACTTAAAGCCAACCTTATTAAGTCGACTTAAAGTGGACTAAGTTGACTTAACTTTAACTTAGTCCACTATGTTAAGTCAACCTAATCACCCTTATGTCGACTTAATAAAGTCGACTTAAGGGTTACTCCACATCCACACTGTCCTTAATTTGACTTAAGGAGTCGACTTAAGGCTTAAGTTGGCCTAATGGGTGGTTCTTATTAAGTCGATTAAAGCTTTCATTAAGTCAATTTAAGGAATTTCTTAAGTCGACTTAATGAAAGTCTGGTGTAGACAGGAAGTAATTTAGGTTGACTTAAGGGTCTGTAAATTGACCTAAATTGCTAGTGTAGACATACCCACTGAGAGCAGCCTCAGGGCTGTTCTAAAATACTCTGGTAGCAGTCTGACACTATATTAACTAAAGATCTACTAGAGTGAATTGTGCTTTGCCCTGCTGTTACCCACACACTACTAGGGTACCTCTTGTTTACCCAAATCCGTTGTGCTCAAGGCATAATCCTGTCAAGGCACTTACATTCTTTCCCAATCCATAGAGCTCCAGCAGAACAGCAGCTCTACTTACCTACTTCACACTGTAGGGCTCAGGTTCTCCCATTTGCAGTTCACAGAACTCAGTGTAATCTGATTAATTTAAGTACCCACCCTCATAGGACTCCGGATGTAATTTTCTTTGGGCTTGTGGAATTTTTTACCAGTGACAGAGCCTTACACAGTAATATCCTTATTTTCTATTTATTAACAGAATACACACATTAAGCATAAAATGCTCAGTACTCCCAATAAGGCAGACAAACTTCTCCTGATGGCCAATCAGGATTAGATCATCTGGGGACTCCAATTTCTGTAAAAATAATTAGCAGAGTGTTGAAGTCTGGCAGCTCTAATGTTGGGCTTTATCCTGGAGTCATATTCCAAAGAATTTTCTTTTGGAACTCAGTTTATATAGTTAAAATTTGGGTGTACTTACCTATACCTTAATAATTTTAAACAAAAATACTAATAAACACCAATCCTAGCCCATTACCAAACAGTTCTTTAATCACTCATAATCCACCACCTTAGTTGATTTAAGTATTGCACACTTAGGATGTAACTACACTTGTAAATTAAGTCGACTTAAACTTGCTTAAGTCGACTTAATTTACTCTGCGTCTACACTGCATTTTCCTTAAGTCGACTTAAGCAGATTGCTTAAGTTGTCTTAAGGAAAATTAAGTCGACTTTATTAAACCTCCTTTAAAGTCGACTTTAGGCTTAAGTCGACTTTCTAAAGTCAACTTAAGCCAGTGTAGACCTGGAGGAGCCCTAAGTCGACTTAGAGTTGATTTAGGGCTCTCCAGGACTCCCCCACTGCCATCCCTGCTGGGGGGGTGGCACAGGGGGAGCCTGGCATGCCCCCCCACAGGGCAGGGCAGAGCCCTGTCCACCCTGCCCCTATGCCCTTCCAGGGTCCCTGTCTCCCTTTGCCCCACTGTACCCTGGTACAATGGGGCAAAGGCTGAGCCCCCTGGCAATTGGCAAAGGGTGCCTCCCTGCCAACGTCCACCTAGCCCCTAGAAGTCTACCTAGGCATCAAGTGTGGACGCTCTAGGTCGACTTTGTAAGCTCCCCCTAAGTCGACTTAATTTTATAGTGTGGATATGCTAAGTCGACTTAGCTAAAGTCAACCTAAATTAACAAGTGTAGACATAGCCTTAGTTATGTAACAGACAGAAACAATCAAAGAACCAGACAGAAATTATTCAGATAAACAATAGAGAAGAGGGTACCATAAAGACAAAACAAGAAATGACAATTTCCCGAGGGGTAGCTGTGTTAGTCTGTGTACAGCAAAAAACAAAAAAAACCCCAAGGCCCCAGACTTTCAACTGCCCTAGATATAGCTCTCTAGGCACAGGAACTAGTAAAGGGGGTTGTGGAGCTGGCTATGCTGGCTTACATTAGCCAAGGATTTCCATGGGCAGTGGCGTTGCTACCATAGGGCACGGGAGGCACGAGCCCTGAATGTGCCCAGCAGTGCCCCAAATCCCACAGAAGAGCTGGAGTTAGAGGGGCCATTTTAAATTTCCTGCTCTCCTCCACTCCCAGGCATGTACCCTAGAGTGGAGCAAGGCGGGAAATATAAACAGCTGCTGGCTCCGCCATGTGTGGAGGATCCCCGGCTTGGGGCCAGGCCATGTGGCCGGGGGCGTTTGGGGGCCCAGCGAGGTGGCCAGTGTTGGGGCCCAGCTCGGGAGTGACCAGCTCAAGTGGGGGCAGCTCAGGGGCTGGGGCCCCAACAGAGCAGCTGGATTGGGCTTGGGGCTGCCAGCATGTGGGGATGCATGTGGGGGAGGGGGAATCACTGCAGGGGGCTGTGTTTGTGTGCCCCAAATGTTTTTGGGGGGCAGCAACACCCCTGTCCATGGCTCAAGAATTTCTCTGTTTGCCCCATTGCAGACCAAATGGAACAAGCAGTGATGGGTGAGCCCATGAAAAGCTGGCACATCATACAGGTAATTTGGTTGTATACATCAGGGGTCGGGAACCCCAGGCATGCATGCCAAACGTGGCACACGGGCCAAGCCTGAGCAGCATGCAGCACCGCTCAGGCTCCCCCGCTGGCCCTGCTCCACAGCACAGCCTGGGGCCACAATAGCTGTGTGCCCCAGCTTCGGGACCCTGTTTGCCACACTTCCCTGCTGGGGAGTACACCTGGCCCCTGCTGGCTCTGCCCCCTGCTGAGCAGGGCTGCTGAAGGGGAGCAGGGCGGGTCACCCCAGCCAGAGCCACTGCTGCCGTTGGGAGCTGGCCCTCAGGGCCAGGAACCGGAGACCACTTGCTGGTGGGAGCTGGCCCCAAACCCAGCCCTGCCCGGAAACCTCAGGCCTGGCCCCGCCCCCTTTTGGCCCCAGCACCTGCTGAGGGTGCAGTGGGAGGTGCTGGCATGGGGAGCAGCAAAGGTTGCCGACCCCTGGTGTACATGCATATAATACACCAAATGTATACAATAAACTAAACCTAACACAAGGATAAAAGAAAATGTGTCTATATATTTCAAGTTTTTCTGGTGATAGAGTAGCCCAGACAAGCATATGTGTCATCAAAGCTTAATAAACAATTGTAGGCATTAAAACATACATAATTTGGGTGTGTTTTATTTCTTCTAATAATACTGCAAAACTGACAAAGAAACATAAATAAAGACAGAAAGATGTGCATGTATGGGCACAGTTAGATAATTGTGCATGTAAACATAAAATGGCTCAAAATTAGCATTTGTGTGCATTCATATCCTCTGCTCATGCATAGGGCGATGTTCAGAATAGATTTTTTTTTAAAAATACATTGCCCTATTGTTGAATATACTTTTGAAGAATTAGTGTTTCTGAGCCTTCTACAATCTCATTTCTCTGCTTCCAGTAAACTATATGAGTTTGAGATATTATGCTGCAGGGAGCTAACTGAGACCCATTCTAAAGGCTATCATGTGGCTTTGCCACATGTCCCATGTATGGAGCAGCACATAGCTGTGCTGCCTCAAGAGCAGATCAGGAAGCAGTATGTGTCTCAGTCACAATCTGCTTCTCTAGTGGTACACACCCACCAGCAGTCCTATAATTGATGCACTTTGTGTCCCCTGGCAAGCTGGCCTATTCCCTGTTCTTTCCAAGGGCCAGATTTAGGGGCAGATGACCACCTGAGATTCCAGTCCTGGGTGCACATGCTCATGGTTTTTGTTGTTAGTGACAAAAGAGAAAATATGTCTGAAGTAAAGTATTTCAGATATCCTGTATGTGGATTCATTTTTCACTAACCTTCTAGAATGTTCTGAACCTTTGTAGAATCTTGTTTAACCTTCCAGACTTTCTGACAACCACATTTTCCTCATACTTCCTAGAATGTTGTCAGCCATGCCCTCATGGGTATATAGGGTGTGAGCTGCCACCAGTCAATCAGTGGGATTTAAGAACAAAGGGACATGAAGTGAGAGCCCAGCTGTGATATTGTGAACCTCATTTTATTGTATAATTGTGAAAGTGTACTTGTGTTTTAAGTGGTGAAGATTGTAAGTAGCAATTAAATAAAGGACATATTTAATGAGACACTAGAGACTGCTATCAAACGGCTGTCTATAAAGGTCCAGAACATTCTAGAAGGTTAGTGGGTTGCCTTCTCCCAAATCCAGCCCTCGGTGCACAGTACAATTACTTGATGTTAGCACACTTCAGTTACTCTTAGAATTAAAAATTTTCTATCATCTTAGAGGTAATGTTTTTTATTTGCTTATATTAGGCATGAATAAATATAGATTTACAGATCCTAGTGTGCAAATTTATCATCTTAGCTGTCAGGGATAAATCATGCATTGAAATTGTGCATCAAAGTTGTGAAATGGGCTATAAACATGAGCAGCCTATAAAACTCAAGCTTGGTGAGACTAGCCCTGGCCCTGACCCTTCCACCCCCCACTCCGGGCAGCCCAAACACCAGCAGGCTGGCTGGATGAGCCCAGCTCTGGAGTGGCTCAACATCAGTGCTTGGCAGCCCAGGCACACCTGGAGTTCATGCCCCAGCACTGTCCCACCCTGCCCCAACACACCATGGCTCCAGGCTGGCTGGCCCACACTCAGTGACAGCCCCCATCCCCCATTGCTGGCCCAGCAGCACTGAGCCCTCTCGACCCCAGGCAGTCGGGTCTACCCCTAACCCCAGAGCACCTGCAGTCCCTGGAGCACTGCCAGCCTGAGACACCCAACCCCCTAGATTACCACCAGCCTGCACTCCACCTCACCCCAGAGCATATCCACTCTACCCCCATTGTCAGAATGCCGGTACAACACCAACCCATCCCAGCTCCAGGATGGCTGACCCACCCCGGTCCCTGGAGTGCCACAGGCCTGCCCCGCAAAAGCCTTCCCGGGGCTTATATACCCAGCACCCATGGCTACAAATGCAATAAAAATGTTAAATTTTAACAAATGGAGGGGCCTGGGGCACCATGTGGTCAACGGGCCATCTCTGCTCTTTCCTACACATTTGCTGCTAACCTATGGAGGAGAAACAGCAGTTGTTCTACACTGGCAACTTCCTGCTCTGCCCTGCAACTCAGAGGGAGTGCCTTGTGACTCTGTTCACCCAGCCAGCAACTTTAAATGAGCCACTGTTTGTGCTAAATAAGCATTCAGGATCTGACAATATTTTTTGCAACCATATCATATTATAGGGCCTAAAACGATAAGCAGAGAACACAGTAGTGAACTAAAATTTTTAAAATATTTACACTGAATATTAAACAAACCTGTGACATTCCATATCATGGTGCTACTGCCTGAAGCCGCAGCTTCAGTCTCTGCCATTTCTTGCATTGATTATTCTAAAATTATTTAGGCACAGTTGCATCATTGCAGTTTCTGAAATCATATTGCACAGGCTATAAAAGTTTCTCATTTACAAGGCTATAAAAAGTACCTGTATATTATAAAGCGGTAAATCAGTCTTTGAGATCCAGGAATGTCATAAAGCTCAGTATCAACAAAGTCAGTGTGATTAATCACCGGAGCTACAAAATGAATTTCATCATATTACCATCATAGAATCATAGAAATGTAGGGCTGTAAAGGACTTCAGTAGGTCAACTAGTTCAGGCCTTGCACTGATGCAGGACCAAGTATTTACAAGGCTATCCCTGACAGATGTTTTGTCCAACCTGTTCTTAGGTAATTTGTTCCAGCATTTAACTACCTTTATTAGGAAGTTTGTCCTAATGGTGTCTAACATAAATCACCCTTGCTGCAAGTTAGGCCCATTACTTCCTCTCTCATCTTCAGTGGATAAGGAGATCTTTAACAACCTTTTAGGTACTTGAAGACCATTAGCATGTTCCCTCCTCACCTTCTATTCTCGAGCTAAACAAACCCAGGTTTTTTCAATTCTTCCTCATAGGTCATGTTTTCTAGACCTTTAATCAGTTTTGTTGCTCTTCTCTGGACTTTCTCCAACTTGTCCACATCTTTTCCAAAGAATGGTGCACAGAATTGGGCCCAACACTCCATAAAGCCTATCCGTGCTGAGTAGAGTTGAATAATTACTTCTCATGCCTTGCTTATAACATTCCTGCTAACACAGCATAGAACGCTGTTCACTTTTTTTGCAACAGTGTTATATTGTTGACATTTACATTATTTACATTTAGTTTGTGATTTACTATAACTCCCAGATCCTTTTTTGCAGTACTTTCTTCTAGGCAATCATTTCCCACTTTGTATTTTTGTGATTGATTATTCTATCTCAAGTGCAGTACTTTGCATTTGTCCTTATTGACTTTCTTTCTATTAATTTCAGACCATTTCTCCAATTTGTCAAGATCATTTTGAAATCTAATCCTGTTCTCCACAGCACTTGCAATCCCTTACAGTTTGGTGTTGTCCACAAACTTTGTAAGTGTACTCTGCTCTCTGTGCCATTATCTAAATGATAAATGAAAATATTGAATAGTACTGGACACAGGACAGATCCATGTGGGAACACCACTTAGGGTTCTTTCCAGATTGACTGTGAAGCATCGATAATGATTCTGACACACTTTTCTGACCAGTTGTGTACCAACCTTACAGTTGCTTTGTCTCTAGGCTATGTTTCTTTTATGGTCCATTTTATGTTTGCTTATAAGATCATATGAGAAAGTATCAAAAGCCTTACTAATATGGGGTACGTCTACACTGGAGCCTTAAGTCGACTTAAGGAAGGTTAAGTCAACCTACAGGCTCCTGCGTCCACATTGGGCTTTTATTAAGTTGACTTAAGTGCTTCCTTAAATCAACTTAATAACACCACCTCTTATGGTCGACTTAACGCTTAAGTCAACCTTATTAAGTCAACTTAAGCCAGTGTAGATGGGGAAGCCCTTAAGTCGACCTAATTGGCCTCCAGGCCCCCTCCCAGCTACCCACAATGCACCATGTCTCTGTCAACTTAGCACACTGCCAGTGTGGACGCAGGCAGTCGACAGGAGTTTTCAATGTGGACTTTCTAAGTCGACTTAACAAGGTCGACTTTAAATCAACTTAAAGTTGACCGTGTTAAGTTAACTTAACAGAGCCTCCAGCGTAGACATACCCATGGTGATATATAACATCTACTGCTTCCCTCCATCCACAGGGCTTTTTACCTTGACAAAGAAGGATATTAGTTGTTCTTGACAAATCCATATACCTTGTTACCTAACTTATTTTCTTCTAAGTGCTTTAAAGATTGGTTGATTATTTACTCCATTATCTTTCTGGTTACCAGAGTTAAGCTGACTGGTCTATAATTCCTTGGAATGTCCTTATTTTCCTTTGCATTGATAGGAAAGGGCAAACATAGCACCTCCCCTTTGGGATCTCTCCCACCCTCCATGAGTTCTCAAAGATAGTTGTTAAAGGCTCAGAGACCTCTTCAGGAAGTTCCTTAAGTATTCTAAGATGTTTTCTTGGAAGTATTCAGGTCCTGATGACTTGAAGGGATAGGGCAGTGTATAAGGAGAGCCCAAACCTGTCACCTTCTGGTGAGAAACTGATGAGGGGGAGGTGAGCCTGGGTGGTGGCCATGCTCAGGTTCTCCTTCCAAATCATATACCAGGAGGCAGTGGTGGGGCTGACAGCCCACGGGCAATCTAAGTAGCATATTGTCTATATAGAAACTGCGTTGCCCTAACCAAATTGACCTAAGTGCTAAGCCTCTTTCAGAGGTGGAGTTACTAAGTCGAGGTAGTGGATGACTTACATCGATGGACGCACCATTCTAGTATAGACACATAAGCTTCCTTATGTTGACCTAGCTCTGTAGTATAGATCAGGCCTAAGTAATTCTTAACTTGTTTTTTCCCTATTTTCACCTCAGATCCTACTCAATTCACACTGAAAATCACTTGTCAGTTGTGTAATCACTGCTAACTTTTTTTGGTGAAAACTGCAATTAAAAAGACATTTAACACTTGAGTCACTGCTGCATTTTCTGCTAGTGTCTTTCCCTTCTCACTAAGTAATGGTATTTCTCCATCCTTGTGTCATGGGATGCACATCCATGCACCCCTAGATTATGGTCTGTGTAACTTTCCTGTTCACTTTTGCAATGTAATTGTATGGTTTGATGTCAATTATGCTATGCAAAGTTCCCTTTTGAATGCCCTGTCATATTATCATAGTATCACTTTTCCTGCAGCATCATGTAGGTGAGCACATCAAGCTTACGTGTCTCATGGGGGAGGTCAAACAGAAACGTCTGTCAGCAGCATGTAAACAGCCAAAGCTGCACGCTAGTACCTGGAGGAGCTAACAAAGATGATGCAAATTGAGGTCCCTGGCTCAGACGGGACAAAGAGATCACCTTGGCCCAGGAAGGGGAGCGGAGCTGAAAGGAGACTGAAAACAAAGACTGACACTTGGAGCTGCTGCAGGATTTTTTGCCAGAAACTCTCCATCTTGAAACATTTACAAGAAGGATTGGGCCTTACCTCGAAATAAGCAGAGATGGCTACAAACCAACACAGCCAGACTTGGATGGTGAGATGAGCATAACTGTAATAGTGTTGGTACAATAGCATGTGTTTTATATTTTTTATTTACTCTTGGTAACTCCTGACTCCTTTATTAAATGATTGTGCATTGATTTGCTATATACTCACTTAAAATCATATTCGAATCAATAAACTAGTATTTGTTTTACCTAACGCTGTGCGGACTTTAGGGGATGTGGATCAGAGTGGCTGGGCCAATCCATTTCTCTGATACATGGACAGACGTGAGTCTATGGTGATTGGGGTGGGCCCCAATCCCTGTAGGATGGGAGTTCCCAGTGTGGCATCTGGTGGCTGGGAGTGCTCGCTTGAGGACCATCTCCTGAACAGCCAGAGGGCACTTATCCACTTCCTGGAACCAATTACACATAGAGGACTGGTGTGTACTGATTCAGGAATGAGTGGTCACCTGATCTGGCAAAGCAGGTTAAATCAGGGTTCAGGAGTGGAGATTGGGGAGGTCACAGAGGCACAGTGGACCAGATTCTGGGAGCAGCCTGTCACACCTTGGTCTTCTTCTTGCTTCTAATATATTTGTAAAATGTTTTCTTGTTATCTTTGATGTTCCTAGCTAGTTAAATTTCATTTTATAGCTTAGCCTTTCCAAGTTGTATCTCTACATGCTTGTGTAGTCCATCAAATTTTACTTCATTTCCAGTTTTGAGTTTCAGATCATTGACAATCTCCTGATTAAACCCAGATTTGCTCTTAGCATATTTCCTATCTTTCCTACACAGAGGGCCAATTTGCTCTTGCACCCTTAATAATGTATTTTAAAAACTGCCAACTCTCCTGAACTTTTTTCCTCTTCAACTTGCTTCCCATAAGATCTCACATATCAGTTCTCTGAGTTTGGAGTCCACTGTCTTATTCTGCTGTTTTCCTTCCTACCATTCTATAGGATCATGAACTCTATCATTTTATGATCATTTTTACTCAAGCTGCTTTCCACCTTCAGATTCTCAATCAATTCCTCCCTGTTTGTCAGAATCAAATCTAGAACAGCTTCTCCCCTAGTCATTTTCTCCACTTTTTGTAATTAAAAAATTGACGTTCCCCTTCACTATTAAGTCCTGTGCTTTGGATGATTTTGTTTTCCAAAAAAGCCTCATTCACCTCTTTTTCCCCGTTAGGTAATCTGTAGTAGACCCTTATCATGACTCACCTTTGTGTTTTCACTCCTTTCTCCTTACTCGGATACTTTCAAGATGTCTGCCTCCCACTTCTCAGTGGGCGTGTATACATTTTTTATATACAAGGCAACACCTCCTCCTTTTTTCCCTCTGCCTGTCCTTCATTCTGTCTCAATATTCCAGTCATGTGAATTATCCCACCAAGTTTCTGTGATGCCAGTTAAATTTGTCATAATTGTGATTATTCACTAGTATTTCTAGTTCTTCCTGTTATGCATGTTTGTTATTTTTATAATATGTATTTAGAACATTTATTTCTGAAGTACTGTCTCTTTATATACTATGATCTCAGGAGCCCCATCTCAGTATTGTTAGATATTATGACATATCACTATTAAAGACAAGGGACAACACTCCATCATGTTGAGCTTCTCTTTTCCCCACCCCCTAAATTATGTGCTTATCAATTGGCTGAGGTGATGGTTGGAAGTCACCATATATATTAAGGGCTCAAAGTGTTCCTCAATACCTAAGAACTAGGGGCTAGCTTCACAAAGAAACACAGATATGGTAGCACTCAGAGCTGCCCTAACCAACTTTTAGACATCTAATCACTGGGATTCCCAAAGCCTGAGTTCAGTGCCTCAGCTCCCTCTGGAGAGATAGGCACCTAAGAACAGAATATCAGCCACCACACTAACTGCCTCCAATGAGAAATGCCAAGGCAAGATGCATCCTGCCCTCCCACCCCTGCTCATGGAGATAGGCACTTAGGTCTGTGTTGCAGGAAGGCATCTCCCTTTACTTGGCATTCTCAGCTGCAAGCCATTTCTTGACGTTAGCAGCCTACACTATTTTTGCCAGAGGTAGCGGCAGCAGCAGAGGCAGCATCTTTCCCTCATAAATTTCAGTCCAGTCATTAGAGTAGTCACCTGAGATGTGAGCATCTTCAAAGCATCTGACAAAGTGGGATTTTCTCTCATGAAAGCTCATTGTGATAAATCAATTTGTTAGTCTTTAAAAGTGCCAAAGGACTCCTTGTTTGTTTCACTGCACTATGTATCTTCTAACATGGGTTGCTCTTAGGCTATGTCCACACAGCAGGACTGTCACGCGACAAGGCAGTTGTGCTGTAAAACTCACGTGATTTTTATTGCGCATGAGCGCATACACACGGAGCTCCTTATAACGGAATGGAGTGTCCACAGTGTTCTTGCAGTGCACTGAATTGTGGGCACCTATCCCACAGTTCCATTTGCCCTGAATCGGTGCGTTGAATCCTGGGTAGAAGGAGAAGAGCGCCAAGCACCGTGGGTAAACTCTCAGTTTCCCATGGTGCATTGTGTTCCCCTGCCATCTTCCTCATTGCTAATAGCAACTCACGCCCATTTTCAACAGTGCAGTGCTGCATTACTTGCCAGCGCTCCCAATTGCCAAAAACATGGATCCAGCTCTAATCTCCACTGTCACCTTCAGCATTATGAATACATCTCGGCTGGTCGCACAGTACGCACTGAGCTCCAAATCAGACCAGGAATCGGAGGACCCAGGGCAGCTGGATGTCGTGCAGAACAACAGCACCGCATTGCTCAGCTCCTTCACAGACCATTTGCACTCAGTTCACCGCTGGTTCTGGTCACGAGAGACAAGCACCGAGTGGTGGGATCGTATTGTTATGCAGGTGTGGGATGACAAGCAGTGGGTAAAGAACTTCTGAATGCATAAAGCCACCTTTATGGAACTGTGTGCAGAGCTGGCCCCTGCCCTGTGACGCAAGGACACCTACATGAGGGCTGCCCTAACCGTGGAGAAGCGCGTTGCAATTGCTGTGTGGAAGATGGCTACTCCTGACTGCTACAGGTCGGTCGCAAATCAGTTTGGAGTTGGCAGGTCAACGGTCAGGTTAGCGCTCTCACAAGTATGCCGAGCCATCAATCACATTCTGCTATGGAGGACGGTGACACTGGGCAATGTTCGTGAGATTGTGGACGGATTTGCAGCCATGGGATTCTGCTCAGCTGACTCTCCCCAGATGCTAATCAGGTCCAGCATCTTGGCTGTGGTCCAGACGGGAGTGCATCTGCCACTTTGAACTGCCATTGCTTGTGGAGAAAACAGCTGCACTCCACGCCGACAGAACAGGAAGTGACAACAGGGCAACAATTTAAAAATCCCAGGACTCGCAGGAGGGTGGGGACAGTTACGTCAGACCCACAGAGTGCAGGCGGCAGACCAGAAAGAACGGGATTTGAATGCTGGGACATTTCTGGAGGCCGATAATTCTGCAGTGAGCGTACACACGCACGGTAACGCAGAACAACCGTTCTGCAATAACCGCTACCACCCTCGTCCACTGGTTTTAATGTTGTGTGGCAAGAGGGCTGTTGCCGCGCAACAACCTGGATTTACGTGTGTACGCTGTCGCAGTTATCGTGCAGTAAGGAGCATTACTGCGCGATAAAACTGACGTGTGTACATGGCCTCAGTCTCTGCTCTTGAAACTGTTCCAGTGTGAATAAATGCTATTTAGCTATTTAAATGTTAATTGGGCCACAGAGCGAGAGCACAAGCATGAGAATGATATATTAGCCTGGGGCTTAGAGCACTCACGGGAGGTGGGAGACCCAGGAGTCAGTCACCCTGCTCCAATGACTTTTAAAAATTAATTAGTCACAGAGGAACAGATTCAACAGAAGAGATTGAGGGAACTACTACATTAGAATATCCCATAGGGGACTGGCTAGCACACACCTGTGTGATGCCAGAATACTCTTCAAATATCTTCTCTCCTTTGTGTTGGTGGGGACTTGAATTAGGCATCTCTCCCATCTCAGGTAAGTACTCTAGCCACTGGGCTAAAATTTATGAAAAAAAGCCTTTTCCTGAAGCCCTGATGTGTGAGCTCATCTATTGGTACCCAATCAGGTAGGTGAGCCCTGAATATACTTATCAGATTGGGTGCTGCAGTTGATTTAGAGGGAGCAACACCTAGCTTCTTCCAGTTTGTTCACTTCTTTGCAGCTGAAGCCTTAGGATGTCTGGCATGAGGCTGCACTGCATGTCCTTAGATGCAGAAACATAGGCAAGGCACCCCTTGTACTTTCACTGCAAAAATTTAGGTGGTGAGCAATTTAAGACACGTATAAATTTTGGCAGCTCCAGCATGGGGGGCTTTTTTAATCCCATTGGGGATTGATTCTGGGACTTAGGTGCCTCAAGTGGTAGACAGATATCTGAGTCCTTTTTGAGAATCCAGTCCTAGGTGCCTGAAACAGCAATTATCAGTAAAGGATGGCCACATCAGACAACAGTGCTGTGCTTCTATCCTCAAGCAACTCTGAGAAGTGCACCTCTGAACTTCAAGGACAAGGAAGGGCTGATGCAGCCAAGCACTGGATAGGACTTTACTTCCCAACAGGCAAACTGGAAGTACATGCAGCTGGTTTCCCTGTAATCCAGGCTTGCTGAACAGATGTCCTGCCAACACAACTTCCAGCCCTCACCTGCCACCAACATGAAAAATGTAATTGGTTGGGCCATATCAGTCACCTGACCAATTCCTTCTGACTTCACCCCCTGTGGAGTTTGCCAGCTCTTAGCACTCCAAACTGAGCCTTCCACCCCAGCCCCAGTCCAGGGGTGAGGCCAGTTGGCACTCAGTGTGGCCTCTGGTGCAGGCCCTCCCAGGAAGATCACTCCGGAAGCTGAATGGCACGCCAGCTTGGCCTACACACGGCTTAGAGCAAACATGCACCTGGCTGGCCCATCCTGCCCCCCAGGGTAGACCAGATTGCTTGGGGGTGGGGCAGGAGGGCTGTGGACCCTGGTCTCTGGTTCCAGGGTCCTGCTCCCCCCAGCACTGGCAGGGGCCCTCGCAGTCCTCTGCTCCCCCAAGCCTTGCTGACACTGTGGGGGCTGAGCAGGGCAGCGGGGGCTGCTTGGATCACGCAATGGCCTTAGGAGCTGAAGTCTGGAGCCCCCCTTTAGGACAGGACCCAGCCCTATATCCCCTGTGTTGATTTGGTCCTGTCTATGAGGTGCATGGATTGACCAGCTGTAAGTCATGGTTGTCACCGTGATCATTACTTCCACGTCCACCTTGTCAGTCGCCACCATATTTCTGTCACCAGACACCCTCTCTTTTTCACCTGTCTCACTGAGGCTCCTTTTATGCCCCTCAATTTCTTAAGAGGGTTGATTCCTTTTTATGGCTGGTCTCTCAACACCAAAACAAACCCACATCCTTGGCTTGTCAGTAGGCCATACTGTGACTCCTCTGTCTTTTCTTTTTTAATATTTTCTGGCTTCAGCCTTTTGTGCTTCCCTTGTATTGGGGTGAGCATCTTATACAGTCCACTGCAGTCTCTCACATTCCCTTCATCAGGGCAATTGTTATGTGCAGTCTTTCACCCTCCTCTTGTATTGGAGTGATCATCATGCCTGCATTCTTCACTAAGGCCTTGTACACACGATCACTTTATTGCGCATTAACAATCATTACCGCGCGATACCAACAACAGCGTACACACGTGCAATAGGGCTGTTGCACGTTAACTGCCTTGTTGTAGCGCACTACAAAAACCACCTCGACGAGGGTGGTAGCAGTTAACGTGGAACAGCTGTTGCACCTTTCCACTTGTGTGTATGCTTACCGCACAATGATTGGCCTCCGGAAGTGTCCCAGCATTCCAAAGTCGTCCTCTGTGGTCTTCCCCCCACCCGTTCTGTGGCTGTGACGAAACAGTCCCCGCCCTGATCAGATTCCTGGGATTTTCGAATTTCTCGTCTGTTTCACTTCCTGTTCTCTTCCTCGTGGAGTGGAGTGCAGCTCCGATCTTCAGTAGCAATGGTGGCCCGTCATGGAAGACGCGCACCCCTTTGGAGCACGGCAGAGGTGCTGGACCTGATTAGCATCTGGGGAGAGTCCGCTGTGCAGGCACAGCTATGTGGCAGCAGGCGAAATTATGATACATTTGGCATAATTTCTCAGGCCATGTCAGAGGGAGGTTATGATAGAGACACTGTGCAGTGCAGATCAAAGGTGAAGGAGCTAAGAATAACCTATCACCGAGCGAAGGAGGCAAACTGCCGTTCGGGATCAGCACCTGCTACATGCAGGAACTATAAGGAGATCGAAGCCATTCTCAGTGGGGACCCCACAACCACTGCAAAGAGTCCCATGGACACATCGGCCCCCCCTCATCCAGTGAATGCCGGACCCGAGCAGGATGAGGACGTGATCAATGAGGAGGAGGAGATGGAGGATGACCTGGAGGAAAGCGCAACAGCATGTAGTCGGGAGTTCTTCTGCACCCCCGCTGAGATGTCCACCCAAGACATGAATTGCAGTGTGTCCTCTGAGGCGGCAGAGGGGGATTCTGGTAAGTTTCTCTTTCGTGCAGCTATGGCTCCTGCTAAAATATCAGTGTCCGGGGCGGGGGTGCTTGCTGTCTCAGTCCCCACTGTGCACGCTCTTTAGTCTGCATTCATTAGAAGTGCATCAACACAAGCAGTGATTTAGGTCAGTAAAGGTTTCCTCGATGTATCTCCAGAGCCTACTACTCAGGTTAGATGGGAGAGCATTTGTGTCTACGTTCCCAAAGATGGATACTCTGCCTCGCCAGCTGCAAAGCACAGCCCTGGGAACCATGGCAGCACACAGTGCAGCAGCATACAGTCCTGGCTTGCAACCAGTGGAATGTAGGATATGTATTCTAGCTGGCAGGGGCACTCTGAGGAGAGAGATATCGGGTTCCATCTGTGTGCCCTGTGCAGAATGTTAGCCCCCAGTAAGCTTTCTATTAGGACGTACCTTGTCCGCTTCAGCGAAGCATAGGATGTTGACTGCCCTGTACCTTCCAGTGGAATGTGCTACTGGAAGGTTACATTGCTTATCTAGGCTATGTGTTAACAACAGCTTTATTATTTTTTTTTTATTAGATTCGAGCTTCACAAGGCCAGTGTCTACCCCAGCTGACTGCATGAGAAACATTCGGCGGCGTGCTCGAAGAAACAGGGAGGATATGTTTCAGGACCTGCTGAAAACAGCACAGGAATCCGCGAGGGAGAATCGAGCCTGGAGAGAGGAATCCCAACAGAAGAGGCAGAGACACAGGGACGAACTGATAAGCGTGAACTGCTCAAGAGCATGATTGCTTTGCAGACCCAGGTGATTAATGTACGGGCTCCACTCCAGACAGTTCAGCCGTGTCTGCCTCCCACACCCCGTAGTCCTTCAAAGCATTTCTTTGAAGGCCAGCCGTCCCCCTGGTACACTGTAACATCCAGCCCCCCCCCAGAGCTACTTTTTAGAGACCCGCAGCTACACCCACCTGTAACCCCCCCTTTTAGGTTTTAATAAAAACAGTAACAAATAATTTGAAGAGTGGCTTTATTTGTACACATTGAAAATCTCATAAGGTGCACTTGATGCGTCCTTGAAGTTAACTAGGGGAGGGCATCATTGAAATGGTCCCTGAGTGCCTCCCTTATGCGAGCAGCTTCTCCTTGGGCCCCCCTAATACTCCTAGTGGCTGGCTGTTCGTATGCTTCCTCGAGGCACTGTGCCTCCATAGCCCACCCCAGGGAAAACTTTTCTCCCCTACTTTCACAAATGTTATGAAGGACACAGCACGACGCAATCACAGCAGGGATGTTGTCCTCCGCCAAGTCCAGCCTCCCATACAAACATCGCCAGCGCCCTTTTAAATGGCCGAAGGCACACTCCACAGTCATTCTGCAGTGGCTCAATCTGTAATTGAACTGCTCCTTGTTGCGATCTAGGTTACCGGTGTATGGCTTCATGAGCCATGGCATCAGTGGGTATGCTGGGTCTCCGAGGATGACTATGGGCATCTCCACATCCCACACTGTAATTTTTTGATTAGGGAAGAAGGTACCCCCTTGCAGCTTCCGGTACAGACCAGTGTTCCTGAAAATGCAGGCATCATGCACCTTTCCCGACCACCCAGCATTGATGTCCGTAAAATGCCCCTTGTGATCCACGAGTGCTTGCAGCACCATGGAGAAGTAGCCCTTCCTGTTGATGTACTCGGTTGCGAGATGGTCTGGAGCCAAAATAGGGATGTGTGTGCCATCTATAGCTCCCCCGCAGTTAGGGAATCCCATGGCAGCAAAGCCGCCAACAATCTCACGAACATTGCCCAACGTCACCATCCTCCGTAGCAGAACGTGATTGATGGCTCAGCACACTTGTGAGAGGGCTAATCCGACGGTGGACCTCCCGACTCCAAACTGGTTTGCAACCGACCGCTAGCAGTCAGGAGTCGTTATCTTCCAGACAGCAATCACAACACGCTTTTCCACGGTTAGGGCTGACCTCATGTTGGTGTCTTTACGTCGCAGGGCAGGGGCCAACTCTGAACACAGTTCCAGAAAGGTTTCTTTCCGCATTCCAAAGTTCTGTACCCACTGCTCGTCATCCCACAGCTGCATAACAATGCGATCCCACCACTCGGTGCTCATCTCTCGCGACCAGAAACGGCGTTGCACCATGTGCAGATGATTGGTGAAGGAGCTGATCAACGCGGTGCTGTTGCTCTGCATGGCATCGATCAGCCCCTGCTCCTCAGCGTCCTCGTCTGACTCGGAGCTCATTGCGTACTGAGCAACCAGCCGAGATGTATTTAGAATGCTGAATGCGACAGTGGAGATCAGAGCAGGATCCATGCTATCGCTGTTGTGATTGCTCGCAAGTGCACTGTTGAAAATAGGCACGAGGTGCTATTGGCAAGGAGGAAGACGCAAGGGGAACACTGTGCACCACGGGAAACTGAGAGTTTACCCATGGCGCTTTGCGTTCCTTTCCTTCATCCCATGATTCCAAGCGCCGATTTAGGGAAAATTGAACTATGGGATAGGTGCCCAGAATTCATTGCGCTACACTGAGATATTAATTCTGTTGCGTTGCAAGGAGAGATGTGTGTACGCGCTCTCCCGCAATAAAGGTCACGTGTTTTTTATAGCGCGCTTGCCTTGTTGCGCTTTAATCTGATCATGTGTACATAGCCTAAGTTGTCATGGGCTGCTTCACTCACTGCTGACAGTACTTGCCTCCCTTTCTCTCCCCCCTCCCAGCCTCTTCTACTGTCAGTTACTTGGCTTTATACAGGCCCTGTTCCTGTCCCGCTGAGCTTCTATACTTGGTCCTCATTCCACCCTGTCTCCTTCTCCGGGTGCAACCTATGCTGTTAATTGGACAACATAACCACCTTTGTCCTTGTATATTGTGTGGAGTGGATACCTCATCTCAGCTAAATACTGAACTAGTATTACTCTTCCTGACATGCCTTGTGTCTCAGCCCGGTCAAGTTGACCACTCACCCAGTGCTATTTTGGGACTCATCTCTTTTTAAGCTTCCTTTGTCTGGCCAGGTTGCAGCCAATCTCTTTCTCTTGGCCTTTCTGGCACAATTCCTCAGCAGAAAGTCTCTGGATAGTGCATATTCTGGATGGTACATCTTCTGGGCCTGCCACCTAGCTTCTCTGGAGCCTCAGGGCCAATTCTGACCCCCACAAGACACCCAAATAGCTTTAGCATACCTTTCTTATTTCTCCAACCTTGTGGGCACCCTAATTTTCAGTTTAACTCTTCAGGGACATAGGATACTCAAAGCATATAGAAAAAAATTGCAGAAGGATTTCTAAAATCAATCACTCTACTTTAGAGAACACAATATTTGTACACCATTCCCTGTCTCAGTTTCCTTACTTCTCCTGAGTATTCTCTGGGGTCAGAGGCCCTCATTCTGGACTTCATTCCTCCAGAAAACGTTTCTCTTCTTGTTCTGGTCAGGATGGGTGTGTCTACACTAGTAAATTAGGTTGACTTAAGCAGGCTTAAGTTGACTTAATTTACTCTGCGTCCACACTGGAGTTTCCTTAAGTCGACTTAAGCTGCTGCTTAAGTTGACTTAAGGAAATTTAAAGTGTACTTAATAAGACCTGCTTTTAAGTCGACTTTAATGCTTAAGTCGACTTCTTAAGTCGACTTGAGCAGTGTGGATGCCCTACAGGGTAAGTCGATTTAGGACAGGGGAAAAAGGGAGCCCCTGTTCCCTTCTCCCCAAGAAGCCACTAGCGGCTCGTCCCAGTTCCCTTCTCCCTGGGACCGCTCACGTCCCGGGGAGAAGGGACCGCTGGGGTCCCGGAGAGAAGGGACCTGAGCGGTCCAGGCCAGAAGGGAGCTCCACGCTACCTTCTCCCCCAGACCGCTCTGGGGCTTGCTGTTTTGGGGATAACCAGCCCCAGGCGGGGCTGGCTCTCCCCAGGATAAGCCCCCATAGCCGAGGCTCCAAAGGAGCCTCCCTACCCCTGGACCTAACTAGTCGACTTAGAGAGTCTAGTGTAGACTCTCTAAGTCGACTTAGCAAGGCCAGGTTTAACTTGACTTAAGAGTCCTGTGTGGACTCTCTAAATCGGCTTAATAAGGTCAACTTAAAGTCGACTTAGTAAAGTCGACTTGGTAAAATCGACCTAAATTTCTCAGTGTAGACATAGCCAAAGAGAGAGACCTTCTCAGATTTCAGCCTTTTGTAGATTTCAGCCCCTTAGTTATAAGACCCCAGGTGATCAGCTGCTTATTTACCAGCATACTTCAGTAGACTGATTCTTCTGGATGGTTGCCAGATCTCTGAAGTAGGTTAGGCCAGCAGCATTAGGCATTTTGTCATCCAACACAGAAAAGATTTTCAGTATCCTCAAGCAGTAGAACAAACAAACAAACAAGCACCTGGCCAAATTATGAAGTAGTCCCTGGGATGTTCCCTTGACACCTCTGGAAGCTGGTGCTCAGGCCATCTGTTTTAATTGCCCAATTATAAGCCCAGCCCTGGAAGTTTAACAAGGCCAGCTCTAGAAGTAAAGTGCCTCTATTTGAATAGAAGATCATCAAGGTTTAATGAAACCTCATTGTTAGGCCTGTCTGTGTCAATACCTCTTGGAATGTCAGCCCAAAACACAGGTGTAAAGACAACAAAGGAGGCACAATCAAAATGAAATGTGTAGGTTGACATAGGTATATATGGAGAATTTATAATATCAAAGGCTAGGTCTACACTTGTTCAAATAAGTCGACTTTGCTAAACAACTTAAAGTCGACTTACCATGTCTACACTGTAAATTTAGGTCTACTTAAAGTCGACCTTGCCAAATCAACTTAGAGCGTCTACACTGGATGCCTAAGTCAACCAGTAGGGGATAGGTGGACCTGGGAGTGGTGCATGGTGGGAAGGGGGGCATCGCTCGGGTGTCCCCCTTCCCCGGCACCCCTCCAAAAGTGCCAGGGCACTCAGCATCTTCCCCCATTGTACCAGGGTACATGGGAGCTGAGCGGGACAGCAACAGGGTATAGGAGTGGGGTGGGCAGGGCTGTGTCCTGCTCTGTGGGTGGGCATGCCGGGCTCTAGTTGTGCCAGGCACCCTGGCAGGGAGGTCAGTGGGGGAGCCCTGGGGGCCCTTTAAGTTGACTTAGGACTACTCTGCGTCTACACTGGCTTAAGTCGACTTAATAAAGTCAATTTAAGCAATAAGTCAAAGTAAAAGCAGGTCTTAATAAGTCGAATTACTTTTTCCTTAAGGTGACTTAAGGAAACTCTAGTGTAGACGCAAAGTAAATTAAGTCAATTTAAGCCTGCTTAAATTGACTTAATTTACTAGTGTAGACACACCCAAACAGAATTAATAAGGTCTAAGGTCACCACCTCCATGTCAGATTCACTAAATGGTCATACCTTTTATGACTTCTCCTGTCCTGGTGTAACATACTTTAAACTGATATGACAACCCCTCATACAAATGTTATGATACCTGTGATTGGACATCAGCCCTACCAAGTATCATATGAGACCATGTTTATGTTGAATGTTTTGCTCTGAAGCAGCGCGTGAAAAAAATTAGAGAGAAAACAAAAAAATTTACATGATGTTTACTTATCTGGAAAAGGCCTTTGGCTGTGTACCCAAGAAAGGCATCTGGTGGTATATAAGAGAGGAAATAGTACCAGACCTTTGTGTGACTTGTTCAAGCCATGTAAGTGAATGTAAAATCAATAGATTTCTAGTGCTGAAACAGATGAACTATCAGTAAAAGCGAGAATGCATCAGGGATCAGCATTGAGCCCTTTCGTGTTTATTTTCATTCTGGATCCCTTCACAATAAATATACAGAAGGAGGCACTTCATTAGTATACCTTTTGCAAATAATATCATTCTTGACAGTGAGGAAACAGTCTAGAAGACAATCTTGATAGACATGTTGTAGCTATATGGGGTTAAAATAAGTGGAAGGAAAACAGTATATGGTATGAAATTTTAATACTGTGAACACTGAAGAATTATCCTTGAAACTAGATGGTCATACAATGCCGAAAATGGCAACTTTCAAGTATCAATATTCCTTAATCTGGGAAATTGGGGGGGGGAAATGGAGGATGAAATAGGAGCTAGGATAATAATTTCTGGCTCAAATGGAAAGAGATAAGTGGTGTATGTAGTATGTGACAGGAAGATACTAGTAAGGTTAAAAGGGAAAAAATCTATAAAATTGTGGTCCATCCAGTTTTAACATCTGGTGCTGAGTGTTGTGCATCAGAGAAGAAACATGAGCATGATGTGTTCCATAGAAATGCAAATGCTGAGATGGATGTCTGGTGTAATCAAGGAAGACTATGTGAGGAATGTGTATGTTAGAGACATTCTCAAACTAGCACCCATAAATAAGAAAATGAGGGAGGTAGTTTGACCATATAAAGTGCCATCCTGACACTTTTGTGGGTAAGAAAGACCAACAGATCAAGACTGAAGGAAAAAGATAAAAATGGGAATTAATGCAAAGAAGAAGATAGTGTCCATATAGAAATGTGTCAGCCTCTGATATTCCATTATTATTACAACTTGCCAAATTTGATACCCTGTATTTGAAACTGTAAAGCACAGACAATCATATCTCACAGGGTCCCCAGAAAAGGCTGTTGTGTCCCTTGTAATTTCTAAAAATATAAATTGACACTATTTTTAAAAGAAATATTTTAACCAAAGCTGGCCAGAAAATGGAAATCCCCCCACCCCACATGAAAATTTTCATCCTAAACCGGGACAAAAAGTCAAACCACTAACATTTTCATGGGAAGGGATTTCAAGAAAAATTCCATTTTAGGAAAAATGAAATAGATATTTTTGGCTTCTTGAATGATTGCCTATCCAGATGACTCAATGTTCTTGTAGCCATATCTGTCCCAGAGCATTAGAAAGACAAGCTGGATGAAGTAATATACTTATTGGACCAACTTCTGTTGGAAGGCTCTTGTCAGTCTCATGTTCTGGGTCAAAAGAAGTTGATGAGTTCACTGGTTCCCAGACAAGTGAGTGCTTAGCACCCCGCAACACATACACACACACACAACCCCACCTCCAGCAGAGACAGAGAGATGTAGGGAATGAAGGGAGGCTGAGTGCCAGGAAGGCAGAGTGTGTCAGGTTGTAGAGGCTCACAGCCCTCCTAGAAGGTTTTACCTATAACCAGAAGGTGACACTGACAAGTCAGGAGCTGTCATTTACTTAACAGAAAATTGAAATGGAAAATGGAAAATCTTTATTTTGATTTTACAAAAAGTACATTTTCCATTGGAAAATTATTTTGATGCCCTGACCAGCTCTAATTGTAACAATAGACTAAAACTGTAGCAAACCTGCAAAATTATAAAGTACACAGAAATTCCATCTTGGAACTCTGGTGGCAAACTGATTGTTGTAGTGTTAATTCATTATGGTGGTATTAACCTTCTTATTTACATTTGATAGCCTGGACCAGTCTGAAGTCAATAGAGCAATATCAAGTCTCAATAACCAATGGTGTCGCTTATTGAACAGAATTTTTAAGAGCTGTTAAGCCCCTGTGTTACTCTGTCAGGTGGGGTTCAAGTAACTCATGCATCCTGGCCAGAGGTGGGGACACAACCAGCTTGTGTGAGCAAGCATTAAGTAGATGCATGTTTACAAGGATCCAGAGTCACAGAAAGGGCATTGTTCAGTCAGCTTTGCGAGGTATCAGAGAGCATTGGTTAGTACAGTGGTCGGCAAACTTTTTAGTCAACTGAGCCAAATATCAACAAAACAGCGATTGAAATTTCTTTTGAGTGCCAAATTTTTTAAACTTAAAATATATAGGAAGGTACATTGTTATTAACTTAATAAGGGTATTCGTAACCATCTCCTTTCACTCCACAAATCAATCAATCAATCTCTCTCTCTATCTGGCTGGCATCTCTCTCTCTCTCTCTCTGGCTGGCATCTCTCTCTCTCTCTCTCTCTGGCTGGCATCTCTCTCTCTGGCTGGCATCTCTCTCTCCCTCTCTCTGGCTGGCATCTCTCTCTCTCTCTCTCTCTCTGGCTGGCATCTCTCTCTCTCTCTCTCTCTCTCTCTCTCTCGCTGGCTGGCTGGCTGGCTGGCTGGCTGGCTGGCTGGCTGGCTGGCTCCGGAAA
>ML685832.1:1430227-1441740 GCA_007922175.1 Pelusios castaneus
GTCCTCGTCCCCCCCACCCACTCTCCTCGTCCCCCCCCCTCTCCAGGCCTCCCTCCAGCCTCCTTACCTGGCCGGAGGCTCGCAGCTGCAGGGACGGCCGGCAGAGCTGCTTCTCTGCCAGGCCGCTCCCACCCTGAGCACGCTCTGTCTGCGCATGCTCAGGGCGGGAGATTTGATTCTCCCCAGCAGCAGTCTGCATTTAAAGGGACCACGGCTCGCACCAGCAAGAGCCAAATTCAAGGGGCTAAAGAGCCGCTTGTGGCTCGCGAGCCGCGGTTTGCCGACCACTGGGTTAGTACAACATAGTGCATGTTATCCAGAGTATATTACACACATGTTCCTGACAAGCAAGCTTTGATTTGCTGAAATAGTCTGATGTGATCTGATGACTTACACTTCCCTGCATTTATTTTTCCTCCCATTCTGTATGTTCTCCATCTTCACGCATCTGACAAAGTGGGATTTCTCCCATGAAGTACCTGAGATAAATAAATGTGTTAGTCTTTAAAAACAAGACTTCTTGTTTGTTTTGCTGAACTAGACTAACAGGGCTAGACCTTTGGAACACATCAGGCACAGTTCAGCTGTGTTGAGCCCCCTACAGGATGCACCACCCTCAGCAGTGATATTCAGGGACAGTGTTAATGCTTCTGACCGAGACTGTGCCTGGCCCCTATATGAAGGCGCAAAGGAGGGTAAGCTCCTTGTGCCCACCCCCTCACACTCGCACAGAGCTGGACACAATCTGGCATAATAAAGACTTCAGTTAAAAACCTTTGAAGTGGGAGGTTGAGTCATGCCATCCATGAAATCCTCATTTTTCACAGTTATGAAAATGTATCCCCATGTCAGCATATCCCATTGTTTATTCACTGTTTCGGCATGGCAATGTAGGGGGTGGATGCCAATCACACAACAGTCTGCAAGATGCTGACAAATAGTAGGTGAGGCTGGTTAGGTTGTATAGATTACATAGCTCCCAGAATGGGGCAGATGTTTGCTACTAGTGTGATTGGGAGTCCTTTTGAGAATGGTGTCCTTTTGTATCTTGGCTTATATGTCAGAATCACATGGGAATGCATGTGAACAGGTTTTACTATGCTCAGCAACATTGTTCCTGCTTCCAATAGAATTAGATGGATTGCTTTTAGAAAGAAAGAAAGAAAGAAAGAAAGAAAGAAAGAAAGAAAGAAAGAAGAGAATGATTCATGAATATGGAATTATATAAAGTGTATGTTTATGCCAGAATCTAATTATTCAGCCACTGTTTCACCATGCCAGCATAATGAGAATGTCAGTTAACCACAGAAATATGAGGAAGATACAAAGAGGGCTGTCCCTTGTCTGTTTGCTCTAGCGCTAGAGGGTGAAATTCCAACTCCGGTGAAGTCAATGCATGTCTTGCAATAGACCTCAATGCAGCAAGGAGTCCCCTTGAATCCTCTTGCATCTGCATTCAGAACACATAGATAGAGCCTGTTAAAAATCAAATCAACTCGTATACAGACAATATGTTGTTATATATATCGGATATTACTAGTCTCTCCCTGAAATTCAGAGACAGGTAATTATATAGCTCAAAACCAAATCAATAGACTCCTCAGAAACTACAGTCAAATCAATCTTCCCCTCTTTTATTTATGCTAACTAGACAGAGATGTTGTCATAGATGAAAGCACACTTTAACAGGTGGGAGAAGTTACCCTTAATCTAGTTTCAATATACTTCAGTTTATTCAGGGTTCTTTTATTGCAACCACAAAGGCTAGAAACACATGTATTAGGTTAAGTAAACGATCTAATTCTCATGGCCCCAGGAGAGGAGGCTTGAAAGCAAAACACCAAGTGTCATGGTGCTCACAATCAAATCATGAGATCTGGCACCAATGACAGTTACTTACAGAGAAGGGGAAATATGTCTCCCGACCTACTACTGTACAAACAGCCCTTTAAGAGATCATCAGTCTAGATTCTCTTCTCACTTGCACCATATTTATAGTACTGAAACTCCATTGGCGTCGCTCAAGTTACTCCTGATTTAAACTAAGTATAATTAGAATAAAGCCCTGAATGTCTGACACACCACATCAGACTTATGGAAAGAAATGAGATAAGCCCACTATCATTCTTGTTTATATAGATGGAAATGTGGCTGAGACAGGAGACTTGTTCCAAGATGTCAATCAGATTCCTAAAAGCCCAGATCAATAGAAGCTAGGTGCCTATTACCTATGTGGATCTGGCTCTAAACCCTGCCCCTTTCCTCTATATTTTACTCCTGAATAGCTTGGGTAACTCCCCACTTACCTTGCTGACTTCTATGAATCCCTTTATTAGGTATAAGATCACACAGAATTTAGCCTTTTCATTCTGAGGCTTATATTATTTTATTCTGCACACAAAAAAACACAATATTGGTTAAATCGAGGTTTGAAACAGATCTATGGATTGTTTCCCTAAACTATGAGAAATATTTCTGTAAATGAGAGTGCTCGCACTGGTTGTAGTCTTATGGTCTGAACTAAAGTGTAAATCATTTTTTTTTAAATATATTTCTCCTTATGTAAACGGTAAGCAGAAGGGCATTGACCCCACACCATCTTTGAAATGTTCAGATCCAAGAATGGAAATGATTCACACAATAAGGCATTGTAGTAAGATCCAAAAGTTCTAAGTGCCAGTTCTGAGTGTACTAGGGAAATTTCCTACAAGAACAATTCAAGTCTCTGTGATTGTGCCTGCTGGGCAATAAGACAGCCTTGATCTTACAATAAAATGAGGATTACAAGCAGACATAATCAAGACCTACTATTTGTGTGTCTGAAATGCTTTTTGGGTAGTTGCAATATCAGTAGAGGTATAATCCCAGTCAGTCATGCCTCTGTTATCTTAGCAAGGGAGACCAGGCTTATCTTATCCTCCCTGTGATGGACTGCTTGCAGTCAGAGGATAATCATGTTTATATAAATAAATACAGTGTGTGCAATATGAACAAAATAATCTGATAAACTCATTTGAGCACCTACGTATTCAGGTTATGCTAGCAAGCAACCTCTTGGGAAAAGTTTAAATAGACTGTAGCCCATCTAGAATCTTTTGTATTACCCATGGGCATGCAACAGAGAACTTAAAAGTCATGTAAATCTGCCAAAAGTATATGTATTAACTGGAAGGCAATAGATGGGGGTTGGGGGTAAAAAATTTAATCCCAGGTGTTCAGATGTGCTAATATAAAAATCACATCTAGAATGGTAATGAAGATACTCATACCTTCATTTCAACAGCTATCAACAGTACAAACACACAGGGGGTGCCTCTACACTTACAAATTAAGTCAAATTAAGCTTGCTTAAATCGACTTAATTTACTCTGCATCTACACTACACATTTCTTAAATCGACTTAAGCAGCTGCTTAAGTCGACTTAAGGAAAAATTAAGTCAACTTTATAAAACCTCATTTAAAGTCAACTTTGCTGGCTAAGTCAACTTTAGAAAGTCACCTTAGCCAGTGTGGATGTGGAGTAGCCCTAATTCAACTTTAAGTCAATTTAGGAGGCTCCAGGGCTTCCCCACTGCCCTCCCTGCCAGGGTGGCAGGCATAGCCACAGCCTGGCGTGCCCCCCCACAGGGCAGGGCAGAGCCCTACCCACCCTGCCTCTATGCCCTGCCAGGGTACCTGTTCCCCTTTGTTCCACTGTACCAAGATACAATGGGGCAAAAGCTGAGCCCTCTGGCACTTGGCAAGGAGTGGCCCCCCGTCACCGTGGACCTGTCCAAGGTCCACCCAGCCCCTACAAGTCAACCTAGGCATCCAGTGTGGACACTCTAGGTCAATTTGGCAGGGTCCCCTCTAAGGCGAATTAATTTTTGAGTGTGGACATGCTAAATCGACTTAAATTAACAAGTGTAGACATAGCCAGGGAGACCAGATAAAGGATCAGAGCTTCACTGAGAAGTTTGCCTCATTCACTGAGAACTTGTCTCCATAGTGAAGTAATGCACACTATGATAGTGTGATTTTTAAAGTGCACTAATGTTTAAGTGTACTAACATGGGTCACATACCTGTCGTCCCCAACCAAGGATTATCAAGCCTGTTGTTGCTATCAAAGACACCCAATTTAGAGCAGTTGATCAGTTCTCATAGACTCATAGACTTTAAGGTCAGAAGGGACCAGTACGATCATCTAGTCTGACCTCCTGCAAAATGCAGGCCTCAAGACCTCACCCACCCACTCCTGCAATAGGCCACCAACCTATGACTGAGTTATTTTCCTCCTTAAATCATGATTTAAGGACTTTAAGATACAGAGAATTCACTGGTAGGTGAACCATGCCCTGTGCTACAGAGGAAGGCAAAAAACCCCCAGAGCCCAGGCCAATCAGCCCTGGGGGAAAATTCCTTCCCGACCCTAAATATGGCGATCAGTTAAACCCTGACCACGTGGGCAAGTCTCAACAGTCAGTTATCCAAGAAACAATTCTCTGTAATAACTCAGAACCCACCCCACGTACTCTCCCCTCTTGGGCTACTTGTAAATCCACCACACGTAGCCAAATATCAGTCAATTTCCAAAATAGGCTAATCATACCATCCCCTCCATAAATTTATCAAGCTCAGATTTGAAAGCAGTTATGGTTTTTGCCCCCACAACTCCCCTTGGAAGGTTATTCCAGAACTTTACACCTCAAATGGTTAGAAACCTGCATCTAATTTCAAGCCTAAATTTCTTGATGGACAGTTTATAACCATTTGTTCTGGTGTCCACATTGATGCTGTACTCAAATAATTCTTCTCCCTTCCTGATGTTAATCCCTCTGATGTATTTATAGAGAGCAATCATATCCCCCTCAACCTTCTTTTGGTTAAGCTAAACAAGCCAAGCTTCTTGAGTCTCCACTCATAGGGCAGGTTTTCCACTCCACAGACCATCCTTGTAGCCCTTCTCTGCACCTGTTCCAATTTGAATTCATTCTTTTTAAACATTGGGGACCCGAACTGCACACAGTATTCCAGATGGGGTCTCACCAGTGCCTTGTACAACGGCACTAACACCTCCCTGTCTCTACTTGAAATATCTCTCCTGATACATCCTAGGATCGCATTAGCTTTTTTCACGGCCACATCACATTGGCAGCTCATAGTCATTCTATGGTTAACCATTACTCCCAGATCCTTCTCCTCCTCAGTCCGTTCCAACTGATGCGTCCCCAATCTATAGGAAAAATGCTTGTTGTTTGTCCCTAAATGCATGACCTTGCACTTCCCATTATTCTGCTGTCTTGGAAGTCTGCTCTCCAATATTACCAGCATTGACACTGAGATCATTCAACGCATTGTCAAGGTAAGCTCTTCCTTTGGGAGACTTCATCATCATTTGTGGAATGAGAGAGGGATCAGACTGGTACACCAGATAGTTGTGTTTTCCTCAGATCATTGTATAGATGCAAATCATGCATGCTTTATCGCAGACACCTCAAGCATCTTGAGCAGTTTCACTAACGCTCCCTGAGAGCCATCAATGGCATGACAGAATCTCCAGCACTGACTCAAAGATGCCAGATCTCAAGTATGGAAGGTATGGTGCTGAGAGCCCAATTTTGGTGTAGTGGACATATCAGGAGGATGGAGGTTACCAGAATTCTTAAAGCTGCTTTACAATGGATTGAAAAATGGACAAATGCCACAGGGAAGGTCACATATGATATACAAGGACCCCCTGAAACAAAACTTTAAGGCCTGCAACATCAATACCAACAGGTGGGAGGACTTGGCCCTCAGTAGGGCCAGCTGAAGGCAGCACTATCACTTAGTCACCAAAAAACCTCAAAATCAAACAAGTGAACATAAGGAAAGAAAAGAGAGAAAGGAGAAAGGCCATCCCAATAATTCCATCAATTGCAGTACCTGTGGCCACATCTGCAGATCAAAGATTGGCTTTATTTCACACAAATGCACACATAAATAAACTTAATCACAAAGGCTATGTCTACACTTGTAAATTTAGGTTGACTTTAGCTAAGTCGACTTAGCATGTCTACACCTAAATTTAAAGTCAACTTAGGGGGAAACTTACAAAGTTGAACTAGAGCATCCACAATGGATGCCCAGGTCGACTTCTAGGGGTAGGGGGACCTAGGGCAGGTCCACAGTGGCACGGGGGGCACCCCTTGCCCAGTGCCAGGGGGCTCAGCCTTTGCCCCATTGTACATATACAATGGGGCAAAGGGGGACAGGGACCCTGGCAGGGCATAGGGACATGGTGGGCAGGGCTCTGCCCTGCCCTGTGGGGGGGCATGCCAGGCTCCCCCTGTGCCCCCCCCCGGCAGGGAGGGCAGTGGGGGAGTCCTGGAGTAGCCCTAAGTCGACTTAGGGCTACTCCAGGTTTACACTGGCTTAAGTCAACTTTAAAAAGTCGACTTAAGCCTAAAGTCGAATTAAAATGAGGTTTAATAAAGTTGACTTAATTTTCATTAAGTCGACTTTATTTTCCTTAAGTCGACTTAAGCAGCTTGCTTAAGTCGACTTAAGGAAACTGTAGTGTAGATGCAGGGTAAATTAAGTCGACTTAAGCAAGCTTAAGTTGACGTAATTTACAAGTATAGATGCACCCAAAGAGTTGCTAATATAATTCATTCATCTCCAACAACAGGAGACTCCCTCACCATGTGATGCATGAACTGGTCCATATAGACCCTGCTGGCATGCATGAAAGATTCCCAAGTGCACTTTAATGCAGTACGGCTTCAGGCAGCACTATGTCATAACTCACTGGAGAGCCTTTAGTGTGTGCCACTAGGTTTCTGTATGGAACGATTAATGTGCAAAACATTAGTGCATTGTAGGCAAGCCTTCTGATACTAAGGGAAACCTGTCAGTATTTGGATATAAACTGAGGGGCCTGGTTCAATGTCCATTGAAGTGAGTGGGATTCTTTCAACTGGTCTGAATGGCCTTTGAATGAAGTCCAAGGAATGTAGGATTTACATCTTTCTTTAAAATCAATGGTGACCAAAGGAAGCATCCTATGTAAATGAGGGGGTGTGAAGCCTTAGACTCAGAAATGCAGCATGCTGTCTAACTAGGATTAATTTGGAATTCAGCTGTCATTTTGAGATATTTCCTGCTTGCCATTTTCTAAAAAGGAAAACAAAGCCTTGACACCAGGGTATAAAGGTGTTCTCCTTTAGACAAAGTCTTTCTACTGACTGCAGTGAGCTTTGAATCTAGCCCACCCACCAGCAGGTGCTGCCAAAGAAGCAACAGAGAAGAAATCTGAAGGAAAAAAGAAGACACACGTAAAAAAATCAGAAAGAAGAGTGAGACAGAAGAAAGGGATAGAGCTGCACCAGTCATGACCATCACAGAATGAGCTGCCATCATTTCATCTGCCAGATAGTTGAACAAAACTCAAAGGAATTAAAATCCCAATCTCCTAACAAGCCAGTGGGAACTGTTGATAAAATAATTAGCACTCCTTCAAAAAAACGAAGTAACACAGTTAAGACACAATGGAAAACAAAAAGGTAAATTAATTTTGAGCATTTCAAAAGCACTAAATGGGGCTACTCAATAGTTTACGATAGGAAGTGAAGCAACACATAGATATTCAACTGAAACTTCAAGGGAAATTTAAGCAGGAAAGATGTAAGGGCTGAAATTGGCAAAGACTGTGGGGTAACACTTATTCTTCTGCAAAGTGTTGTGGATTTACTCGGCGCTCATCCAAAATCCAGCATGTCTAATAACAAATGGCCCCTACTACAATGTCGGGGCACTGGTTTGGTTCAGACTCCAAAGAAAACCTTCTACCCTTATGAGTCACCACCACCACTTCCTTCTGCACGATGCATTTCTGTAGTTGTCTTCCATCCAATTACTGATCCCATCCATCCCTGCTTACTTCTAAAATCTAACAAGACCATTGCCTGCAATGGAGTAGCTGCAGACCGATGTATGAAATGCAATACAAATAAATCACAGCAGTTAAAATAATGAGAGGAAGAACACCTCTTTGCAGACAACATAAATAATATGAATTTGATGTATGTCTAAAGTCTGTGAGAGTGACAATCGAAAAGACAAGTCCGTTTATAAATCAGGACTGTCTTCACAGTGCTGTTTTCCAATGAATCATCATGTTTACTTGATCGCATTTCTAATTTAAAGTTCAAACATGCTGAAAAATGTACTTTTCCCCAATCTTATCATGTACAGCATCAGCACACCACCTCCATCCTCTTCAACTGACAATGATCCCCGCCATGCCAATTATAAACAGGCCCCAGGCCTATTTCTTAAGAAATATTAAGCATTACCTCAGACAGTACACTGCAAATATGTCCAATAACAAAACAACAGAAGAAAAATGCAAAAACCATATTTTGCTGTCAGTCAGGTTAACTATCAATTTTCATCTCACTGTGGGGAAAAAAAAAAAAAGGAGTGAGTGGTTTCTACTTTACTTTTTTGAGTTCCTGATGCTGCTTGCAAAACATGGTCTTGATGTTCCCTTATGCAGGTTCAAAAATGAAAGCAGACTGGTCAAGAGGGTTGAGAGTACAGTATGTCACTATCAATAATACCTGGAATTCATATTTTTTACAATAAATGTCACATAATTAAATCTAAAGCTCAGATAATTAAATCTAAGGCTCAAGTTTCAATTTTCATCCATTAGAGCTGGCCCAGGGTTCAGGCTTTGCTCCCTCAGAGTGAAGCAATCCCCAGGTATCCCCCCTGCAGCTTTCAGAGATGGGAAAAACACGGAACTTACCCAAGAGCTAATGGAGTGAGCCCTGCTTCACATTGAAGAATTTCATCTGCTTAGGTCATAATAAACCCTAATGCAAGTAGATAGCTTCTTAGATAGCCTCTGGGTAAATGCTGCCTGGTCTTTCATCCTGTCTGCAAAAGCTAGTCTATCTAGGAAGACTCTAAGGCTATGTCTACGCTTGTTATGTTAAGTCGACTCTGTTAAGTCGATTTAACAAGGTCAATTTAAAGTCAACAAAGTCGACCTTGTTAAGTCGACTTAATGGAGAGTCTACACTTAAAGTCAACTTAAGTTGACCTTGTTAAGTTAACTTAACAGAGCCTGTACTGTAGACATACCCATCTACACTGGCTTTAAGTTGACTTAAGTCGACTTAATAAGGTCAACTTAAGCCTTAAGTCGACCTTCAGAGGTGGTGTTATTAAGTTGACTTAAGGAAGCACTTAAGTTGACTTAAGAAGCACCCAGTGTGGACACAGAGTTTTGTAGGTCGACTTAAGCACCAGTGTATATGCACCCTAAAAGATTTGGTCCTGTCCAAATGAAATGATGGAGCCTTGAGCACATCAAGTGTATGCAATCTGGGGCCTAATAATACGGGCTTATAATAAATATATACCCCATATTTAAAAAATAGTAAGAAGAGCAAAAAAATGCCATCATGACTAAACAATAGCGTAAAAGAGATGATTAAAGGAACGCTTTAAAAATTGAAAGTCAAATTGTACTGAGAAACATAGAAAGGAGCATAAGTTCTGGCAAGTCAAGTATAAGAGTATAATATGGCAGGCCAAAAACAAGAGTAGCTAGCAAAAGACTCAAAAACTAACAGAAAAAAAAAGTATGTAAAATGCAGGAAACCTGCCAAACTATCAATGACTGGATGATGAGGTTGCTAATAGAGCAGTCAAGAAAGAAAAGGGCCTTTGGGAGATGCTATTATTATGAATTATTTGCACTCATATTCACTACAGAAGATGTGAGGAAGATTCCCACACCTGAGACATTCTTTTTAGGTGACAAATTAAAGAAACTGTCCTTGTTTGAGGTGTCAACAGAAGAAGTTTGAGAATGAATTGATAAATTAAATAATCATAAATCACCAGAACCAAATAGTATTCCTCCAAGGGTTCTTGAGAAATTCAAATATGGAGTTATAGAACTACTAACTGTGATATAAAACCTATCACTTAAATCAGCTTTTGTATCAGGTGACTGGAGGATAGCTAATGTGTCATCCCTTTTTTAAAAACGTACCAGAGGCAATCCTGACAATTACCGGCCAGTAAGTCTAACTTTGGTACTAGAAAAACTGTTTGAAACAATATTAAAGAACAGAATTATCAGATGGATAGTTGAACATGATTTTTTGTGGGAAGAGTCCACATGGCTTTCCTAAAGGGAAATCATGCCTCATCAGTCTATTAGAATTCTTTGAGGGGATAAATAAACATGTGGACAACAGAAATTCAGTGGATAAAATGTACTTTGACTTTCAGAAAGACCCTAACAAGATCCCTCACCAAAGGTTCATAAGAAAAGTAAGCGGGATAAGAGGAAAAATCCTCTCATGGATTAGTAAATGATTAAAAGTCCGGAAACAAAGGGAAAAAATAATTGGTCAGTTTTCAGAATGGAGTAGTGTCCTCCAAGGACTGGTAATGAGCCAAATTCTGTTCAAAATATTTCAAAATGATCTGGAAAAAGAGGTAAAAAAGTGTCAAAGTTTGCAAAAGATAAAACAAACTGCAAAGAGTTACAAAGAGAGCTCACAAAACTGGGTGACTGGGCAACAAAATGGCAGATTAAATTCAGTGTTGATAAATGCAACATCACACACACTGGAAAACATAATCCCAAATATGTATACAAAATAATGGGATCTAAATTAGGTGTTACCCCTCAAGAAAGAGATATGTGGATATTTCTTTGAAAACATCTTCTCAATGTGCAGTGGCAATCAAAAGAGCCAACAGAATGTCAGGAACTATTAGGAAAGGGATAAATAATAAGACAGTTGATAACATAATGCATGGTACACCGACAACTTGAATACTGAATGTTGTTCTAGTCATCCAATCCCTGAAAGGATATATTAAAATTTTTAAAAGTACAGAGAAGGGCAACAAAAATGATTAAGGGTATAGAACAATTTCCACGTATGAAGAGATTAGTAAAATTTTAACTGTTTCACTTGGAAAAGAGATGACTAAAGGGGAATATGCCAGAGGTCTATAAAATTATGAATGGTATGGAAAAGTGAATACGGAAATGTTATTTACTCCTTCACATAACACAAGAACCAGGGGCACCCAATGAAATTAATAGGCAGCAGGTTTAAAATAAATAAAAAGAAGTAAATCACACATTCAACCTGTGCAGTTCATTGTCTGGGGATGTTGTGAAGGCCAATAACTGGGTTTAAAAAAGAGTTAGATAAATTCTAAATGGAGGATGGGAACAATGATGGCTGTTATCCAATATGGTCTGGGATAAAATCTCATGCTCTTAGTGTCTATAAACCACAATGTCAGAACTAGAAGACAGGGGTGTGTCTACACTAGTAAATTAAGTCGAATTAAGCAGGCTTAAGTCAATTTAATTTACTCTGCTTCCACACTGGTGTTTCCTTAAGTTGACTTAAGCTGCTGCTTAAGTCGACTTAAGGAAATTTAAAGTCGACTTTATAAAACCTAGTATAAAGTCGACTTTCATGCTTAAGTCAACTTCTTAAATC
>ML685832.1:1442140-1523282 GCA_007922175.1 Pelusios castaneus
CCAAACAGCTGGAGCGTGGGCAATTGCTGGAATGGCGCTCCAGCTGGCGGGGAGACCCCAGGCCTCCCCAACGGCTGGAGCGCGGTCCCAGCCAGAATGGAGCTGCAGGACTCCATTCTGGCCGGGACCGCTGGGTTCCTGACAAAAAGGGAAGCCTGCAGTCCCTTCTAGCCGGGACCCCATGCGGGGTCATCCCTTCTAGCTGGGACCCACGGGGGTCCTGGAGAGAAGGGAACCCTGCGGTCCCTTCTGGCTGGGACCATGGGAACCGCTTGGTCCCGGCGAGAAGGGAGCATGGGGGTGCCTTCTGCCCGGGACCTGAGCGGTCCAGGCCCGAAGGGAGCCAAGCAGTCCGGGCCAGAAGGGAGGTCCACGCTCCCTTCTCCCCCGGACCGCTCGGGCTTCTACCTCCGGAAGAGCCAGCCCCATGCGGGGCTAGGTCTCCCAAGGACAAGGCCCCCTATCCTAGGGATCCGAGGCTCTTTTGGAGCCTTGCCTCCCCCTGGACCTAACTAGTCAACTTAAAGAGTCTAGTATATACTCTCTAAGTGGACTTAGTGAGGCCAAGTTTAAGTCGACTTAAGATTCCTGTGTGGACTCTCTAAGTCGACTTAATAAGGTCAACTTAAAGTTGACTTAGTAAAGTCGACCTAAATCCCTAAGTGTAGACATAGCCCAGGAGATGGATCATTAAATAATGGCCTTTATGTTCATTTCCTTTGAAGCACCTGGCATTGGCCACTGTCAGAAGATGGGTTAGTGAGCCAGATAGACCATTTGGTCTGATCCAGTATGGCATTTTCATGTTCTTAAACTTCTCTCACCCTAGGCATGAAAGTGACTGCTTTGAGGTGATTGTAGAGTTTGTAGCAGAAGAAGCAGAGACCAAATATTTTTACCTTTGAAATCTCTGTCTCTTTCTTGGTAGTTCTGAGGTTCTGCTCTGAGAGAAATAAATCAGCTAGATCCTTGGTATGGAATAGCTCTGAGACTTGGCTATCTTTCTTGTAGGAGCCAGCATGTGACTAAAGAGAGGCCCAAGAATCCTTTAGGAAATGTAACGCTTTGTCCTTTGTCCTTCTTGTCCTTCTGAAAACAGTCATAGCATTTGAAGAGGAGTTCTTCAATCATTGCTTGTACTTCTTTGGAAACGTCAAGGACTATAACTGTGATGCCCTGTGAGTGGCTTTATCTAAGGCATCTAGCGGTGATTGAAGAGATGTCCAGACTGCCAAGATGACCCTCCAATTATAGATCTAAACTTCTCCCTGATATCTGGAAGTAACTTATTCATAAAGGTGGAAACTTTATGCCAACTTAGATATTCATACTGTGCTAACAGGGCCTTATAATTAGCAATACGTAACTGAAGGTTTGCTGAAGAGTAATTCTTTCTGACAAATAATTCAGATGTTTTGTCTCCTTGTCTCCACAGGTGTTCTGACTCTCTGGATCTTTCCTGGGAAGCTACCTACAACCTAGAGAACCTAAAAGAGGATCAGTATAGAAGTACTAAAATCCAGATTAAGAGATCTGATATTATCTGTCCACTCCTTTGGAGGCTGGTGCTACAGATTCTGGTCTCTGCCAGATATCAGTGTCCTGCTGACTCCAGTAATCCTTTGTTAGTGGGCATAGTCAAATGTCTGGACATTGATTTGTTCAGGATATTCAGCAATTTGAGAATTTTCTGTACCACTTCTGCAGGTTCAGTCTCCTGGAAAGTATCTGCCATATATATGGGTCATGAAAAGGTTATAGATAGACAAAATAACTCATTTCAGTGTTTCTATTTCCTTCTTCCCTGCATTAATCCCATCATACAGGATTCACTCTATGAGTACTCACTTTCCAAAGTTCTGTGCCATGTCCTCCATCATACCATATGCTAACATATCTTCCTTTGTGACATCTCACTACTTCTTGGAATGGCCTTTCCATCTTCTTCCTTCAAACAGGAATTTGCTTACTCACATAGCTGTCAGGATTGCACTTTACATGGCCAAACCATCTGTGCCTGTATTTCCTCATTTTTTCATTTATGGGTGTTACTTTGAGCAGATCTCGAATATACACATGATTGATATCATCTTTCCTGCTTATACCACTCATCCATCTCAACAGTCACATTTCTCTGGAAGAGATCATTTGCTCATGTTTCTTCGTTGTTGCACAACATAACAATCAGAAATTAAAACAAGATTCACTGCAGTTTTATAGACTTTCACTTTTAATCTTACTGATATCTTCCTGTTCATATATCCAACACTTCTCTCTCTCTATTGAGCCAAGCATTTATTAGCCTAGCTCTAATTTTATCCTACATTTTGCCATTTTCCTGGATTCTGGAACCCAGACACTTAAAACTTAGCATTTTTGGTATTTTCTGCCCGTCTAGTTTCAATGATAATTTTTCAGTGTTCACATTATTAAAATTTCAAACCTCAAACTTTGTTTTTCCTCTGCTTCTTTTGAGCCCTTGTGTCTCTGACCTATCACTCAAAGTCTATATATTACTTATATGTGTTTCTTTCAATAGAATGTGAATGAGAACACATTTTTACAATAATTATTTTCCCTACTTGTGTCAAGAAATGTTGATAGAAAGCATGCTTCTTTTAATTTTATGTGAAAGGAAAGGAAAGAAGTGCATAGACACATTCTGGGACAAATACATTCGATTTGAAAAGGGCCTGTTATGGTTCAAGGTTATGGAGAGATGTCAAGATTTTACAGAGCCCAGATATTTAAGAGAATGCTTATTTCTTTACCAACCTCTCCCTCCCAGAACACTTCACTCATGCAGTCATCAGAAGTAGCACATGAAGACTTCCGTCCAAAGTGATTTTCTGTGAAGATAATAAAAAAATGACAGCATGTTGTCAAAAGTTCCTTGCCTGCATTACTAATTCAGGGCCAGATTGCAATATTCTTCACTGAATGCTCCATATCTAGTGTCACTGAAATCAGTGGAACGTCTTGAGGAGTAAGGTACTATTCAATAAAAACTCAGGTATCATAATCTAGCTCTTAGAATCTAAGGCTTAGATAATGTTTTAAAAAATCAAATTTGTCTTTCATGGTTTTTATATTTGTTTAATTATTTTATTCACACAGCTTTGTCAGTGGAAGTTAACTTCAACAGGACTGTTCAATTATGTAAAGTTGGGCACATGTGCAAGTGTTCGCAGGATCGGGGCTAAAGCTAATTAGATCCACTTTTCTTCAGTTTAACATTCTGGTTCTCAGGCACTAGTCTAGGGTCACTGTGAGTTTGGTTTTAACAACACTGCAAGAGTATAATTAAAATAAAGAGATGAAAATGTTTTCATAGTTTTTAAAAAACATGAATGAAAACATTTCTGTTCTTTTAGGTTCTACAAATACTCTCCCACTATTTAAAAACAAAAATCTAAATTTGGGGACAAAACTAAGTTGACAGACCTCTTAATTTTGTTTTCCTGTAAATGTCTGGCATTTCTGCTTCCTCTGGCATCAGTTTAAGAGCCAACATGACATCAGGGAGTGTTTACCCAAAGCAGCAATTTCTGAAATTACTCTGGTTTGAATTTTAAAAGTTGTAAAAGGCTGGGGGAAATAAATCTTGAAGTGAAGTACTTCCTTATTTATTACTGGGAAAGTGTCTTTTTAAGCATTGCTCGATAGGTGGAACCACAAAAATATTGGGATGCTAGATACGGTTGTGGTCAGCAGACTTACATCATTCACTCTGAATAAGTAGCATTAGTGTATTATGGAAAATTCTGTACTTTTGATAAGCCACAATATCTAATACACTTCTTTAAATAAAGATCATATGCAATATTTACACACACTTTTCTTTGTACGTGGCATTATAGTTCGTTCTCAAATATCTCAGCGACACTTATGGTTTTAGATTGATCAGAAGAAACATAAGAAATGTAAGAAATTACAGAGCGAAAGATATAAGTGAAGGAGTTAAATACTGTACTATCATTTGAACAGTGGTCCATTTAAAGCCGTGCAGAGCCCCATAAGTAGTATATGTTGTGGAAGTTTGCACTGTCGATGCTGGCTCTGTGAATAAATTCAAAGAGGGTTTTATTCTCCATGCTGCTATTTTGGCCATCTCACTAACAAGAAAGAAAGAAAGAAAGAAAGAAAGAAAGAAATCTGGCCTTTTATATGTGGGTGTAAGTTCCATTCAAGTCAGTGGAAGTTATATTTGTCAGTGTTTGTGGGACTCCATGGCTTGTACTGTATTTCATACAGAGAAGGAAAAAGTCCATTCTTACCCTTGCTATCCTTGCTTCTAAAGACTTACCTTTTCATAATATGGTATCCTATATTATTAACAACTTGTTTGTGTTGCATGTGCTCGTAAAAGCCCACAAGTTTTGTTATTCTAGCTGTCATCTTTAAAAAAAAAATCTTCTAGTATATTTTTTATGTTACAGTTTCATGATTCATTCCAGCTTGGCTCCAGCACAACATTTTTCCACCCACATTGGAAAGCATGCCAAGCCTCTGAGGTTTTGCAATATTCTTTTGTAGTATTGCTTTTATCAAGCAATCAAGTAAATATTAATATAGGGTTTTTTCCTAAAGGAAAAGCAAAGTTTGCTGCCAACTCCGCAACTTGCTCTGTGATAATATAAAGTATCAACACATAGCTTCTTTAAAGAATTTAACTAAGATATTCCCAAACATCTGGAGCTTTCCTCTGCTTATGGCTATGGATATAATATCCAAGACATTTTCGATTTTTTTGTCAGATAAGATGTTCATATTAATCACAGCCCAAATCTTTCTCATCTTTGTCACGTGAGGTTTCTCACTGATATTACTGAGACTCGAAGGGTGATTTGGTCTATACTTAAAAGTTTTATCACCAGAGTTAAGTTGGTTGGTGGTGTGATTTTTTTGCTGATGTATTTATGCAGTAAAGCCCTAGTGTAGATGGTGTTACAACTGTATAGAAAGGCTTGTATCAAAAATTTCTTCAAACTGGCATAAGTTATAATGGTATAAGATATAGCAATATAACGTTGCTTATATTAGGAGTGTTTTGTCAGTTTAAGTTAAACCAGCAAAACTTTCAAATATACTTTCCCCAGAGACTCAGCGTTTTGCCTTTAAAACAGTGTTCCTGGCTGGTGGAGAAAAGGGGGGGAGTTAGTAATTCATAAACTGGTTAACGCTTAGCTAAACTAAGAGATAGGATTCAATTCCATAACCCTTACTCATGATGAATCACACTAACTGATTCTCATGACTAGTCCCTTATGAGATGACACGCTGCAGTGCGATGCAAAGTAAGGACAGAACAAAGCTCACATAGTATAGGTCATATAACAGGTAAGCATTTAAATCATACCTTGAAATAGTGTGTCTTAGTCCTGTTATATATTTGCATTGCCATAGGGTGTTCTACTGGATCCTCTCCACCAGCCATTAAAGGTTTTTCTTCCCATGACTTGCTGTTTCTCACTATAATACTTGGAAGTAACAAAATAGGCAAAGCCCAGGTCCAGACAAACAGGCCAGAACATTCAAGGAGTCTTGTGGCACTTTTAAACACTAACAAATATATTTATCAAACTGCATGAGATAAATAAATTTGTTAGTCTTTAAAAGTGCCACCAGACTCCTTGTTTGTACATCTAACAGTATACAATAAAGCAAACATACATGAATGACTAGAAACAATCAAGACAGAATGATGTAATCAGACACTTTTACCATGCAGGAAGACATCGTTCTGCATGATGTACTCTAACTTTATAGAATGGACAGCTCTGCCAAATGTCAAGCTCCTGCCCATGTGTAAAACAGGTTGGGGTGCTTCTCCATTCAAAAATTATCTTGATTGACTGGGTTTCAGCTATGTTCACTGTTAATCTGGCTCTCAGTGTCTATCTAAATGTTCTCATATAAGATATTCCTCTTATACAACCTACAGGTTCACTCTTGCTCAAGTAAATTAGCACTTTCTAATGCCTCCACTGATCATGGGATCAGGCCCTATAGGTACATTTGCAACAATAGAGCCTTTCATTCGGATCATTCTGCTGAGGAACATAGTATGGGAATTATTCTCTTTAATTATACATAAAAAACTATTCAAAAGTATGACTGATTACCTTGAAAAAACAAACCACAGTGAACACACATATATGGTTCTGTGAGAAGCATTCCCAAACATAAAATCAGTTAAAATGGGTTAGCACATACTTATCGAAAGGTTAATCAAGTCATGACATGTTTTTATTTGGTTTAATAGTAGATATTCTATAACTGCACACATACAAAACATTTTAGTTACACACTACCAGGTTATACATTATTGGGACCAGCGTACTGTCTTGGGCTGCTACATTAAAGAAGTTCATGACCTGTGGGGAACAAATGCTGTAATCTTTTTTTTTTTAATTGTAAGCTGAATCAGTTCATCATACAGGCGACTAAAGATATCTACAATGGTAAGTAAATCCTTTGGAAAATAGCCACAGTTGGTTGAAATATGTTGCTACTTTGACTGTGATGACTTAAGAACTTTTCCAAAGTAGATGCCCAGCTCTTTTTAAACACTATAATTTTAAAAATCTAAAAATCAAATGGAGTTCACCCCATGACATTGTTTTACCGAGTACACTGCCCACTGCTAACAAATGCTAAAAAGAATAGTTCTCCTTAGAGTCACACTCTCACTTCACATGCAGAGTACCTGGGAGGTTAGAACTGCCATTGGCAAACTATTAAAAATCCCTACCTATAAAACAGATAAAGTGCTATTGATCTGAGATGAGAAATACGAGGCTCTGAAAACAAAGTTGAGACACAAAACAATAAAATTGCAGCACTAAATGACTAACTGGAATTGTCTGACGTATCTAAGGCACGTATCTAAGGTAAGCCAATCAAATACTAAATAGGCCCTTAGATACTACAGTGATATGAACCATAAAGGTACCTAGAGAGATAGAAAACTGGACTCAGATCTACTTCTTAAAAGTAACTAAAACAGGGATTGTGGGCTGACTGTAGAATTTAACTCTTCAAAACCAATGCTGTTGGGAATGATTTTTATTAATGAGGACATCTCAGACTCAGTACCTTGAAAAGTTCTGATAACAATTTAAGGGAAAAAGCTTTTGGTTTTGGATGTGGATTTTATCCACTTAATAAATAAAATCATGTAGGACAATGCATGAAAATGTTAGGAGTTAGAATGAGAACACAAATGCAGACTACAAATAAAGCACACAATATGAGGTTAAGTAATCATTAGTGGATTCACCATCACTTAAGTCTTGATATAAAGATTGGATTTTGTCTGTAAGATATGTTCTAGATCATCCAGAATTTATAGACTTTATGCAGGAGTCACTGGATGAAATACTTTGGCCTGTGTTGTGCAGGAAGTCAGACAAGATGGCTACGTCTACACTACACTACAAAAGAAAGCTTAAGTCAACTTAAACAAAGCCTTGTCCACACCTGGTTTTTATTAAGTTGACTTAAGTAGTTCCTTAAGTTAACTTAATAACTACCACCCTTTAGGTTGACTTAACAATTAATTTGATTAGTTAAGTCGACCTAAAGATGGTGTGTCCGCCCTAAGTCGACTTATTCTATAAGAATAAGACACACTCTTTTCTCCCTGGAACCCCACGGGTCCTGGTGAGAAGGGAGCTGTGGCTCCTTTCTCCCCAGGACCCGTGGCTCTTTCTCTGGGTCCCGGGGAGAAAGGAGTTGCAGCTCCCTTTTTGCCAGGACCCGCCCGGGTCCCGGGGAGAAAGGAGCTGTGGGTCCCTTATGACCAGATCTGCGTGGGTCCCAGGGAGGAAGGAGCTGCGGCTCCCTTCTTGCTGGGACCCACGGAGGTCCCGGGGAGAAAGAGCTGCGGCTCCCTTCTCAGAAGGACCCACAGCTTCCTAGCAGAAGGGACCCGCAGGTCCCTTCTCAGCAGGGAGCCACGGCTCTCTGCTGCTTCTACACTTGAAAAGTTAAGTTGACTTGTTAAGTCAACTTAACAAGGTGGACTTTAAGTTGACCTTGTTAAGTCGACTTAACAGAGTCCACTTAACTTTTCAAGTGTAGACATAGCCGATGGCCATAGTTGTCCTGTCTGGCTTTAAAAGTATGAATTTATTAAAACACTTAAGCAGAAGCTCAAGTTTTCAAAAGCATCAACTAATTTGAATGCTATCTTTATAGAACTGATCTCCATGTAAGCTCTGGTTGCTCAGCAGGCCTGAAAATCAGGCCCAAGGTGCCTCAAATTAGGCACTGAAATAATGTGGCACCCAGAATTCATGGTTTCATATGGTCATCTTGTCTGACCTTCTGCAAAATGCAAACCACAGAAACTCCTGACCACTCCTGCAGTAGACACCTAACCTATGACTGAGTCATTGAAGTTCTCAAATAATGATTTACAGACTTCAGGGTACAGAGAAATCACCAGCAAGTGACCCATGGCCCACGCTATAGGAGAAGGCAAAAAGCTCCCAGGACCTATTCCAATCTGCCCTGAGGGAAAATCCCTTCCTGACCCCAAATATGGTGATCAGCTAATCCCTGAGTATGTGGGCAAGATTCACTAGCCAGACACCCCTAAAAAAATCTCTGCACTAACTCAGAACCCACCCCATTCAACACCCCATCACAAGCCATTGGCACATTTACCACTAGTAGTCAAAGATCAGTTAATTGTCAAATTAGGCTATCCCATCCACACCATCCTCTCCATTTAGAGGACACTTTTGAAAAAGTTGACCTGAACTTATAGGTTTTGCCATCTTGTTTGGCAAAAGCCCTGGTAAAACCTTTTTATTTCACATCAATATTTCTCTCTGCTAGTGGTTCCCAACTTTTTTGAGTGAAAGCCCCAATAGTTAACACTACATAAAACACATTTCCCACGTGTCCCACCCCCTCACCATCCATTAACACATATAAACACATATATATAATGATAATAGTAACAACACTAAATTACATAAATAAAATAAAATAATAATAAATCACTCTTACCTGAATAAGACGCTACATCTTCCCTGGAGCAACTGCCACTGCATGCCCCAGGTGGCTCTTCCTCTTCCCTTCCCCTGGACTGAGGATAACACTGACGGGTTGGCCAAGACTGGTCCTCTCTGGCTTGGTGCCCAGCTGATGCAGGGATGAATGGAACTCAGGGCTGCTGCTCCCCCAAGTGAGCAGGTTTTTCATTCTGGTTGGCATGGAGCTTGGAGGGGTGTACCCAGCCAGGACAGAGATGGGGGGGCAGAGCTGTTCGTCCACTCCAGCTGGGAAGAAGCACAAGGCTGTTGCACCCAATGCAGAGCTCAGAAGAGCTAAATACCTTAATATAACTGAAGTCTCACAGACCCTCCTGTAATCTTTGGCACCCTTTCAAGGGAGTCTCACATTCCAGGTTGTGAACCATTGTTCTATGGAAATATCTGCAATTACAATGACAGCCGTGCTCTGCAAATACTCTGCATATGCTTGCCTAAATTGACTTAATTTACCCTGCATTTACACTACAGTTTTCTTAAGTCGACTTAAGCAGCTTGCTTAAGTCGACATAAGGAAAATAAAGTCGACTTAATTAAAATTAAGTCAACTTTATTAAACCTCCTTTCCACTAGACCTAAGGCTTAAGTCGACTTCCTAGAGTCGACTTAAGCCAGTGTAGCCATGGGGTAGCCCTAAGTCAGTAGCCGGGGGGGGCACAGGGGGAGCCTGGCTTGCCCCACCCACAGGGCAGGGCAGAGCCCTGCCCACCCTGCCCCTATGCCCTGCCAGGGTCCTTGTCCCCCTTTGCCCCATTGTACTTATGTACAATGGGGCAAAGGCTGAGCCCCCTGGGATTGGGCAAGGGGTGCCCTCCCTGCCCCCGTGGACCTGCCCTAGATCCCCCTAGCCCCACAAAGTCGACCTAGAGTGCCCACTGTGGATGCTCTAGGTTGACTTTGTAAGTTCCCCGTTAAGTTGACTTTAACTTTCAGTGTGGACACACTAAGTCGACTTAGTTAAGTTGACTTAGTTAAACTCGATTTAAATTACCCAGTGTAGACATAGCCCAACAGAGGAGTGAAGGTCTGGAAAGACTTTCCGAGAGGATAATGGGGGCAAAAAGCCTAGCTGGCTTCAAGACTGAGCTTGATAAGTTTATGGAGGGGATAGTATGATGGAACAGCCTAATTGGGCAATTAACTGATCTTTCCCAAATGGCCTATATTGGGATGTTAGATGAGGGGGATTCTGAATTATTACAAAGAATTCTTTCCAGGTATCTGGCTGGTGAGTCTTGCCCACATGCTCAGGGTTTAGCAGATCATCATATTTAGAGTTGGGAAAATATTTTCCCCTGGGCAGATTGGCAAAGGCCCTGGGGATTTCTCTCCTTCCTCTGCAGCACGGGGCAATGGTCACTTGCTGGCAGATTCTCTGTAAGTCTTTAAACCATTATTTGAGGACTTCAGCAACTCAGTCTTAGGCTAGGGGTCTATTACAAGAATGGATGGATAAGGTTCTCTGGTCTGCGTTGTACAGGAGGTCAGACTAGATGATCATAATGGTTCCTTCTGACTTTAACGTGTATGAGAAGTCATCACTGTTGCTGGCTCTGAGTGAGAGTTGATATCAAGGAAGTTTAGCAACAGTTTATGCACCTGTCTCCCTAATGATAACAGTATCAATGACAGAATCACAGTTTTTCCCAGACTCCCCAGATTAGCCTAACTAGAGGGCTGATGGAGAAATGGAGACTGGGCTCAGGGATTAATGCTGCACTACTTTATGTTGTCAAGGAACAGCCATATTAAAACCAGAAAATTAAATAACTCAGCCCCCACTGTTAGTTGCACCATGGATAAATAGCTGTGTAACAGGATGTGGGTAGTGATGTCGATGAGCAGAGTCATTCTACGGAAGAAAAGAGAGTCCACATAGGTCACAGAGGCGCTGACCTGGGGGAAAAGCATTGCTGTTACTGCTCATTTATTTGTTGCAAACATAGGCATTTGCTAACTATGATAGTCAAGCCAGGATAGATAAGCAAGTCAGCCTGATACTTTGCAACTGTGAGATGTGAAAATGTTTCCTGGCCAGCCTGATAGTAGCACTAAGCTGGTTTCAGGACCAATATCTCAGGTAAATGCACTTAGCTTGATTATAGCATTAGAATACCAGCATGAAAACAGGTACATACAGCCTTTCCCATTAACTGTTGTGCATAACAGTAAGTAATTTGGCCTTAGTTTTGAAATGATAAATTAATGTAATTATCAACTGTTAAATGTTTTTATTAATACTATGTCTAATGATACATGGATCTGTTGTCTGTAAGTTCTTTATATCACAGTTGATCTCCTGAATAGACCAGCTCCTTCCACTGGCAGAGGATGGCGTCATTAGGACAATCAGAAAAATCATCTTTACTACACAACAAACTTCCTTCCTTATTCTCTGAAATGTCTCAGCACAATCGGTCAAGCTCAGAATGAATGTAAGTTGGTGCCACTATCACTGGAGTCTATGGAGTTACACCTGGGTTTACTTTCTCCCATTGCATATATCCAATTCCACTTAGAAGAGCAAACAATTATACCAATTATCTGTTAAGAGAGAAGAGCAATAAAGTTTAAATAATGTCTTCTTTCTTTTCTGCAGTTGTTGCGCAGGATATTTGTGTTCTGCAGCACCCAGAACACTGAGGAAGTCAAACACAATTACTGCTTTGCTTGGGTAGACTAGGAAAGAATATGGAAAACTAAACTCTGTGTTAAAAAAATTCAATCTTATTAACAGATTAGATTAAAAATTCCTCAGAACAAACAGGCAAAAGAATACTGTGTATCAAGAAAGAAAAAAGGGAAGCTCAACTCAGAGTTTAAATGTAGAGGTATCTGACTCACCATGGTTCACACTTTGAAGTGAGTGAGACAAGCCTGTGTATCATATAACATTTCCTCTCAATCTGCAGAGAATGGGCCACCCAAGCCATCCCTGGAAGCCAAGCACTTGGAGTATAAAGGCAATGCTATAGCAAACATGACTGGACATGGGTTTCACTTACTCAAGAACCTTGGGAGTCAAAGATCACAAATAAAGCATTTTTCAGTATTTGAAATACCAATGTTCTCAAAGGTTAATGACCTGGTGATAAAAATAAACTGTGGGCTGAAGCTATTGACATGGACTTGATGTAATAAGAAGCCAAGTTTCATACTCCCATAGGGCCTGATACTCCACCCATTGAAGTCAATGGGAAGGTTTCCATTAATAACGTAGAAAAGTCATTTAGTTTTTCTGTCTCTCAATACCCTCATCTGTAAAATGAGAATAATGATGCTTCCTTTCTCCCATCTTTGTAGGATTATAGACTCTTTTGGACAGGGACTGCCTCATATTATGAGTTTTGAGCGGTGCCTAATATAATGTCACACCAGTCTTTTTTGTGACCTATAGGCCCCACTTTGAAAAAAGTTTAGTGTAGACACAACCCTTGAAATAGCTGCAATGTTCATTTTTGCAGAACATGGCAAGCTGAATAGAAGAAAGAAAATTACAGGGTTCTCTGGCAAAGCTTGTAAGTTCTTCTGACAAAATCTGTAAGGGTGCATCTACACTTACAAATTAAGTTGACTTCAACTTGCTTAAATCAACTTAATTTAATCTGCATCTACACTACATTTTCCTTAAGTCGACTTAAGCAGCAGCTTAGGTCGATTTAAGGAAAATTAAAGTTGACTTTATAAAACCTACTTTAAAGTCGACTTTACTGGCTAAATTGACTTTATTAAATCGACTTAGCAAGTGTAGACGCCGATTAGCCCTAAATCGACTTTAAGTGGACTTAGAGGGCTCCAGGGCTCCACTGCCCTCCCTGCCAGGGTGGCTGGCGATGGTAGAGCCTGGTGTGCCCCCTCATAGGGCAGGACAGAGCCCTGCCCACCCTGCCCCTATGCCCTGCCAGTGTCCCTGTCCTGCTCAGCCCCAATTGTACCCAGGTACAATGGGGTAAATGCTGAGCCCCCTGGCACTTGGCAAGGGGTGCCCCACCACCACTATAGACCTGCCCCAGGTCCACCTAGCCCCTACAAGTCGACTTAGGTGTCCAGTGTGGATGCTCTAAGTCTATTTGGCAGGGTCCCCTTTAAGTCGACTTAATTTTTGAGTGTAGACATGCTAAATCGACTTAACGAAGTCGACTTTGCAAAGTCAACTTAAATTAACAAGTGTAGACAGCCTAAGTGCCACACAATCTAAAACCCCCAGATATTTTTTTAAACTTCCTCTTAAAAAAACAAGTAAGAAATGTAAAACCTAAAAATGCAACATAAAGTTTGCCTAGCTAAGAATTTTTAAAAAGTCAAGAAATGCAATGTTCAGGATTGCCCAGCAAAGTGTTAACTTTTATGTTGAACATTAATGCTATATTTGGTACCTTTTTTTCTGGTAAAATGAGTAGCTTAACATTACTGATAATATAAAAATATGTGATAACCATGCATGTGGGATGAGCAATAAGCACTTCTATCAAAAGTTCAGCTTTTTGAGCATGTGAGTTTGGATGCCCAGTCTCAACTTCTTTTTGTTTATTTATGTATTTATTGTATTTTATGTGCATGTATGCATCTACACCACTTAAGTGCTTGTTCTTTAATGGAAAGTTTCTATATTATGTGCAAGATGTTGTTTACTAAAGACTGTTTGGGAATGGATATTTAGAGGTTTGTTGAAGTTTACTCTCTGCATTTTTCCCAGAGCTCTATACTTACTTGATCATTATAATTAATGGAAAATGCATTTTATTCCATTCTGAGACCAAAAATCACACACTTCAAATAAAATGGGAATGATATTGCTTGGGTGTGTATATATATATATATATACACACACACACACACACACACACACACACACACAAACAACATTATTTCCATTTTATCACATACATACATACACACACACACACACCCTGCCTGCCCCCACCTATTCCCTATACACAGAGAGGTGAATTAATTTGTTTTGATTTAATTAACGGAAAGATGCTTATCATAGACTGTAGACACTCTATCACATGATCAACTATACAATTAAAACTCAACAGTGCGAAAATGATCAGTTCAGCAGGAATCTAGCAATCCAGGCACCTATAAAAACTCCTAACTGCCCCACATCATTAGAGGAAGCATACGCAAGTTAATGCCCTTAGCCCTCTCCAAAACCCTAACAGACAGATAGATTCCTTCTGCAACATGCCTGGAAGCTCACCCCCTTCAGGCAATTGGAGGAGAAAGTTTCAGAGCCCTGAACCCCTCACAGAATATGTCTATACTGCAGTTAGATACCCATGGCTGGTCCATGCTAGCTGATGGATTCACTGGAGTTCAAGCTAAAGGGCTGTTTCATTACAGTGCATGTGTTCAGGCTCAGGCTGCAGCCCAACTCTGGACCAGTAGGCATCCTATAATGATAGGAGACTTTATAGGTCGCTAGATTTCTGGTTTCCTCACAGGGTCCAGGAACTTGGGCTCCAGATTGAGTCTGAGGCCTTATTTACACTGCCGAAACTGCGTTGATTCCTGAGGATCGACACAGCAGGATTGAGTGAGCAGGCAGTGTAGACCCATTCAGTCGATCCCGGAAGTGCTTTCTGGTCGATGTAATAACTCCACCTCCTCAAGTGGAGTAAGGCTGTGTTGACCAGAAAGAGCTTTAAGTCAACAGCGATGAGAGAAGACGCCATGGTGAGTAGGATTAACTAAGTTGATAGGAGATACATATTCTGCAGAACACAGATTGCTTATCTCCTACCGACTTAGCGCCATAGTATAGACCAGTCCTAAATGTCTACACTGCAGTTAAACAGTTCTTTAGCCAAACCCCCACAAGCCAAAATCAGGTGGCATGGGCAAGCCAAGAGTTTTTAATTACAGTGCAGAGAACACACGGCCAGCTACCCCTCTCTTTCATGAATTATGTCTCCCCCTTTTATTACCAAGTCCATCTGCATTCCCCAGTTTGAGAATAAGGAATGTGTCTTGAAATGGTAGAATCTTTCAAAGGAGAAAAGGCTTTTATAAGTGTGACCACTTTGTTTTTGAAAAATCAGTCTTTGAGCAATTAAGCATAGAATGAAGGGCTGAACAACCTGTTGGTAAATCCCTGCCTGCCTGAACACAGCAAGTTTGGGCATGATCAATGCTGCATGTGTGGAGAATGGCCTAAAGGCCACAGACTCATGAAATCCTACTTCCGTGTCAGTCAGATAAAGAGTCTTAAAGAGCTGGGAGAAAAGCTTCCATTTCAAAAGATTGCTCAGCTAAGCCATTAGAGCTGGATTCATTTTTGCTCATAATATACAAACAAGACAAAAATCCATTCAAATAACATGGGTGGCATTTTGGAGTTCTATATACTGTATAAAGTACAGTCATAAGGATTATGTCTGCAGCATAGAAACAGAGAAGTCATATACAAAACATATAATAATCTTGCTGGAAGGTTGCAACATAACACTACTCTATTTCTTAGAATTCAGAACACCACCACACAAGAACCCTGAAACCAAGAGAGACAAAGAAGGCTGCTCTCTTAAACAGATTTCAAATGGGTAGCCATGTTAGTCTAGTTCAGTAAAACAAACAGGGAGTCTGGTGGCACTTTTAAAGACTAACAAATTTATCTATCGCATGAGCTTTTGTGGGAGAAAATCCTCTTCAAGTGTCTGATAAAGTTGGAAAACTGCCTTCTGTCGTCTGCTACTCCAAAAGTTGTGTGAAGTTTGTCTTATGCAAATCTGAAGTAGCTGCTAAATATTCACTACTGGTTGCAAACATTGCCACCCCCAGGCACCACATGTTATAAAATGGCCAAGAACTGGGAAAGTACTTTAGGCAGTGGCATGCAAAAAAATAAACTTTGCCTCATTCTTCACATTTAAAATTTGCTGTATTCATTGCTACAACCAGTTTTCCCAGGCTCAGTCTGCAACCACAGACATGTTTCACCCTGTTGACATTCATCATCATCATAGTACAGCAATCTGGCTAAGTCTTGGTAATGCTTGGTATACATCACAACGCCCGCACATAAAAAGGATGAAAGATGAAAGTGGTGGAAATTTTTTGTCTATTTTATTTTCCTGCAAAGCATAGACAAGCATGCCCAGATCTTTCTGTTTGTTCCCAGGTACAAACACCAGCACTTACGTGTAAGAGAAACTATTTGAGTAGAAAGTTGCTCTAAAGAATGGGGTGGATGCTTTTAAATAACTAGCTTTTCCTTTCTGTAAAGTCGCCCTTTGTATTATTTCTTCTCCATTTTCTTTTATTTCCTTCTGGGTTGGACTTACTACAATCCATAGCCCACAGTATCTTGACCAATGGTTTCAAAATGTTTTGGTCAACATGAAACAAAAAATATTTCACAATTTTCAATTTTCTAAGATATCTTTTAAAAAATCCTGAAATAAGTTTTCCTTTTTTTTTTTTTTGTCAGACACCAAATTAAAAAAATTAGTTATTCATGCAGCTCTAATCACCACTACCCTTGTGAGTCAAATGATAAACTACTGGCGGGATCTCATTTATATGATCCAACTATTCAGTTAAACTTTTGCTCCCAAACCATGAAAACACTAAGGCTATGTCTACACTAGGAAAAGTTAGGTCGACTTAACAAAGTGCTTTCCCTTAACCAGGACTTATTAATTCAACCTAACTTCCCTTAAGTCGACCTAAGAAAGTGGACTTATGCATCCCCACTGGGCTTAGGTCGACCTAAGGAGACTTAATTCAACCTAAGGAGACTTAGTTCAACCTAATGAGTGGTCCTTACTAAGTTGACCTAAGCTTTCATTAGGTCGACATAAGGATTTTCTTAAATCAACCTAATGAAAACCTAGTGTGGACTGGGCTTAAGTTAGGTTGACTTAAGCCTCCTTAAATCGACCTAACTTGCCAGTGTAGATATAGCCTAAATGTTTAGGCCAGTCCTACAATGTTTAAGCACACCAAAAAGGCATTTTTAAGTCTATTTGCCTACATAAATCAGTGGTGGCTTCAGAATCAGGCTCATCAACTGTACACTGAGTTAGGTTTTAAATATTTTTTTCACTGCACTAATGCAATTTGTGATAATGGGATAATTTAGGGGGAGTGGTCCTGCTTTTTAGCAGCGGGTTAGACTAGATGACCTCATGAGGTCCCTTCCAACCCTATTATTCTATGATTCTATGAATTTACCTAATGAAATTATCTTCCAAATGGCTTATTTCTGCAGATTCCATTATAGGTATTCTTTTATTTATTACTCTTTTCCTTTGATCTGCATGCCAATCGAGATAAACTCAGTAAAGGTAGAATGTCTAATGAACATAAGGAACTATGCATAGTTGCAACAGCTAGTTTTTCTAGTTTTCATGGGGGTGTGGATTTATTTTTACTTGTGCAATAGCCAATTTGTAAGGTTGTAGTGTGTAGAATATGCTGCATTTATTCTAATGTTGTCGAGAATGAGAGATAGCTAAACGATTTAATAGAATATTGTATGCACCTCAATATACTTACTTGATATTACTATTTTTAAGAATATTATATTTACCTCAGTATGCCTGTTTGATATTATCCTATGTGATTACACTGAGTTAAATTAAAGGCTGTTATTAGGGAGAATAAAGTGGGGAACAGATCACTTTCAAAGACAAGATTCCTAGAGGGAGAAGACTAAGACTCCTTAAGAGAAGATGGGGGTGGGGGGATGTTCTCAACTGAGAAATGTCTATCTGTTTGGCTCCAGCTATGTTAACAGATATATTTTCACAAGGCCAGAGCTGCAGATCAAAAGAACACTAAACTATTAAGCACCCTCTCTAAAAAGGAAGATGAGGAGACTGGGCAGCATCTGCTAGAGGTGAGTCTCTGACAGAGAGACACTGGGTGTGCGTCTACATTGGCAACTTTGTTCGACCTAAGGATGATTAAGTCAACCTACAGAACTCTGCATCCACACTGGGCATTTGTTAAGTCGACTTAAGAGCTTCCTTAAGAGCTTAACAATACTACCTCTGAAGGTCGACTTAAGGCTTAAGTCGACTTAAAGCCAGTGTAGACAAGTATGTCTACACCACAGGCTCTGTTAAGTTGACTTAACACGGTCAACTTAAGTTGACTTTAAGTGTAGACACTCCCTTAAGTTGACTTAACAAGGTCAACTTTACATTGATTTAAAGTCAACCTTGTTAAGCCGACTTAACAAAGTCGAATTAACTTAACAGGTGTAGACATAGCCTGGGAGTATGCAGCAGAGCAGTCTCTTTCTCCCAACCCAGAGGTAGGGGGTTGGGTTGAGTGAAACTTACCAAAAATTGCCAAATAAAGAAGATTCACCAGCAAATAGATATGAGAGATCACCAACCAGGAATATGTCCACCAGATCAGGAGGAAATCCTGGACACATTTGGGGCATTTACTCCAGTTACCAAAACAGAATCCCCCATAGAGCTCTCAAGTGGAGCCCAAGTGATATGAAGAAATCAGGCAACCCAAGAAAACTTTTATAAAGAACCCTTAGCAGAGAGGGCAGAATGAAAAAGTTAACAGTATAGATTAAATGGAAGCAGTAGTAAATGACAGAGAAAAATGTAAGAGACTGGTTTCCACCCAGTGCACCAATATTTATGCAAGAAAGATGCCAGGTAAATAATGTAAGACCGGGTGTGTAGGTCTTTTTTTGTTTTAAACTTTTTCTCTTCTGGGTCTATATCTTTGGGTGAATAAAGAGTATATTTGTTTCAATAAAATTATTTTGTGTGTCTTTAAACAGCCTCTGGACACAGGGTCCTGGAGAAAGTTTTCTTGCAAGTGCCATGTACAGATTGGGCTTGTTTACATGGTTGAGAATGGAGAGCTGAAATCCAGAGATCCAGCCCAAGAGTGGCTGGACTGCAGAGTTCCACTGGTTGGAGGTTGAAAGAAGCCAACCCTGGCACCTGAGGGCCTGCAAAGCAAATCTAAAAAACAGCTTATATTGGAAATGGTTTAATTGTTAACAATGTCCAAATCATCAGTGAGACCTGCAGGCTCATCAATACTAATTAAAGTACAAGAGAAGGTCTACTTTGCCAGTAATCTAACACCAATATGTTAATGTAAATGCAGGTCATAGTTACACAGAATTAGGGTGGGTTAAAGTAAAACCAAGTCATAGCAAAACTGAATTAGTTATAGAGTTCCCAAACTTCTTCCTTGTCTAAACCACATTTTGATTAAGAGGTTGCCTTGGAGAGCACCAGACCTACTGTTTGTGATGACACTGACCTCATCTGCTCCTATTCAAAATTCCTGTGGCAACTTCAGCAATTGCTTATGTTAGGAAAGTTTTGTTCTTTTTTAGCTATCTTTTATTGCATTTTAGCAACTAGTAAGGAAGAGGAGCAAGCATCATGTGACAAGCAAGCATCATGTGTTCATTCCGCTTTCTGCAAACCACCACCAAGTCTGCTGACCACTGTCCATGAACCACAGCTTCAAAATCTCTGTCCTGGTTAGTCACCTAATATTCAGTGTGTTAAGGCAGAAAAGTGAAGTAGGGTTCTGAATGTTGTACTGCGTTGCAGAATGAGAAACACTGAAGGGGAAAGAGCTGTTTTCATTCTGAATATTTATGCTTTTATGACTTAGCTTTCATTATCTTATTTTTTTGCATTTAGTTCTTTCTTTTCCTTTGATTTATATTTTTTGGTTTCTACCCCATTTACTTCATGCTAAATATTATTGATCTCTCTTTGCCCCCCCACCCCCATCTCTTGCATAATCTTGTTTCTTCCCAGACTTCCTCTACTCCTCTATCTCTTTTCCCTCTCTCCTCTGGAGACTTTGGGCCAAATTCTCAAAGATGTTTTATCATCTCTCTTTTCTTCCCATGAGACTTAGCCCAGCCCCCCCCCCTTCTTCTCCTGCTTCTCCCCCTGAATCCCTTCACTTTCTATCTCCCCTCCTTAAAACTACATCTTCCATTTTATCCAGTGCCCTCCTTCTAGTTTAGTGATATATTTCATCCAAAACTTTTTTCCCCACAAAAAATGCAGATTTGGTGACACTAATTCATATTGGTTTCACCAAGTTCTTTATGTTGAAAAAAAACTGTAAAAGTCATTAAACATTTCAGTTTTGGTATTTGAATTTTGAATGTTTAGAACTATCCTTCATTTTTAATGTAAACAACTCACTCCAAATCAAAATGAAACATTTTCTTTCTAATTGAATAAAATGTTTTGTTTGACTTGAAATGGCTCCCCCCCCCCCCGACTTTTCAGTTCACCCAAAAGTTCAGAAAAAAATTCATTCTGGTTTGGCCTTTATTTTTCAAAACTGTCATTGAACCAAAAAATAAGTCAGGCATACAATTTCCCTCCTTCTTCCCCACATCACTCATGGCAAGGCTGCTAAAATTGCTGCTGAAGGCAAGAGAACAAGCTGTGTTTCCTTTTCTTTGTTCTCGATGTTGCCATCTTTCCTTTTCCCTTCTAGGGACTGCTGTGTCTGTTGTTGAGTGTGTGACTGGGCCAAGACAGCTCCTATCTTGACCAGCTTTTGCCTGATGGCCTTAGCTGAGCCAGGTCCTTTACTGTGCTATCCCCCTGTGACTGGAGACCAAATTGTATGCAGGGTAATTGTAGCTATGTTATTCTGAGGATATTAGAGGGACAAGGCAGGTGAGGTAATCTCTTTTACTGGACCAACTTCTGTGGGTGAGAAAGTGATCCTGGCAGCTCAGCAGATATGCAATGGCAGTCAGAAGGCAAGATAAAGGGAACTTACAGCCGCTCCAACACTATCTGTTGCAACTCAGGTTGCCTCCTTTTACAAACACAGCTGCAGAAGTATAACAAAACAGAAGAGCCAAAGCCAAATAGCTCCCAGTCCCCTATGGCCAGGTCTGGGTAGCTGTGTATCCTCTGGAAAAATCACAAGAACTAACTTTCATCCCTAATGACCACTTTACATTTTGAAGGGTGCCTCTTCAATGAAAATTCTAAAATAATTCAAATAAAAATTACCCCTGATATTTAGCATCTTAAAAACTATGTCGCCCACAGGCTCGGACTTCTGGGAGCCCCCAAAATAGCCCTGACTATCATCTCAGTACAATGAGCATACAATAATCCGAAGATTATTGAACTTGAGTGAATTACAAAGGTTTGCTTGAAAGGTCTTGCTGATGACACAAACCACACAACTAAATTTCATGCTGCTTATAATGGTAAAAGAATGACAAAATGAATCTAGAGAGATGTTTGGAAAGGCATGGTGGCACAATGGTATTTGCAGCACAGGAACAACAATCAGAGGCATAGTTTAGAGCTGCAGGTCAGAACAAAATAAATGTTTTCAACATCAATAAGAACATGACAAGGGAACTGCAGAAAACGTAATGCTATTGAGAAGGTATCTGTAAGAGGGACATAAGGAAACACAAAAAGGAATGCAGAATGAGACATGACTGGCAGTTGCCACAAAGAAGACAGTATGTTAAGCACATTAGCTGAGGAGTGAGATTGTCTGAATGCCTGGTGCTGATGCAGGAAAGCCTTTTTGGGTGTCAGAAACTTTTCAAGAACAGATGATCCTTGTTAAAATATTATACTGTCTCGCAATGCTGTGCATGGGCTGGCTGCTGTATTCCAAGTGCCTGTCATGTCAATGAAGGCTCTCTAGAGTTTTATTTTGAGCCAGGGACTTTTTCTTTTTAATTGTATCACATTTAGCCTTTATTAATTAGAGTTTCTTCTGAAGCCTCACCTTTATTTTGCCATCTTCTTTATCCCAGTTTCAGGCTTGCATGCCTCCTTCACAAAAAAAGTGTTTCACAGCCTGGTGATTAATGTCAATGAAACTTCAGTGATTTATAATTTATGTAGGTCATTTACTTAAAGTCGACATATTTTTCCATGCAATTTGTGCACCTTAACTGTTGATGCAATAATCAACCTGGGTCTGGTAAAACACTCACTAGTAATGAAGATGTCAAAAGAATCTGTGTTAATCTTCATGCAGACATGATAAAAATATATAGATATTCCCCATTTCACCCAAGTTAGCCCTCTGACAAGGGTTTCATGATTCCAGAACACTAGCTGGAATGACATGAGTGGGTGAGAAAAAAATGACAGAAGTGGGTGAGAAAAAAAAATCAATATAATAAAAGAAAAGGCCTTCCATTGGCTTAACGAAAAGATAAACGGCTTCTTTGAGCCAGGTCCTGCCTACACTGTAATCTAAAGAAGTGCTTCATACCACAGTATAAACACCTTTGTGCAGTCCAGCACCAATCCTGCTTCCACTGATTTAAATGGGAACAAGATGAGCCCTTAAGAAGAAAGGTGGACTATGATGCTCTTAAAGCTGTATGCATGCATAAATGTGTGCCAGAATCACACTCAACACTATGGGTGCGTCTACACTTGTAAATTAAGTCAACTTAAGCTTGCTTAAGTCGACTTAATTTACTCTGCATCTACACTACACTTTCCTTAAGTCGACTTAATCCAGTGTAGACCTGGAGTAGCCCTAAATCGACTCTAAGTCGATTTAGGGCTCTCCAGGACTCCCCCACTGCCCTCCTTGCCAGGGTGGCAGGCACAAGGAGAGCCTGGCATGCCCCCCCACAAGGCGGGGCAGAGCCCTGCCCACCCTGACCCTATGCCCTGCCAGGGTCCCTTTCCTCCATTGTACCCAGATACAATAGGGCAAAGGCTGAGCCCCCTGGCATTTGGTAAGGGGTGCCCCCCCCTTCCACCATGGACCAGTCCCAGGTCCACCTAACCCCTACAAATCAACCTAGGCATCCAGTGTGGACGCTGTAGGTCAACTTTGTAGGGTCCCCTGAAAGTCGACTTAGAATTATACATAGCCTAAGAAGCTACAAGAGGAAGCAAATATAGTAGAACCCCATTTATTCGAGCCTCCATTATCCAGCTCTCCATATTAACTGATCTGGGGCTGACAGCCTGAGCCCCAAGTGGCAAGGCCCCAGCTGACAGGCCCAATCAGTGAGGATCTTGCTGACAAGCCTGGACAGCAGAGCTCCAGTTGTCAGCCCTGTATTGGAGTCCCACTGCCTAGTGCTGAAGCTCTGTGTCCATTCTCTGGATTATCTGAATTTTTGATTATCCAATCTAGCCTTGGTCCCAATTACATCACATAGAAGGTGTTCCATCGTACTTGGAAAAAGAGGAGTGACATTAGGTCACAATGAGATCCATGTTTGCTGCCCTTCTCAAGGAGCAGAAATTACATTTCAAACTAATTCATGTCCCCAGCCTCAAAAGGCTCAACTGAGCACAGTAGATGCACACTTCAACTATAGGATTGGCCATACCTCTGTCAAAGCATTAGTGAAATCCCTACGTATGTGTAAAAGAAAGTATGAAATATTACCCATTAAAAAGGGTAGTCAGGGACTCCATGCTAAAACAGGTGGAGTTTTTTAATTGTGTGTAGTACAGTGTAAAGTATCACACTGAGGAACAAAACAGAAAACACAAGCAAAGAATAATCAATCATAGAAAGCAAACGGTACATAAACTACAGATCAGTAGCTGTGACTCAAGGCCTTGCATCCAACCACCTTATCTCTCTGGGGCTCTAACTGGTCTCTGCTGCTGAATTACCTACATTGTTTATTGCCAGAGGCTGCAACATTTTCTCCACTACTTCTGTCCCTTCAGTCACAGACTACTCTGCATTATGCTCTGGCCTTGTGTGGTGCACTCGAGTTTCACCAGATATGACAATCCCTTATCACTTTGCATTCTGGAGTTTGGCTGATATGTGCCTAACATGCCATGCATGACACAATATATACATTATTGTGATAAGTCTATCACTGGACAGCATTCTGCGTGAATTCAGCACCCATTCACTTATGTACTACTGTGCATCTTTTCTGTCATGCTTGGCTGTGGATCTCACCTCAAGCAGCATCAAGAAGTCCTTGGAGAGTAGATTCAGGTTCCCACCTCTTGAGTGTAGAAGCACATTACAGAGGAAACATGATGGCGTCTTTCTGAGTTTACAGCCTCTCAGTAAGAAGCTGTTGCTACCTCTAACTTCAAAGAAAGTCAAACAATTTGCCTTTCCCACCATAGCAAGCTGTTGTTGTGACATGTGTCCAACTTATTTGTGTAATAAAGAATAAAGCAACTCATCTAAAAATCTGTGACCTTCTGTGTAACAATTGACTTCCCACTTTTTCTACATCTCTATCCAGCCAGTAGAGATTCCACCGAAGTCAGGCTTCAAAATGAGCGGCGAGAAGTCCCTCTTCAACCTTTGGAAGACACACTACACTGGGTATAGTCCCAGTTGATTACATCATTGTAAGATGTAGTGTTTGGGGCCATTATCTATAGATTACTTGAGTGTATTTTTGTAAGGCAGGTGCTTTGAATCAAAAACATTGTAAAATGATAAGTGACAAAATCAGCAAAGTTGACACCATCACAGATTTTTCTTCATTCCTAGGAAGACATAGCTAGAAAAAATATTTTGAACTAAATCCTGAAAACTCTCTTCATAATTCCCAGATGAAAAGTGCTACGTATCACGTAATTTTTTTAGTTTTGGCCCATTTCAGTGGAAACTTTAAAACAGTGGCACTGGTTGAAATTAATTGTAAGGAAATAAACTTACTGAACGGATATATTATCCAGGTAGCAAATACCTATAAAAATATAGTATAGCCCTTTGCTATGATGGAAAAGCTGACCTGAGAAGCAGATAAAATTCAGCTAGTGGAGAATAACTGTGGTTTTAGAAACTAATAAAAATACCAAGAAAGCGTAGATGTCTCTTAAAAATGCAATTAAAGAAACTGATCTATAAAAGCAATTGATTTGCAAGTCACAAATATAATTTTTTTTCTCCTGCATTGTTATGCTCCAAATATTGTAAGTGAATAAAATAAAATTCTAAAATAAAATAAATACTAAAATAACCAAATACACATACCTTATCAATGGCTAATTGAGCTCCCACTTAAAAATACCAACTATAAAACAAAACTCTCTCTCTATATATAAGGGCCTGTAATTAATACATGAATGAAAATTATGTTTCACTTACAGGCTGTTTGATCTCTGGCATTTGTCTTATGATTCTTCAGTACAAAGGTAAGACTTGGCATACAGTACAATTCCCTCATCCACTCTCATCACAGCGTCTTCTGAAACTAAAGTTTCTTTCTTCACTCCTGTTAATGGCTCCAAAATGATATTGTAAGGTCAGAAAACTCCTACATTGTATAAATATCTTTTAGGGGCATTTGATCTTTCCCTTCTTCTCTCCTCCACTTCCATTAGCAGTTTTTATTACAGCCAACCTAAGACAAGTTAATGAAAGCTCATGTTTCTGTTTACTCTAGGTCTGTATTGGTAAACAGAACTAAAGAGGAAACAAAAGTCTAGGCAGCATTATAAAGATTATAGTCAAACAGCCACTACTTTCTTGTTTGGATTCTACTCAGTGTCTGGAATTACACTTCAACATCTGCTGCTTAGTAAATTGAAGGCACTTTCTCAGGGATTCTCTGCAATGTACAATATCTGCTTTCATAGGGCAATGAAAACCTAGGAAAGTCTGTGTATTTGGAACTTGGAAAAGAGAGAGGAAAGAACGATCATTTTTAATTTGTACCTTATGGGCCCAAAACCTAGCTCATTTATTCCAATACAAGACAATCGACTGCCACAGATCTACTCCAAATTTACACCAATATAAGAGGAGATTTAGGATCCATGTATTATTATTTCTTAACAGATCTGATCTAATCATTAGAATGTTCATATGTAGGTGTGGAGGGCCCTATCATAGGAGCAGTAATTTTTTTGTGACGGTATGCACGGATATGGTATACCGGCACCTTTTTTACACATCAGTATTGACCAGGGTGTAACTGGCCCCAAAAAACTCTTAGGGCCCGGGCCCAGGGACCCTGCCCGTGGCAGTTCTGGCCCCACCCTCTGGGCCCAATCTGCCCCAGTTTCCTGGTTGTTGACCGAGGCGTTGGATCCAGCAAGCCTGGGTTCCTATCTGGGGCTGAACCTGGGGCCGGATCAGGCTCCTGCCGCCGCAGCAGCCCAGCCCTGTGTCCGTGGCCAGGGTCAGGCTGAGTACCAGCACCTTTTTTTTTTAAACAAAAAATAGCACTCAAAGCAGTACTGGTGCCATTATACTGCACGAGGTGGGAGCAGGATGTAAGGAGCTTGTGTAAGGAGTGCACACTCTTTGAATGTTGTGAGGCCTACCTTCCATTGCTGTTCAGGGGGACTGAAAAGGAATGGACGAGTAGGACCAATGATCTGCCCCTTCAGAAGTCCTTTGGTTCTTCACCCAGTTATCTTCCCTGGAGGTTGGGAACTGCTAGAGCATACGGCCCATGAACCTCTTCCATGCATCCCACAACTGCACTACGCGAGACCACTCTAGAGAGTGGTTTGTGAGACTGGATGAGCTTGCGGCATCGCAGAGCGCTGGGTATACGAGACGCCATGGTCTCGCAGTATTACAGAATGCAACCTCGCATATCCAGCACAGTATCACAGAGTGCTGGGTATGCAAGACTGTACCACAAGACCGCAGAGAGTGCAGTCTCGCATGCCCAGTGCTTCGTGATGCCATGAGAGTGTCAGGTCTCGCAACATCACGGAGAGCTGAGTATGTCAGAATGAGCTCCATGGGACCATACTCTCTCCCTAACACAGAGAGAGAAAGAGAGTATGGTCTTGTGGAGAGCAGTTTCACATACCCAGCACTCCCTAACAGAGAGAGAGATTGTCTCGCAGTATCGTGGTTTGTCAGCTACAGCCAGCCACTGCCCAGGCAGTGTGGAGATGAAAGAATTGATTATTGGATTCAGACTACTAGGGGAAAAAACTGTATGCATTTTCAAGTCTTTGTTATTTTTTATTTATATATATTTATTCAAGACTGCGCTCCATGCTATCACACTCTCTCCCTAACAGAGAGAGTTAACAGAACTTAAGCTTGCTTAAGTCGACTTAATTTACCCTGCGTCTACACTACAGTTTTCTTAAGTTGACTTAAGCAGCTTGCTTAAGTTGACTTAAGGAAAATAAAGTCGACTTAATTAAAATTAAGTTGACTTTATTAAACCTCCTTTCCACTAGACCTAAGGCTTAGTCGACTCCCTAGAGTCGACTTAAGCCAGTGTAGATGTGGGGTAGCCCTAAGTCGACTTAGGGCTACCCCAGGGCTACACCAATGCCTCCCTGCTGGGGGGGGCACAGGGGGAGCCTGGCATGCCCCCCCACAAGGCAGGGCAGAGCCCTTGCCACCCTGCCCCTATGCCCTGCCAGGGTCCCTCTCCCCCTTTGCCCCATTGTACCTAGGTACAATGGGGCAAAGGCTGAGCCCCCTGGCATTGGGCAAGGGGTGCCTCCTGCCCCCGTGGACCTGCCCCAGGTCCCCGTAAGCCCCTAGAAGTCGACCTAGGCATCCAGTGTGGATGCTCTAGGTCGACTTTTTAAGTTCCCCCCAAAGTCGACTTTAATTTTAAGTGGAGACACACTAAGTCGACTTAGTTAAAGTCAACTTAAATTACCCAGTGTAGACATAGCCACAGAGTGTGGTCTCACGGTATAGTGGAGCGCAGTCTCACGTACACAGGGTTCTGTGATGCTGCAAGTATTTTGATTTATGGTATGTTTGGTCCACTTGAAGTGAAGTTAAGTCAAATCTGGCCCGAGATAGCAAATGAGTTTGACAGCCTGTGGTAGAGATATGGTGGCTATTCCTCCCATTAGGCTGCAGTAATAGTTGTAGAATCAACTCAAGGGGAAGGATTCCTCCTCCCCTCCCCTCCATGAGGTCCCCTTACACCTGAACAAATTATTTTGGCTGGGCTCTGGGGAGATGATTTTGACCTATGGAATCTACTATCTAGATTTTTAATAAAACCACATTAAACAAAGGGCATATTTGAAACAATGCGACTTGGCTGATACAGAGGACTAGTGTGTTTCCAGCAGTGATATAGTATCTTTATATTATTGCAGTCAAAATCACTGATCTCACAGCTCCTAAAAGATTTCATTTGCTATGCCAAAACTAATATTTTAATCATGTAAGCCACACAGAGTCATTTAGTTCTGGGTTATCAATTGTTAAGCAAACTAGCACCTCTGACTTATCGATTAACCATCAGCTTATCTAACTAATAAATGGTCTATTAAGTTTATTTTTCAATCGCATCCCACTTTTTCTCTCTAATCACATCAAGCACTGTTAATATCCATCTTTTCTTCTGTCTTTATGCCTCTGACTAAGTTCAGTGAAAAAAACCAATAGGAATACCCTAAATGCCTTAAGCAAACTTGAAATTCTTCACAAGATGCATCGAATAGATCTCATGTTCCAGATATGTGCAAATCCAAATGAAAATTGGATAGACCAAAAAGCTGCAACAATCTGGGCAAATTTGAGAAATCTGGACAATTTACCATGGAAAAAATTCTTATTAAACTATAATTCCATTCATCTCACGGTCAAATGAAAGATCAAGACCATTTAGTTTATTAATATGCTAACTGACTAGCTGAGCGACGTGTGTTTGATGAAACCACAATATGGACAAATATAGTAACATGCATTAAGAATTGTACTAGCTAGCTAGTTAGCTAGCTAGATATTGGAATGTGCAAATGAAGATGATTGAGGAGAAACTATTTGTATTCGGTTAGTACACAAATATTACTGTGTCCATGGTACTGGTATACATATATAACATTCTTAAATAACATTCTAATGAATTTTCAAAAGAAGTTCAGATAATGTTACATGACCTATAATGTTGTTTGAAAGTTAGTTACTTTAAAAATTTAAAATATGTAACAATATCCACCCAAAGCATTTTCAAATTCCAGACCACCACAATTATTTATGAAATTATAACCCCTTCCATAAAAACATAAAGATCCCATTATCCCTAGTTTGTGCTCAAAAAATCTGGCCTTTAGCCCCAATCTTTGGTTCCTGATCTGATTAAACAATAAACTGAAATGTGTTCAAAGAAAACATATGTCAAATAATTTTGAACAATGGACAAATTCATAGAAATCTTGATCTGCCCACATGCCACTCACAAACAGAAAAAAGGGCTACATTCTAAAAAAGATAGCTCATTTCTTGTGAATTGCTCATCTAGTACTAGAGGAGAATCATAATAATCTCTTTCAATCTCTCCTAGCCATTTGCTACCCTCAGGCTTTCTCATGAACACTGAGCTTTTCTCTCTACTCCCCACCATAAGTGCTGGTTGGGCCATTTTCTAAAGAAGACATTACTGTACATTTGGGCAGTAAACTGGCCATTTTTTAGTTATCACAAGATGCATATGCATTGATTGTAATTGGAGCTATTCATCTAACTTGCTTAGATGCATGTGTTAATCCCACTAGGCATTTAGCTGCATCTTTAGGACACTAAAAAGGAGTTCTGTAGCACTTCAAAGACCAACAAATGTATTTATCGCATAAATGTTTGTGGCCCAATCCCACTTCATTAGATACATGGAAATGCAAAATGTGGCATGTTCGCTGTATTTATGCACACAGAGAAGGACTGGTCACATTTTCCATTTCATTCATCTGATGAAGTGGGATTGTGCCCATGAAAGCTTATGAGATACATAAATTTGTTATTCTTCAAAAGTGCCATAGGACTCCTTTTTTGTTTTCCTGAAATAGACTAACACAGCTACCCCTCTAGAACTTTAGGAGACTAAATGCTTTTGAAAATATAGTCCTTAAGCACTTACATGACTTTAAGCACATTAGCAGTTCCATTGAAGTCAATGGAATTTCTTATTTGCTTAAAATTATTCATATACTTAAGTGCTTTGTTGGGTTGGTTCTTGAAATAGTAGCTCTTTGCCTTGTTTTTCAAACCAGAGTAGAGAAGCCTGGAAAATTTTCATTAGACTGAGCAGAGGGAGGAAATTATAATGGAGATTGAAGAAATTTAAGGAATAGAAAAAATGTTGCTCAGTGATTGGTTTTGGCCATACCACAACCTGAGTAATAAAAAATATACCCCTTTTTATAGGCTTTACAGGATTCATACCTGTTGCTTTATTCTAGACACTCGTTTGCTCACATATTACATTTACTCTCTTGCTTGGCTTCATCCTGCATTTCTGACTCAGGGAAAGCTATTATTTAATTAAATAGCAATTCTGGTGAATAAGAAGCTGTAAGAGCAGGTTCATTTGCTGAAACTTAAATGTACTCGCTGAAACTCCCACCAGATCAGTGCATTGATAAGCAATGAACACACTAGCACAGGAAAATATAAAGCGGTGTTTGAACAGGTGACATTTCCTTTTCAGCACAGATCCGTGTTCAGAAATTTAACATTAATCATTACTAAATACGCATAACAGAATTATCTGCTAGATCTATCAACTCTCTGCTTCTTATTAAAGGTAAACTTCTTCAATCTCTAGAAAACTACCCTATCAAAAATAATCAAATACAGCAAGTGATTAACCACTCACATTCATTTTAACTGCAGCACCAAAACTGGATTTATCAAGAATAGTTGATCTTTTTTTTGGCTAAAGTTACCGACATTTGATTTTGTATGCAGTATTGTTGTACCCATGTTGAGTCACAAAATATTAGAGAGAGAAGGTGGGTGAGGTAATATCTTTTATTGGGCCAACAGAAGAAGTTGGGCCAGTAAAAGATATTACTTCATCCATCTTGTCTCGCTAGTAGTTGGTTTTGTCGACTAAACCTTGATTCTGCAGAGTTACACACATGAGTAACTTTATACATCTGAGTATTCTCTTTAAAGGGATTGCAACTACTCACTTCATAACTCTTTGCAGGAGCAGACCTAGGACCATCAAGTTTCTGAGGTCCTTTGAGAAATAAGATGTGAAGATGGCAGCTGACATTTGTGTTCAGTCACCTTTGAGTGTGCAGACCTGTAAATGCTGATTTTTAATTTTCAACTTGGGGAAGGAAAAAACCTGAGCAGAGCACCTCCATTAGACCAGATTCTGATACCCTTACTCTCACTAAGTGGAACCTTACCCTACCACCAGTTCCGTTGACCTTAGAAGGACTACAGTGGAGTCAGTTACTACTCAATGAGAACCAGAAGATCAGAACCTAGCCCATCAATGACATTACTGTCCACACTGTAATATATTGATATAATCATTTTTAGGATTGATATAGTTTCTGTTACCATTTCTTTAAAAACAGAGTAATAATAATAATTTCTAGATCTTATACAGTGCATTTCATTCATAGTTCTCAAAGCACTTTACAAAGGAGGTCAGTATTGCAATTTTCATTTTACAAATGGGGAAACTGAGGCAGTGGGAACCTAATTTCACCCCAGCAGGCCAACAGCAGAGTCAGGAATAGAACCAGATCTCCTGAGTCCCATACTACCTCTACCTATCAAATTAAATAATACTCATTATTTTAATGGATACCATTCAAATATTTATCAGAATGTCTGTTTTAACATAATCATAAATAAAAGTATATAATTAATTTGGAAACATTCATCCATATCAGATGGGTAGCCATGTTAGTCTGTATATAGCAAAAACAATGAAAAGTCCTGTGAGTACCTTAAAGACTAACAAATTTCTTCAGGCATAAGGTTTTGTGGGCTGCAACCCACTGCATCTGACGAAGTGGGTTGCAGCCCATGAAAGTTTATTTTTGAAGAAATTTGTTAGTCTTTACATTGCAACAGGACTTGCATTGATTCATCTGTATATTAGAAATAGAGGTGTATTAAATTAGCATTGTTTGAATTTTACAGATTAAAGGAAAGTATCACTGCAAATAACACCGCATATAGATAATTAGTATTTCACTTATTAAAAAAAACCTCAGCACTTTAACTTCTCAACCTACAGGGATTTTTATGCCTCTCCATCTCCTGTCAAATCCCTTATCATAGCTCCTTCCCTATGGTTATTGAATGGCTACTGGAAGGCAGCAATGTCCCTGTCACAGGGTGGCACTGGCCCTTTAACAGGGAAGAGGCCAGTGCATCTCTGATTGGTTGGCTGATCCCAGTTGGTCTTAGAAGACGGCACCTTGGACTTACATGTTGGGAGACCAGGTGAGATGGGCCTGGGAGTCAGTTGTGAGGTTCTCAGTGCCCAAGACAGCGGCTGCAAAGAGCACTGCAGGCATGCTCTGGGAGGAGGCAGGTGGACTGGGAGAAGACTCAAAGCAAAAGCATAATGCAGAGCATCATCACTTTGGCCACTGTCCTGCACAATGGGGAGGAATGACCCAGAAGTGACATGAGACTTATTAAGATCACAGTGGGTGGATGAGTGATTGCTTCCTTTGAGCTTTTGAACTTTAGACAGTGACCCCAAGGGTAAGTCCAGAGTCTTCTAGTCTGAAGGAAGATGGAGGCTGATGAAGAGCATGGAGTCACATGGAGGCAGCAGAGCCTTTTCAAATTACAGTTATTGTCTTTATTATCCCTCCCATAATCACACTGGTCACTAGAGCACCACCAAATTTTACCACTGGACTTTATTTTGTGATGTGAGATGCCCGTACTAATAAATTATCGTATGACAGGGTGTTACTGGCCTAAGAATGAGCTGAAGAAGTGTTCTTGAAGAGAGGAAAGAGATGAGGAGCCTCCAAGGCCACTTCTTGCCAGGAAGAGTCGATTCAAGAGGGCAACATATGGCAATCCCCACATCCTCAGATCTTACCACCATTGCTCTGATTTTTAAAGCACTGGCTATTGCATCTTACCCACAAAAAGCCCTTGTGCCAGGATCAAACAATTAATGAAGGAGCCAGAGTAGAATCTGACAGCCACCGACATATGTTGTGAGCTCCTTGGGACAAGGAGCTTTTGGTTAACATTGAGTCTAATTCTGTGACGTGCTGAGTTTCCTCATCTCTTGTTCTCTTCAATGGAGGGAAATTAAGGAAATCAGAATAATAATTTGCACTTAGAACCTCAGATGTTATGATAACCTTAAGCTGGGTCTGTACTGTGCTGAGCACCCTGAAATGACTGTGATGATGGGAAGCTACTTTTCTTCCTCAAGAACTATCACATATAGTGAGACAGAGATCACTCTTGCCCATTCTCCTTTTTAGGGTATCTGTTTACATTTCCATCCTAGCAGTCTGAACAACCCCATTGCACAGGTTACCACCCTGCAAGAGATGAGAAACTGCTGGCTGAAGCTCAATCCAGGAAAGAGAAGAGTAATGGTGGTAGGGAGAGGAAAATACTGTGATAAACTAGCTAAGCCTTTGACCACAGAGTAGGTGGAAGGGACCCCAGGACTGCATGGAACCTGAAAAAAATAGAGAAAAAATCATTTCTCTGTAATATATTGTATGAAAAGGTGTTTATACCCTTCCCTCTCCTATTTTTGCTCTCATCTCTTCTACTATGAACTATTTTCCATAGTCGAATTCCAAAGGAGTAGCTGTGTTAGTCTATTGTAGAAAAACAACGGAGTCCTGTGAAAGTGCCGCAGGATTCTGTTATTTTCCATAGTGGAAATACTAGTTACATAAATCCACCTGAAAACTATTTTGAAAACAATTTTAAAAAATAGATCATTACAAACGAAGTAGCCCCAATCTAATACAAATAAGCCATTTTGGTGTGTTTGGTTGTAAACTACTGGGTGGTGATTCAAAGCCCATTGAAGTCAATGGACATTAAAGCCCACCGAAGTCAACAGAAATAATTCCATTGTTTTTAATTGGACACTATATCATCTTGGTACACCTTCTGGATAATGAAGCCACAAGGCCTTCCAGAGACTGCTCCTGTTGGAACAATAAAACAAGTTCCATGAGCAGTGGTAGCTATGACAGCAGGAGACACTCTCCCACTGACATAGTGCTATCCACATTGGAGCTTGGGTCGGTGTTACTGTTGTCGCTCAGAGGTTTACTCACATCCCTGAGTGATGTAAATTATGCTGACATATGCTGTAGTGTAGATATAGTCACAGAACCATATAAACTGGAAGGGACCATAAGAGGTCATCAAGTCCAAAGCCCAGCACTCATGGCAGGACCAAGTACCCCCTTAAACCATACCTGACAGGTGTTTGTCTAACCTGCTCTTAAAAACCTCCAATGATGGAGAGTCCACAACCTGCTTAGGCAACTTATTCCAGTGGTTAATCATCCTGATAGGAATTTTTTCCTACTGTCCAACCTAAACCTCCCTTGCTATAATTTAAGCCCACTGTTCTTTGTCCTATCATTGTCAGTTAAGGAGAACAATTTTTCTCTTCCCTCTTCATGACAAACTTTTAGGTACTTGAAAACTATTATGTTCAGGCTCAGTCTCTTCTTTTCCAGACTAAACCAACCCAGCTCTTTCAATCTTCCCTCATAAATAGTGTTACAGACCTTTTATCGTTCATGTTGCTCTTCTCTGGACTTTCTCCAATTTGTCCACATCTTTCTTGAAATGAGGTGCCCAGAACTGTACACAATGCTCCAGTTGAGGCCTAATCAAGGCAGAGTAGAGCAGAAAAAGTTAATTATGCAAAATCTGGAACTTGCCATCATTAAAGGCCCAATCCTACACTTCTTTTTTAGGCAAAGTTCCTACTGGCTGCTGTGGATGTTTTCTCTAAGGAAAGCTCCAAGATTCTCATTCACAGATGCTTTCCCCAAACTGAGATGTGAATCAGAATCAATTTAGATTATTTTTTCCCTGCCTGTCTTATTATTATTTCTAAGCATAATATAACTTCCCTCCAGTGGGAGTTGTGGCAGCTGCATATCATCACAAGACTGTTTGTGCATCTAATGGTAAGGATCTGTCACTCTGTCCAGCATTCCCATTAGAAATATGCACAGACACAAACTCTGAAGTGGCACAGTAAAACTTAGCTCTGTGTTAAAGGTTGGCAGAGAAATAGTGGGGCTTTTTCATTTCTTTTCCAAAAATTCTACAAGTTGAATGATGACCCTGCAGATTATTTATTCACTAAACAAATACAGCACAAGTGGTGGCAATGCAAACCTCCCCACAGTGCCCTGCGGCTATCCAGGGCCACCCTTGAGAGGGGGGGGGGTGATCAGGGCGACTGCCCCAGTCCCTGCGGTTCAGAAAGACCTGTTCTGAGCCCCTCCCCACTGCCCCACACTGCATTCCGTGGCATTTTGGAAGCAGAGGTTGCTGTGCTTCAGCAACATTTTGGCCCCGCCCCCTGGAACAAAGCAACCATGCATTGGCCCATGCCGCCCTCTGGCCAAGTGGTCCCCACAGGCTGATTGGCTGTGGGTCCCGCCCACCACTAGGGATGGCCCTGCGGGTATCCCTCATTGCTGCCCTGGAGAGACCCTTTCTCTAAGAAGGAAAGGGTAGTCCTTTTGCCTCCAAGAAACTCTACCTGAAGGACTTAATCTACTACCTGACATAAATGAGAAATGAGGGGAAAAGACTCAGCAGCACCTCAGAGAATCTGACCCAGAGAGAAAGAAGGTGCCTGCCCCAACTCACTCACCATGTAAATCAGAGACCGGCAGAGCAGATACCAGTTGAGTGACTTATTTGAGTTGCTTGAGCTTATTTGAGCAACACACGGGATGTTGTTTTTTGTGGATGTACTGCAGCACCAAATCCCGCAGATTTCAGAAGTCAAGGGGAGTGGAGGCTGCAGAGAACCTTTCAGGAAAAACTCAGGCCCAGATCTTCAACGGTACTTTGGGTGCTGATCTGCTTAGCATCGCACAGCCTTATCTCTAGTCAGCCTCCCACTTGCACTTTAGACTCCCAGGCTCCCCATAGACTACGTGCAGGGGAGGTAGGTGCCTAAGAATTGGATTCACAGAATCTAGAAAGCTCTGAGCAGGGGGCTTGTTAGGAGTGAAATGCTGAGGAGGAGGACAGAGAGAGGAAAGGGACTTAGTGATTGACCTGTGTACCTGGCTGACAGAACAGAGATAAGCATTTCAAGGAATCCATCCTGAAACACTTGGAGGAAAATAGAGTGATCAGGAACAGTCAACATGGATTCACCAAGGGCAAATCATGCCTGACCAACCTGATTTCCTTCTATGATGAGATGACTGGATTTGCGGATGCGGGAAGAGCCGTTGACGTGGTATACCTTGACTTTAGCAAGGCTTTTGATACGGTTTCCCACAGCATTCTCATCGGCAAGTTAAGGAAGTATGGGTTGGACGAGTGGACCATAAGGTGGATCGAAAACTGGTTAGATCAACGGGCTCAGCGGGTAGGAATCAATGGCTCGATGTCTGGTTGGCAACCGGTAACGAGCGGAGTGCCCCAGGGGTCGGTCCTGGGGCCGGTTCTATTCAACATCTTCATTAATGATCTTGATGATGGAATAGACTGCGTGCTTAGTAAGTTTGCGGATGACACCAAGTTGGGGGGAATGGTAGATACTCTGGAAGGCAGGGACAGGATCCAGGGAGACTTGGACAAATTGGAACACTGAGCCAAAAGAAACCTCATGAGGTTCAACAAAGACAAGTGCAAAGTCCTGCACTTAGGACGGAAAAATCCCATGCACTGCTACGGGCTGGGGACCGATCAGCTAAGTAGCAGCTCTGTAGAAAAGCACCTGGGGGTTATGGTGGACGGGAAGATGAATATGAGCCAAGAGTGTGCCCTTGTTGCCAAAAAGGCCAATGGCATATTAGGCTGCATCAGTAGGAGTATTGCCAGCAGATCGAGGGATGTGATAATTCCCCTCTATTCGACACTGGTCAGGCCGCATCTGGAATACTGTGTCCAGTTTTGGGCTCCCCGCTACCAAAAGGATGTGGATAAATTAGAAAGAGTCCAGCGGAGGGCAACAAAAATGATTAGGGGGCTGGGGCACATGACTTATGAGGAGAGACTGAAGGAACTAGGCTTATTTAGTCTACAGAAGAGAAGGCTGAGGGGAGATTTGATAGCAACCTTCAACTACTTGAAGGGGTGCTCCAAAGAGGAGGGAGCTAGGCTGTTCTTGAGGGTAACAGAGGACAGAACAAGGAGCAATGGTTTCAAATTACAGCTGGGGAGGTCAAGGTTGGATATTAGGAAAAACTTTCTCACTAGGAGGATGGTGAAGCATTGGAATGGGCTATCTAGGGAGGTGGTAGAATCTCCATCTTTGGAGATTTTTAAGGCTCGGTTAGACAAAACCCTGGCTGAGGTGATTTAGGGGGAGTGGTCCTGCTTTTTAGCAGGGGGTTGGACTAGATGACCTCGTGAGGTCCCTTCCAACCCTATTATTCTATGATTCTATGATTTCCATCTGTGGGGTCTGACAGGTATCAGGTCTTATGCATGCTTAGAGCACAGATACCGGATCAGGACCTGCTGGTGCGTTAGGCATTCTTCAGCCTGGTTTGAGAATCCCGCTAGGACTCCCAAGCTGCTTAGGTGCCTATGGGCTTAGGTTGCAGCAGAGCTATGATTCTGAAAAACAAACAAGGAGTCCTGTGGCACTTATAGGCTATGGCTACACTTGTTAATTTAAGTCGATTTAGCATGTCCACATTCAAAAATTAACTCAACTTAGAGGGGACCCTGCCAAATCGACCTAGAGCGTCCACACTGGACACCTAGGTCGACTTTTGGGGGCTAGGTGGACCTGGGACAGGTCCACAGTGGCAGGGGGGGCACCCCTTGCCAAGTGCCAGGGGGCTCAGCCTTTGCCCCATTGTACCTTGGTACAATAGGGCAAAGGGGGACAGGGACCCTGGCAGGGCATAGGAGCAGGATGGGCAGGGCTCTGCCCTGCCCTGTGGGGGGACATGCCAGGCTGTGGCTGTGCCAGCCACCCTGGCAGGGAGGACAGTGGGGAAGCGCTAAAGCCCTCTAAATTGACTTAAACTCGATTTAGAGCTACTCCACGTCCACAATGGCTAAGTCGACTTTCTAAAGTCAACTTAGCCACTAAAGTCGACTTTAAATGAGGTTTTATAAAGTTGACTTTATTTTTCCTTAAGTCGACTTAAGCAGCTGCTTAAATCGACTTAAGGAAAATGTAGTGTGGACGCAGATTAAATTAAGTCGACTTAATTTCTAAGTGTAGATGCACCCATAAAGACTAACCAATTTATTTATCGCATGAACTTTTGTGCAGGATTTTCTCCCATGAAAGCTCATGCGAGAAATAAATTTGTTAGTCTTCATAAGTGCCACAGGACTCCTTATTTGTTTTGTCAAACTAGACTAACACGGCTACCTCTTTGGAACTTGTCATTATTTTGAAAATGTCAGTGGCAGCTAAATGGGGGTCTAAATATCTTTGGAGGATTTTGTAGCCTATAGAACTAGCCTGCTTGCTTGCACATTACTTTTCCTTATAGATTTAAGCATAAACTTAAGTTTCCTTATGGGTTTAAATATTTGTTTTATGTTAATAAAATAATAGGTTCACATTCAAGCAGTAAAGCTGGAACGCAAGATGCCCATAGGACACATCCTGAATGGAAACTAAGCATACATATATTCAGGACCTTTGGCCCAGATAAGTAATAATAACTTACATATGCGGCTATGACTTTATCACCCTAGATAAGTCAGGGGGTATCAAAGCAGGGGGAGTGTCCAGTTCATGCCTGAACAAACTTCACAAATATACCACAATACCCAACAAAAGGGCCAGAAATAACACAGGTGAGAAGAACAAACCAGCTGGAAAAGATGTGGATATGTCATTAATATGTCATTAATATGCACAAACCTGCCAACCTATAGAAAAGGTGCACCCTGATAATTTGTGGGTGAAGAAGCCAGGTTTGGATTTGGAAGGTGGACCCATATTGTTCAGGGCATAAGAAGGGTAAACAGTGTTGCTGAGGGGGGTTGGGGGGGTGTAGGAGTCACGAGCTACTCCTTACTTTGAGCTTCTTCTTTTGTTTATTAGGATCTTTTGTTTTAATATACTTAAGTATTTTTGGTAGTCTTAGTTTTACTCAGCTTTATACCTCTTAGCTCTCTAGGACTGCCTGTACCCCTCCGCTCCAGAATTGAGGGACTAAACATTTCTCTTGATCAGGTCATCAGGAATGGGTGTGAGTATGATAATGTTAACCCAAAGCATACCGTATGAAATATATCATATGTGCTGTAGAATAAAACTATAATTCTAATGATTATCCATCTGATTATTCATTTTATTTTTATTACTCATCTGTCTATCATTTGCTGTTACCTTAATAAAAATTTGTAAAAGTATGTATATTTGTTCATCAGTGTGAATATTCCTGTCATGAATCCCAGGGGTCTTTGCAAAAACTCTTCTATAGCTTGATTCAGGGATTAGAACCTCATTATCTTCTGATCAGATCCATGGGCCAGTCTATAACCCCACTGAAATTCCTAAAAAGCTAGAAATCAGACAATAATCTAGGACCAAGCCTCTTGCAGGATCTGTCCCTAATTTATTTGTAGGGCACCCTATCCATTTATAAAGCCTCGTTTAGAAATAAGTATGTCTATAGTTCAAGCTTCACTCTGTCTGCTGAGAGTGTCACAACGGGTGCACTTAGCAACAGCGTTAGTGGTAGTTTTGTGAGGTGAACACTAACCTACCAAGAGTGGGACTGAGGGGAGATTATCTATTTAATTCACATAGGCTACTGAACGGATATTAGATCTTTTGATACTATTGATCTAAAACAGTCTGAGCCAATGACCTACAGATAAGGGTATATTTTCCTGTACCAAAAGACATTCCATTAGTTTGATTTAGGAAAAACAGAGTGAATGAAGTGGTTTTTCAGATTTTTTTTTTTTTTTTTTTTTTTCTGGCTGTGGGGGAGGGGGCGTGGAAGAGGAGATAGAAGGAGGGAATGTCAGTTTGCCCACACAGAGACTTATTTTGTTTTAAAAACAAGGTATAGCACTTGTAATTTTTATCCCTGAACATTTCAGAGGCATTTTTAACATACCAACATAATGTGCGCTTGTCAGACATGCAAGACGTAATGACTCCTAAAGATTTCACTGCCTTGCCTACTAAAAGGCCTTTCTAACACAATACACCTTCAGAGATACATTGTGCCAAGATTCAGTATTTGAAAAACTCCCTAATTATACTACTTTGGACTCTGTCCTGAACACACTGAACTCAACGAGTGCTTTGATATTGATTTTAATAGCGTGCAAGATCAAGTCAATTATCTGACTGCCTATAACAGATGCACGTACAATTAGGGACTTTTGAAACATTCTATACGTATTGTTTGCTTTAAATAGGGAAAAATTATGAGAAGAAACTATCACAACTGCATTTTGGTAAAATTATTATTTGACTTTAAATATAAAAATGATAAAAATTGCCTTTAAGACAGAAATTTGACTCAGTCAGCACAATATTCTGTGCGTTTATACTTTGAAGAGGAAAAATGACTGATAATATCATCTCTTTATCTAAATTAATTTATTAAAAGTGACTGTAGAACAAAAATTATTAAAGGATTGGAAAACGTACCTTAGAGTGGGAGCCTGAAGGAGCTCAATCTATTAACAAAGAGAAGATGAAGGGGTGCCTACCTAGGAAACAAATATTTAGAAACAGACTCTTTGACCTATCAGACAAATATAGCACAATCCAAAGACTGGAAGCTGAAGCTATGGTAATCCAGACTACAAATAAGGTGTAAATTTATAAGAGCAAGGGTAATTAACCATTGGAACAATTAACCAAGGATATAGTGGATTCTCCATCCAATAGCAATATTTAAATCAAGACTGGCTGTTTTTCTAGACAACATGCTCTGATTCAAGCAGGGATTCGTTTGGGGAAATTCTATGGCCTGTGTTAAACAGAAAGTCAAACAATATAACCACAGTGGTCCATTCTGGGCATAGACTCAATCAATCTATTAATCTTACTGTTGATTATAAAACAATCAAATCGATCTATGTTAAGTAATTTTAGGAGCCAATTACTACAGTATCTATGTAGAGATTGTTGTGAAATGATATATAGCAGTGGTTCCCAACCTGTGGCCCAGGGGCTAAAAGTGGCCCTCGAGGGCTTTCAAAGTGGCCCCCAGCTCTCCTCCTGCAGGCTGCAGAATGGAGTCACTTCCTGAAGACCCTGATGGAGTGTGTTTTTGCAGGGCTAAAAGACCAATGCAGGCTCCTTTCTGCAGCCAAAGTGCTCTGCCTAGGTCCAAGGGGTTAGGTCCTTGCTGGAGCCAGAGACTATGTCTACACTTGTCAAAATAAGTCAACTTTGCTAAGTCGACTTAAAGTCGACTTTAAGTCGACCTTGTCAAGTCGACTTAGCGCGTCTACACTGTAAATTTAGGTAGACTTAAAGTTGACCTTGCTAAATCAACTTAGAGTGTTTACACTTGACGCCTAAGTCGACTGGCAGGGTCTAGGTGGACCTGGGAGTGGTGCATGGTGAGAAGTGTAGCATGTGGCACCCGAGAGGTGCCCCCCTTCCCCACGCACCCCTTTAAAAGAAGAAGGGAGCTCAGCACCTTCCCCATTGTGCTTGGCTACATGGGGGCTGAGCTGGTCAGGGACAACAGCTGGAGCAGGGTGCAGGAGAGGGGTAGGCAGGGCTGTGTTTTGTCCTGTGGGTGGGCATGCCAAGCTCTGGCTGTGCCAGGCACCCTGGGAAGAAGGTCAGTGGGGGAGCTCTGGGGGCCATTTAAGTCGATTTAGGACTAATCCACGTCTACACTGGCTTAAGTCGACTTAAAACGAGGTCTTATTAAGTCGACTTAATTTTTCCTTAAGTCGACTTAAGGAGCAGCTTAAGTTGTCTTAAGGAAAGACCAGTGTAGACACAGAGTAAATTAAGTCGACTTAAGCCTCCTTAAGTCGACTTAATTTACAAGAGTAGACACACCCAGAGGGAGGGGAGGGGAGTACTGATCTTCCCTGACTGCAGAATGAAGTCACTGACTTGGCACCCAGATAAAATGCGCAGAGCTACAGGATGCATACTGTTTCCCTGCTGCAGCCAGGGAGAGGGGAGATCAGCAAGCAAGAAGGCAAACGGCTTTGGGGGGGGAGGGGCTCCTGGCAGAGGGTGGTGGCGCTTCAGGGTTGTAAAAATGACATCTATGGCCCTCGAGCCCAAAAGGTTGGGAACCACTGGTATGTAGTATTCAGTGGTTAGCAGTTAAAGCATGGAATCCACATGAAATGAAGAAAGTATCACACAATGGGAAGTTTATATTAGTAAATAACAATACTTATCTCTGTGATGGACCCTACGATTAGTTTACATTTTCCCACCATTTAAGAGTAAATGGGGGATTTTTATTTTTTTTTAAATAAAGTGAATGAAACATACAATTCATTTTTCTACATTCCCCATAGCTTCTTCCTTCCAAGGTAAACTAATTTACTGCAATCCATAAAGAGGGTGCAGCTGACTTTCCTCCACCAAGGATCAATGCCTGGGAGGGCTAAGCCCACCACTAACTCCCTATCCACCTGCTCAGGGGAGAGTACTTTCCTACCTGATTTCCTATCCATACACTCCAGCTGCAGTATAGGGAAGGTGGGTGCATGTGGGAGAGAGGGTTTGTTTCCCTTTATTCCCCTGCTTGGTTATATTAGCCTGGGGCCCATAGCATCATAATGTCAGGTAAGGAATGAACAATTGGAGTACATGAAATCTGAACTATTGCTTCTTTTTTCATGCACAGGAAGACTACTTTCTCCACCCAAAGTTGTTTGGGGTTTTTTGTTTTGTTTTGTTTTAATTTTTCGTGCCAGTGGCTCTTAAGGAACCTGAAACTAGTCACTACTGTTGCGATGGTTACTTTAAAACCAAAAGCGTTGACAGAGATAATCCCTCTGGTTTACAATACAAACAAGTCCAACTAGTTCTATACTTTACATCACTAATCCATTTCCTTATTTATCAATATTTACAAGAACACTCTAAACTTTTAAACTTGTAATTCATACTATTGAAATGTCATGGATGTCCCATAGAAATCAGAATTGTTACTCCATAACAAAGAACAGTATTATTGTGGTTGCCTTTCTTTAGGATCCAGAATTTTTTTTTTAAATTGGTTCAAATAATTCAAAATAGCATATTTAGATTTCTGGGATTTAAAATCCTGAGTCTAATGGAACTATGTGTATTTACATCAGGTGAGGACTTTATGTAGAAGCTGGTAATTTCTTCAAGGAGCTAAATTTTTAAACTAAAATTTTGATTTGTGTGTGCTTTTCAATTGCAGCTTCACCACATTTTCTATCATGATACTTCATTCAGGGTCTTTCCCAATTGGCAATATATAATATTCATTTATAAAAAGGTGGAGGAGCTACCGTTGTGGAATATAATCAAAATCATGAATAGTCAAAAGACTATTGTTACAGTATAGTAATTCTTGCAGTAGAGACCTAATCAATCCATAGGGCTAAAAAAGTTTGAATAAAACCAGTGAACAATTTTGAATGAACGAAGTCATAGAAATTGTCATCTATTTGTTCATAGATGATTTACGATCAGAAAAAAAGCCTGAATTTGGAGAATAAATGCAAATTTTTAACTGTGAGGGTAATGAAATATTAAAAAAACTTACTAAGGCTATCCAGTGGATTCTCCAGCACTTGAAGTCTTTAAATAAAGATAAATTTTCTTTTTACAATATTTGCTCACACTCAATGAAATTCTGGTGAAATTATGTCCCTTCTCAGACTAGATGATCACAGAGATTCCTTCTGGTCTTAAAACTACGTCCAGTCTACCCATCCCCTCTCCTGGATATGTACTTTTAAAATCACCTTTATCCCTCTTTTCTTAGTGTTTACACTCTTTAAATAGTTCTAATCTATCATGTGCTTTCTCGTGCCCCAATCCAGCAACCATTTACACACATACTAAAGTGCATTCACATGAACAGTCCTGTTGAAGACAATGGGACCACACATGGGCCTAAAGTTACAAACATGCTTCAGTGCTTGCAATACTAGGGTCTAACTTGCTTTTTAACCAAATTATTCTTATTTTAAATAAGTCCTATGAAAAACTTACCTTTCCTATATTTGTGGGTTGGGAACAAGATAAATCAAACATATCAAATCAGTGGGATGGCTCAGTGGTCAAAATATCATATTTAAAACATCCATGTTCCCTTGACAGAGTCGCCTTATCCTCAATTTCTATGAAGTAAATAATGTGACTTCTATGCAGCTTCTTGTGAGGAGCTGGAGAGGTTGTTCTGATGTCACCTGAACATGTAAAGTCCTGTCTGGTCTACATGAACACAGATGAACCTGCTTCCCACTGACCAGAATCCCTAGCCAGATTTTCCCCTCAAACACAGCTTTGCAATCTGATGTGGTTGGCTTCTTATGTCAACGTATTACTACTGATTGGTGGCCATCCTGGCACCCTACAGATGACTGTATTTATTATAGCATCTGATATTAAGAGATGCTGAGCAACCACAACTCCCAGTCAAGTTAATGGGAATTGTGGGTGCTCACTACTTCAGACAGTCAAGCCTATAATTTGCATGGTGCTTTCGGATGAAAACGAACTATATAAATCTCAAATATGAACATTTTGCTCTGTTCTTGGGGTAGGAGAGTAAAATTTGAAATGAAGAACACCCCAAAATTCAGGAGATCTGCTGAACTTCATAATTCTTCTTAAAAAATGTGTGAGTTGTGGGGATTGATGGGGGGTGTCAGCCTTGGAGGAAATAGCTGGTTCATAGAGCAACTGTGTAAAATGTTTACAGGCCATCATGTGGATTTTCATTAGTAATTTCATGCCAGTTATATCTTTTTAAAATCAGCTCATTTCTTGGTTGTATACATTTAAGCAGTAAAAATTACTTGCCTGAAATTATTGTTCTAATTTTTGTTTTATTTCCGTAGGATACAGGAGACATAGTCTTAGTATATGCATTCTAGATACATCTGGTCATCTGTATACAGTTCTCTTACTCTTCTCACCAAACTATCAAATATACAAGGAGCATTTGTGGGTGGCACCTAGTATCTTTTGCTGTTGTGTTTTCAGGTCTAGCTGGGAAATATGAATAATAATTCTATTCTGCATTGCTTCTATCTTCATATGAACTGCTAAATGTACTCTTTTCCCTGGAAGTTTTATAAACCTTAATGCTAATGCTTAATACCACAGTATGAAGAAAATTTAAAAAAATGTCCCCTTGATATACATGCATTGCTTCAGAAGGTAATAGTTATGTATATGTGCATGGGTATATTTAACCTCCTAAAATAGTTATACACAATCTAAAATTTGTTTTAGTCCTATAAGAAGCAAAAACCAGCTCTCAAGATCACATGACAAGCAAAACATTTGTTAATCAGAAAAATGACAGCCTATTCATACTTATTGTTTGATTACTTCCACTCTGAACTCAAAAATCCCATTGTCGATAGAACTAGTTATAGTAGCTTCTATTTATTTTTACAACTAGCTATTATGAGTACAAACTATTCTTATCTCCAAGTGATTGATAGGCACATTAAGAAGCTGTTCAACAGGTTGCTAGGTTTAAAGAAATGCTTAAATCATGATTAGTTATTCCTTATCAGCTAAGAGTGGGAATCAGCTCAGATAAGAACAGGGTAACGAAAATTAAATTTTCAACTTCAAGTGCTCTCACTGCTCTCTGTTTGCTGTTGTTAAGTGGTGGTTCTACAACTTCCTTTCAGTTTTATATAAGAAGATTTTGGACTTTGTTAGCAACTAGATGCTCATGTTCATTTGCTTAGGGGGTCTGGGAAACTTGTTTCATGATAACATCCAACGGTGTTTCTATCTGCAATAGGTCAGGAACACAAAGCCACCTATTCACACACTTCCGCTTGCACTTTGCACTACAAAAATTGTAGCAACTAGGTTTTGTGATTGTACATTCCCAGATCGTGAGTGCATGCTAGACTCACTGAAGTGCTCACATAGGTGTTAATGATTTTAGAAAGTCTGTGATGGATCTGCAAAGAGGGGACTACATCCCTTATCAGCCCTCTCCTCACTGAACTTACCTTTCCCTTGCCAGGTAAGGGGAAAGGTCTTGAACCAGGAAGTGGCTGGGCTCTGCTTGGGGCGTAGGAGACACATGACAGCAAGGAGCTAGAAAGAAGCTCCAAGAACCGGGGACAGAGGCAATCATGGAACAGACTATGAAATCAACAGTATACCTCAGTGCAGGTCTGTGTGGGACTTATGGGAAGTAGTACTGGGAAGGCAGGGAGCCAATGCAAAGAGCTGCTGTGAAAGACATTAACTGAGCCTGGCCTGGAGGCATGAAAACTCCTGTTTGCTGAAACACAGACTGAACTGGAGAGGCCACCCCAGAGACAAGGCCGGAAGATCCCTGACTGAATTGTACTGCCTTAAGGGCCCAAACATAAAACTCTATTCCTCTCATTGAACTGTAACTGTGTAAGCATGTGTACCTAGCCTATCTGCAAACTTTCCTTTTCCTGCCAGCCTTAGTAAAATACCCTTTCACTTAGTCATGTCTCTGAGCGATTATTGAGACCCACTGGGGCTAGTGACTCAAGGCCTAGCTGCTCAAGTACATATAGTTCCTGCCTCTAAGGCCCAGTCTATACTGATTGTGCCAAATTCGCTGCCATCAGTTTTAATCTTCCGGTTCAACTGAACAGTCAGTGAATACCCACTCTCTCAATCTGGAATTCGACTCAGTAAGTTCACCCTCATAAAAGAGCAGCGCTGAGTTGAAGGGACGGCATTTCCCATCAACTCAGCGTAGTAGAGATACAGAGGTAAGTGGACATTAGAAAGTCAAAGGGAGATAAGCAAGTTGTCTTATGTAGCTTGTGTATCTCCCTTCGACTGCCACCGTGTAGACCAGGCCTAAGGCATAGAACACTTGCCTCACTACTGGTCCCACAGGGGTTTGTTGTACTGGCAAGCCACTACAGCTGCAGTAACATTCAGAATGACACACGCATGTTCAATGCTCCAGTATATGCTGGTAAAATATCATGTATTGAAAAAGAGAGGCCAGCCCGACTGCAAATTTAGACCACTATTGTTTAGGAATCTAGTGAAACTTGTACAATGGACTGGCAGCTTCCTGTATTAACACTCCCCATATATACTACAAATGTGCTAGATATCCACCTTTATTCTCTGTTATGCAACCAGGCTTTTTTCAGTCTTACTTGAATGGTTGCTCAAGAAAAGTTGTAATATTTCTATAAGTGCACGTGTCTGTTCCTGAGCTTTATTTCTAAACATAGTCTCCAACTCTTTTGGCTGACATCCATTTTGCAGCAGAGCCTTTGTATGTATGTTTTGGCCAAAGCAGACTACTTCCGTCTCTTGTTTTTAAAACCCCATTTCTCCAACTAAACCTTCAAACACATGGGGAGGGGGGCAAATAAAGCTAATATATAACTCTAAACAATCAAAACACTTTCTCCAGATCTTCTCCTAAGATCTGAAAAGTGTAAAAGGACTGCATCCCTAACTTGGTGCAACTGAAGAGGGAAGGGAAAGGTGATTTTCAGACATCTTTCAGCTCCCCTGACACGAGGACCACAGGGTTCCTTGTCAATCCCTGACATTCTCTAGATTGTGCCACCTGCAGTAATCCCATACGTGCCATTCTGCTTGCTGAGAAGCAGCCAGGGCCTTAAGTGTTCTCACTCAGCCCTCTCCCCACATGTGGAGAAAGGTGGAGCAGGTAGCATAGAGCCAGCTACACCAGTTTCATGTACCTAGGGGGATTTCCTTATGCCAAGGGAATCTCCAGTCCGCCACCTTTTTAGGGCAGCTTTTCCACAACATCAGTGACACTAAGAGAACAAAATGGGGCCTGAGGATCTGACCCTAAGAGCACAGCACTGACACGCCTGTGGCATTTGTCACTGACTTCAGTGGATGGTGGATAGGTTTTATATATAATAATTTACAGCAGCCCTGTTATCTGATAGAAGTCAAAACAGAGCTGCAAAATATTTATGGAAAGAAACACTGCAAAATATTATGTGCAAAGTAAACCAAGTCCCCCAGCCTCCTCTCCAAACATTCAACATGGCACTAGTGGTTTGGTTTGGTTTGGTTTGTTTGTTTACCTAAAATTTAACTTAATAAAAATTAGAATTTATGTGAGATCCTGTTTAGGTCTCGAGACACAAAGGGAATGAACTTTGGAGTGCAAGGTAAATGTGCATAAATCGCCCAGCACTGCATATTGCCAACTCTCTTCTGCATTCCTAAATCTACATATGATGTTACAAGCGGGAGGTATGTGCACCAGTGCACAGGAACTGTAAGTCAGAGTTGAAAGACCTGGCTTCCATAAGTGATAGGAAGGTATTGTGTAGGCAGAAAGGTTAGTTAGTTGGACCAAACAGCTCCACATCTCCTAAAATGGTGGTGTTTCATTCAGAAATAGGGCCTAGAGCCAGTATACCTTATTGTATAAGAACTAGTGTTTGGTCTGAGGTCTGGTCTACACGACAGATCTGTATTGGTATAACTATGGCACTCAGGGGTGTGAAAAATCCACAGCCCTGAGTGATGTGAGTATACTGACCTAACTTCCAGGGTAGACAGCAATCACAGTGGTACTATCATATGTACAAGCAACAGTGGGACCTCCTATTTCCCCATGGAAATAAGTGGACATGCTATGTGGGAATCATCCCTTGCAAGAGTCATTTCCTCTCCATTATGTGATTACAGAAACAGGGTCCAAAAGACTAATTTGTATAAAAGACACTATGCAAAATAAGACTCCTATCCTGAAACACTTATGCACAAGCTTAATTTTATTGTGATCATATGAGATAATTGCTCACATCAACTCTAGTCCTGTGGTTGGGTGGAAGAATGGTTCCTCTACGTCCAACACAACAATCATGCACCTTTCCTTCCTCCATACTGTGGTCAGAGATTGAATGTTACAAGTTACCCTCTTTTTTAACTCAGTCCCCCTTTGAGGCATGCTACCTTAAAACAAAGAGGCTTTGCAATGAAATCAGAGAGGGAAATTCTACTGTGAAGAGATAAATAAATGGGCGGCAACATATAATTAATAAAATAAACCTTCCGGAAATCACGTTACAGACAGAAATAGTACTTTCAGGAGACCGCCATGACAAAATCCAACCTGTAATCTAATTTTTAAGGCATGCATAACTAAACAACAATAAATAAATGCTGTTCAAATGATAGCTTACTCATTCGATTCAGATTCAAACTGATAAAGTCACGGAAACAGAGTCTGAGAACTTAATTAATTATTTATTATTATTATAGGGGATAATTATATTTAACACTTTATAACACTTTATACTACTTGTCAGTGTAACCAAAGATTGTGGGGCCTCAGTTTATAGGCTGGCATGTTGAGGATCTGGTTTGCAACACCGTCTGTTTAATTGCAACTGGATCTGATATAATCAGTCAGTGGTGTAAAAACAGTGCCTTTAACTCTCATGCAGATATGAATACAATGGGTATTAACCTGCCTCTGAGAAAAATTTTGAAATACACAGTAATCAAAAGAATCAGGGAACCATTCAGAGTACAAACACTGAGAACTCCTTGTGCAAGGAACTAAGGGGGAGAAATGTATTGGGGATAGAGCAAAATTTAAAAGCTCTACCGCACTCCAAGCCAGTAGAGGCCATTGATGGAAGAGTTAAGGAAAAGCTTTAACAAAGGCAGGAATCCAGAATAAAGGATAACAGCAAGCTAAGTGCCACTCATAACTGTACCATCCCACACACAGATCAGGATGTTTGAATCCTTTATGATAAAAAAAAATCCAACCCCTAAGTTGTCTTATTTCAGAAGATTCTCTGAACCTTACTAATGAGGCAATGGTTCCTGAGGAAACAGCAGCCACAGTGCAGATGTGAGCCATCAGGTTGATCTTTCCAGATACACTGAGCAGTCAGTGAAGGCCCACTCAATCAATCAGGAAGTCAATCCAGTAAGTCCACTCCCTGAAAAAGAGTAGCACTGAGCTGATGGGAGGCCATTGTCTCAGCACAATAGAGATGCCACAGTTAGTAAGCGTTAGAAGGTTGAAGGGAGATATGCAAGTTATTTTACATAACTTGTGTATCTCCCTTTGATTGCTGCCCAAAACCATGGTAAGTGTAGACCAGGGCTCAGAAACCGGCAGCTCTGGAGTACCAGTATGGTCATCAGAACATAGCACGCAATTTTCTTTAGCTCCCCACTGTAGTTAAAATCATGTACGTTGTTTGTGCAATGAATCCTCTCTCATCAGAATGGGAGGAGGTTTGAATGGCACATCCCACTGTCCCTCCACAAAAATGGACTCTTCTGTAGCAGCTCCTGCCTCATTTGCACCATGGCCTGCAGGAGCAGGATGCACATTGGTTCTGTCAGCAAACACTAGAGCAGACCGAGTGCAACTTCCCTGCCTACAGGGCTGACTGAACACGGATGGTGACCGGTGGCTTCACCTCCATCTTGCTGCCACACTCCTTCGCTGCCACCACAGGGCTTGGGCCTGCTCTGCAACCTCCTTGGTCCCTGCTGCTGCTCAGATCCCTTAAGGAGGCTAGTAAATAAGGGGGATTTGAGGAAACAAATGAAAAGAGCAGAAACTGGGACAACAAGAGAAGGGAGTCAGTAGGTCCTAGAGTTACAGGTCTTATTAGAACTATCCAATGGGGCTGCCAAGTAGGCAACCAAAGCTTCCTCTTCCTCTCCCTGGTGGGTTCCTTGCCTTTGCTACATCTTCTAGTGCAGCAAAGTGGGAGAACCAGTGTGGGGGTGTCTAGTATCTGCAGCCTCTCACTCATTCATTTGCCTGCCTGCCCTGAGTAGTAGAATGTACTCTTCCTAGAAGGAGGTCATGGGAAGACAATGTGCATATGTAGATAGGAGCGATGGAAGAACAAAATTTGGAGGAGAGAGTTAGGAGCTAAAAATGTTTTGCTGAGATTGACAGCACCACGAGGGATGACAAAGAAAGAGTGAAAGGACTTGAATGGAGAAACATGAATCAGAGAGAGGTGACAATTGAGTGAAAGTAGGTCCATAGAATCATAGAATATTAGGGCTGGAAGAGACCTCCAGAGGTCATCTAGTCCACTCTCCTACTAAAAGCAGGACTACTCCCACTAAATCATCTCAGCCAGGGTTTTGTCTAACTGGGCCTTAAAAGTCTCCAGACGGAGATTCCACCAACTCCCTAGATAGCCCATTCCAGTGCTTCACCACTCCCTTAGTGAGAAAGTCTTTCCTAATATCCAACCTAGACTTCCCCCAGGGCAGGCTCAAGGTGTTCTGGCGCCCCAAGCCAACTTTTGCTTTGGTATCCTCCACCACAACCCCTTTTCACCCGCTCCTCTCGCCTCCTCTGGGCCCTTTTTTCCTGCTCCTCTCGCCTCCCCCCCCCACGCCCCCTTTTCCGCCCCCTCCCCCCCCCCCCCCCGTGGTCCCTTCCCTGCTCCTCTCAGCCCCTGCGTGGCCACTTCCCCACTCTTCAGCCGGCCCGCCCCCCATGGTCCCTTCCCCGCTCCTCTCAGCCCCCCAAGGCTCCTTCCCTGCTCCTCTCAACCCCCCGTGGCCTCTTCCCCGATCCTCTCCCCACCCTTACCTGGCCGGAGCAGCTGCAGTGGCGTCCGGAGTTGCTCCTTCGCCAGGCCGCTCCCACCCTGAGCAAGTTCTGTCTGAGCATGCTCAGGGTGGGAGATTTGAAACTCCCCAGCCTAGCCACAGCAAGACAGGGCAGAAAAAGCATTCCGCCTTTTCTGCAGAACTGCTACTTAGCCTGTAGCAGTCCATGGGATTTTTCCATCCTAAGTGCAGGACTTTGCACTTTTCCTTGCTGAACCTCATGAGATTTCTTTTGGCCCAAAGCTCCAATTTGTTTAGGTCTCCCTGAATCCTATCCCTACCCTTCAGTGAATCTACCTTTCCATCCAGCTTAGTATCATTATCAATCATGAATGTAGATATTGAACAAAACCATAGTGGCAAAGAGAGAAAATTATAGAGAAAAATGGAGAAGACGACAAGAAAATACAGATGATACAAATCAGGGAAGGATGGTTTTGTGGCTAAGGCACTTGATGGGGAAAATAAGAGAGAGTGACAGATTTGGTGGCATTGGAGTCAGAGTTGGGAAAAAAGGCAGTTTGGGGGCAATTAAATGACAATAAAAAGGGTACCAATTATGGGAGCAGGAAGGATCAAGGAGAAGACACTGAGGCTATGTCTACACTTACAAAAGCTAGTTTGAATTAGTTAATTTGAATTAACTAATTCGAACTAATTTTAGTTAGTTTGAATTAACTTAATTCAAACTAGCATGGCCCCACTAGAATGCTCGTTCAAACTAGCCATGTCCATGCAGGGCACTTGCTTAGTTCAAATTAGTCAGTTGCATTAAGGTCAATCTGCCGATTAGTTCAAACTAAGCAGTTAGTTCGAACTAATATGGCCACATTGACTTAATTTGAACTAACTATTTTGAATTAAGGGTTAGTTCGAACTAGGCAATCGAATTTATTAGTTCGAATTAAGAAAGCCCTTAATTCGAACTAATGAAAGCCTAGTGTGGCCAAGGTTTAAATTAGTTCGAATTAAGCTTCCTTAATTTAAACTAATTTGCAAGTGTAGACATAGCCTAAGAAGACAGGACAAAGATTTGGAAAGCACACAGAGACAATTGGAGAGAAATGACATTCCAGACTCTCTCTGAAAACTTTTCTTCCTGTGCCATTGCGTCTGATTTGGGGCTCTGTATCTCCCAGTTTAGCAGTAGAGGTTAAAAGATATGATGCTTTCTCTGTGACCTGACCTCATTCCAAATAGGACTACAGCTCCCAGAATCCATTAAGGCTTGTATGTGTTAGAATGTATAGCTGAGTATATTAATCAAAGGAATAGTAGCCTCAAGATCATGTTCAGGTGTTAGAAATATGTTCTCTCTCGTTCTTTCTCCCTGCACTCCCAAAAGGAGCTAGATTTTTTTTTAATTCTTACCTGTCTAATTGTTCTACAGGTTCCCAAGGTCATGAGTAATAAAATATTAACATCTAATCTGCCATACCACTGTTGAAAACTATAAACAAGCCAAGGACTTCACAGGAGTACCAACCCGTTAACTAAAGAATCAAATCTTCCTATAATAAATACTCACATTGTGACAGGTAAAACTCAGGTCATACATCTCCATTGAAGTGTTAATAGCCATTCCAATTTTATGATAAAGCCATTCAACTTATGTTTGTAGTAATTTTGCAAAGCCTGAAATGGATCTAGCCACCTATAGTGTACAGCCCCCAAGGACAAGGCCCTCATAAAACTGCAAGCTTCAAAGGGATTATGCCTCTTCTTTTCTTTTTTTAATTTCTGGTTAAAGAAAACTCCTCCAAGTTCCACACAGGACCTGGAGGAGCCTCCCCAATTTTTTCCCCCATTTAAATCTACTTCCTCAAGCCCCAGACATAGAAGTTAAGAAGGCATTCATCTTCCTTTCTCCTTTTCAGGAAATTCTCAGGGAAAATATGGTAAACGAAGAGCAATTCCATCCAAATCAATTGATTATCTGGATATCTACAAAGAGATCACTAGGAGCAACATTAGGGCTTTTAACTCCAGATGGTCAGACAAATTTCCTAATTTATCAAGCACTTCTCTCATCTGGGCTTTTTTGTGTCTGTAGTTTCTCTGTGCATTTTGTGAGGTGGGAGAGGAATGCAAATTTAGTTAAACCTGCTCCATCTCACTTAAATGTGAGACTAGGAATCTTGTATGGCACCTTTAAGTCACAGCTCTTTGCATTCTTTTGTCTTTCAAGTATTTTTTCAAGGTTTTTTCTATGATTTATTCTAATTTACAGTTTATTTTACATGTGATTTCATTTATAAAAAGAAAATGGATAAAATTTTCAAGAGTGCTTAAGATCTATTTTCAGAAGTTGGAAGTTAGGCACTTACATCCATTTGAAGACTTAGGCCCTATGGTCAATTGATTTCCTACAAGATTTAGGCTCCTAAGTGACTGTCATTTTTGAAAATGGGATCTTTGAAAATATTACCCTTTAGGACATTGTAACAACTCACTAAAAGAAACTGAAATCCAGACAAGAGATACACATACCCCCACTTATCAGGCAACAACCTGTACAAAGAGACCTGCCTATACATATACTTCAATACTTCTAAACACAATGGATAGAATTCTGGGCTACTTAGGCCATCTTCAATAAGCAAATGATTTTAGTTGATCTCTTGAGAGGACACTTACAGATGGTCTAAAGAAAACTAATAGGTTTGTGTCCTTTTTTCCTTTTGTATTATATTAGGAAGATGTTTGTTAGCCCACAGTTCAGCTAGGGAGGAAAAGAATTGGCCAAGGTACCAGCACAAATGCTATTTCATACTCACAAGAGTCATGTCTACACTTGAAAAGTTAGGTTGACTTTATGAAGTCAACTTAATAAGGTCGACTTTAAGTCGACTTAAGGTGGACCTTATTAAGCAGCTTAACAAAAGTCGACAACTTTTCAAGTGCAGACGTGGCCCCATTTCTACCTTATTAAGTTGACTTAACATTTTAAGTCGACTTAATAAACTCCATCCAGGCGCTAATCCCCGTCTCCACTGGTTTAAGTTGACTTAAGAGCTAGTTCAAATTAAAACGAGGTGTTATTAATTCAAACTAACTTTTCCTTGATTCGACTTAAGGAGCAGCTTAAGTCAACTTACGGAAAGCGCAGTGTAGATGCGGAGTATTTTAAGTTGACTTAAGCCTCCTTAAGTTGACTTAATTTGTAAGTGTAGACGCACCCAAGGAGCCTACAAGATCTTGGTCTAAAAGATCCCAATACAGTCTGTTTCTCTTCCCTAGAAGGGCTGAAATGAATTTGCCAGAATTTGAACTTGTAGTTTTTCAACCCTAATGTTTATATCACTACACCAATCCCACCAAGAAGCTGACTGAATAATCTGGGGTGTACATTTCGCTGCTCACAAATCTATTTTATACTTTGACTTTGCTGTAAGATCAGTCTTTTTCTATGAAATATTAATAATAATGTATACTCTCAGTACCCGAAATAAAGCACTTGGGAAAAGGCACATTTGTCCCTTTCACGCAATGTTTTTTCTAAGCAGACATCAGATTTTTCTTATTAGAGTTACTGAGATGAGGGAAAGAGCTAGGAAATTTCTACAATCCAACTGGCTAATAATCAAGTTTCTGTTCAGCTTCAGAGACAGCACAATCAGTTCAGAACCTCATCTGTGTGACCAGGAGAACAAATTCCTATTACAATAATTGTTCTAGTTTCAGTCTTTACTTCAACTATTTGGGGTTCACAGGTCTAGATATGTTCTTATGAGAGTGGTGAGTAACATTTGCACATCGTAAATGATTTGCAGACTGGTAAATGTATCATATACATCTCTGCTTCAGATCAGCAAACTTCATTTAACACACTGAATTCTGCTGCTTTCCCCTTCAGCATGCACAATGAATTACACACACAGGAAGCAACATGGGGCGCTCTCTAGGGGACTGCCTCAAAACACCAATATCAGAACAATCATGAACAAGTTAGGGAGCATCTGCCAATTAAAATATATAACAAACAATCTAAATATGAAAAGCAAGCTATAAATAGACAAAAGATTAGCATGGGCACTCATATGTCTTTGCATATGGCACATGCTAGAATTAGATGATAGGCAAGACTGTTTTTTTTTTAATACCTTTGCTTCTTTAAGATTACTGAAAAGTTCCTTTACACAAGAAATTAGCTGAACTGTCCTAAGGCATGGTATGTACTCTGAAAATGCTCACATTTCATTTGATTGCTGCTGTTAATGTTTCAGAAATGAAGTAAGTTTTCCCCAGGGGATATGCAATGTGGTTTACCCATTTATCTAAGCGTCTTCAAAGGAGGAACAATTCTTAGTTACATCCTGATAACAGCAAATACAGTGTTAGGGAAACAAATATTGCACAAAAAAGGCATGGTAATTTAAATAAAAATCACACTAATTTTAAAAGGAAATTGCTACTATTTTGTTATGTAGCTATGAGCTGATGATGAGAACGGAGGGTTACATACCTGTAGGTGTCCTTCTTCAAGATTTGCCACTCACATACATTCTAGAGTGGGTGTATATGTGCCACAGTGCACGGTCCCTGCGGAAAGCTTTTTGCCCTTAGCCTATCCCCTACAGGTTCAGTGGCCAAGGCTCCCTGGAGTCCCGTGCTTTGGCAAAGGTGTATAGGTGGCGCTGACCCTGCCCCCCTCCTTCAGTCTCTTCTTTCCACTAACTCTGGAAGTGGAGATGGAGGGAGGGAATAGGATGTATGTGAGCAGCATGTCTCGAAGAAGTACACCTACAGGTAAGTAACCCTCCATTCTTCTTCAAGCAGCTGCTCACTTACATTCTAGAGTAGGTGATTCACAAACAAACATTGAGGATGGTGGACTGAGTTATGGTTTCCCCACCTGAAGTACCATCCTTCTGGAGGCAGCATCGTCCCTCCCTTTCTGAACAATAGCATAATGAGCAGTAAACATGTGCACAGACAAACAAATTTCCAAAATTGGGACCAGAGCAAGGAACGCTGCTGATGCCGCCTGAGCTCTGGTTGAATGTGCTCTGAGAGATCTGGGCACAGGCACCCTGGCCCTGCTGTAGTAGGCACGGATGCAACTCGATAACCAGGTTGAAATGAGCTGTGATGAGACTGGCTGTCCCTTCAACCACTACGTTACAGCGACGAAGAGTTGCGTTGATTTCTGGAATGGCCTTGTCCTCGCTATCTAGAACGAGGGCCCTTCTGACATTCAGCGTGTGCCACCTTCTCTGATTGCCTGACAGGTGAGGCTTTGGGAAGAAGACCAGGAGGAAAATGTCCTGATTCAGGTGGAAAGGTGGCATGAGCTTTGAAAGGAAGGCCAGATGAGGTCTTAGCTGACCCTTGTTCTTGTAGAAGACTGTGTATGGGGGTTCTGATGCCAGATCCCTCAGTTCAGATACCTGCTGACTGAAGTGATGGCCGTCAGGAAGGCAACCTTCCATTATAAGGTTAGGAGGGGGCAGGTAGTCATGGGCTCGAAAGGGGGTAATGTGATTCCCCTGAGAACTAAGTTCAGGTCCCATTGGGGAACGGGCTCACATACCTGTGGGTATAACTTTTCTATACCCTTCGGAAACCTAGTTGCCATTGGATGTGCAAAGGGGGTGATCCCCCGAACGTACAGTGGAAGGCTGAGATGGCTGCCAGGTATACTTTGAGCGAGGCTAGGGCCAGGCCCCAAATCTTTAGCTGGAGAAAGTACTCCAAAATATCCTGGATGGCCACAGAGCTTGGGGTGAGGTCCTGGGCTGCAGACCACTCTGAGAACCTCTTCCATTTTGCTTTGTACGTGGTTTGTGTGGATGGTTTTCTGCTGCCCACTAGGACCTATTGGACCTCCATTGAGCAGGCTCTCTCTTCCACACTTAGCCATGCAGCCTCCAGGTCCTCAAGTGCAGGAGCTTCAGGTCTGGGTGCAGGAAGCACCGCCATCCTGGGTTAGGAGGTCCCTCCAGCTCAGAGGCTCGCATGGGGGAATTATTGAGAAGTCGCACAGGAGGCTGAACCAGTGTTGACAGGGCCAGGCTGGAGCGATCAGAATTACATCCACCCTCTCCCTCTTTATCTTTAGCAACACTCTGGGGATCAGGGGAGTTGGCGGGAAGGCATACAAGAGGGGTCCTGACCAACTCATCAGGAAGGCATCTGAGATTGAGCCCTCCTCCATTCCCCTCAGGGAGCAGAAGAGGCGGCATTTCCAGTTTTCACGACTGGCAAACAGGTCCACTTGCAAAAAACCCCACCTCTGGAAGAGGGAGGATACCACCTCTGGGTGGAGTGACCACTCGTGCTGTGGGAGGAACTGTCTGCTGAGTTTGTCAGCATGAGAGTTCCTTGCCCCCGGAAGGTGAGACACTACAATGTAGAAATTGTCTCACAGCCAGCCTCCAGAGCCTGGTTACTTCTTTGCAGAGACTGGAGGAGTGAGCTCCTCCCTGCCGGTTGATATAGAACATCGTAACGGTGTTGTCTATGAGCAGCTGCACTGTTTTGTTTCAGATCAGTCTGAGGAAGACTTTGCATGCACGGTGCACTGCTCTTAGCTCTTTGACGTTGATATGAAGGGTCTTCTCTTCTTCTCCTCATCTTACTTGTGAATTGAGGCCGGAACTGATATGAGCACCCCAGCCAAAGTCCAAGGCGTCCGTTATCAGGGTTAGCATTGGGTTTGTGGCCTTGAAGGGAACCCCCTTTAAGGCAAAGTCTGGATCCTGACAAACCCTGAGTTCCCTGAGGATCGATCGCGGCACTGTGAGTGACCGATCCATTGGGTTCACTGCTGGGTGGAAGTCTCTGCCAGCCAGCCTTGAAGGAGTCTTATCTGGAGACAGGCCATTCTTATCACGTAAGTGGAGGCCACCACATGCCCTAGGAGCTGTATGCAGTGTCTTGCCATTGTTGTGGGCGAGAGGTGCAGGGCTGAGATGATGTGAAATATAGTCCGGAATCGGGAGACTGGCAGGGACGCCCAAGCTGATGTAGAGTCCAGGGTCACCCCAATAAACTCTATTCTTTGTCAGGGGCTCAGCTTCAACGGGTTTCCAGGTTTAGCAGGAGCCCCAGTCTATTGCACAAGACGTGTGTTTGGATGACACTGGCTTGGACCTGACTGCGGGACTTGCCCCTGATGAGTCAGTCGCTGAGATATGGGGAGATCTGTACCCCCATTTTCATAAGTGTGCTGTGACTTCTGCCATGCACTTTGTGAATACTCTCGGGGTGAGCGAGAGACTGAAGGGTAAGGCGGTGAACTGGTAATGCTCCCAGCCTATCACGAACCGGAGGTACTTTCTGTGGGCTGGGAAGATTGCTATGTGGAAGTAAGCATCTTTGAGGTTGAGGGTGGCAAACTAGTCCCCGGGGTCCAAAGAGGGGATTATCTGCGCGTGAGAGACCATCCGGAACTTTATTTTTCTGAGAAATCTGGCGGGGGTCCAGAATGGGCCTTAGACCTTCCTTTGCCTTTGGAATTAGAAAGTATCTGGAATAGAAGCTCCGACCTCTGTCCTGGATGGGGACTTTCTCCACCACTCCAAGTCTGAGGAAGGACTCTCCTTCCTGGAGTAGAAGGCATTTGTGAGAAGGGCCTCTGGCTGGCAGCTCAGGAGGTGGCCCTCTATCTGGAGGTTTGGCTCTGAACTGCAGGGACTAGCCCTTGGAGATTGTATCTAGGACCCAGTGGTTCGAGGAGATCATGAGTCACTGGTTCCAAAAGCCTGCCAGGCGGTTCCAGAATGGGTAGTGGTAAATTGGGGTTGGGGAGGTTGTGTCAACTTCTGAGGTCATGTCAGAACCGCCTCCCCTGGTTATTGGGGGGAGTGGCCCATGCTGTAGTGTGGGGCTGATGGCGGGCCCTGGCCATGTTCTCCTCCCCCCACCCCCTCCAAACCCGGATCTGTCCCTTTCTTTTTGTCTGTACAACCTCTGGTGGCCAAAATCCCGCTGCTGGTGGTGTCCCCCCTGCTGTTGATGCTGGGTGGCTTGGGGACGGAAAGGTCGCCTGGACAGCTGTGAGGTGTATATTCCCAGTGACCTGAGAGTGGCCCGAGAGTCTTTCATACTGTGAAGCTTGCTGTCAGTTGTCTCAGCAAAGAGGTCTGGGCCCTCAAATGGGAGGTCTTGAATGACCTGTTGCATCTGCAGCAAGCGGCGCGACCCCTGTAACCATGCTGATCTTCTTTTGGTAATCGCAGAAACCATGCCCCTGTTAGCCAAGTCTGTGGTGTCCCAGGTGGACAGGAGGGCCATCTTGGCCATTGACAGACCTTGCTCCAGGAGCGTGTCGAAGTCCACGATCTGCTCCTCAGGGAGGTGGCGCCGGAGCCTCCGCATTGAATCCCATAAGTTGAAGTTATACCTACCAAGCAAGGCTTGCTGATTTGACACCCTGAATTGTAGTGCAGCTGATGAATAAACCTTGCAGCCGAAAAGGTCCAGTCGCTTCACCTCCTTATTCTTTGGGGTGGCTGCGGGTTGTCCTTATCTCTCCTTCTGGTTAACGGAGTCCACAACCAGGGAGCCTGGGGTTGGGTGGGTGAACAAAAAACTGATTTTTTTCTGCCGGGAGGTGATACTTCTTTTCCGTATCCTTGGAGATGGGTGGGAGCGAGGCAGGGGTTTGCCGCTGGGCTCGGGCAATTTTAAGGATGCCCTCATAGACAGGGAAGGCTACCCTGGTTGTGGCTGTGGAATCGCCCACATTAAAAAGATGGTCCTCGTCATCCCTGAATTCCTCCACTGGGAGGCCCAGGTTAACCGCTCTCCTCCACAAAAGGTCTTGGTGGGCCCTGATATCCTCTGATGGAGAGGCTGGAGTGTGGACCACTGCCTCATCAAGGTAGGAAGAGGAGCTAGGCAGGAAGCTGTCTCTGGCTGTGCCTGAGGGTCCCACCCCCAGCTCTGAGTTCTGCTCGGAATTGGGGCCCTGAGGGAGTGCTGAACTCGCTCGAGATAGCGGCTCCTCTTGCGAGGGAGAGGTCTGGGTCTGGCTAGAGGGGAGGGCCCACGGGTCCCACTGTGCCCATTGGCCCGACCAGTCTTGGAATTGGTGGAACAGGGCCATGGCCCGCTGGGGTAGGTCCTGGGCCCCAGGTGCAGGCAAGGACATGGATAGAGGATGGTGCTGGTGAAGAGAGCGCCCCCTCTGCTTTGCTGGTGGTTCGTCTTCCAACAATGAAGGTGATCTTGGTACTGGGGAGGAAGGGTCCTGCTACCTCTGGTGCCAACAGGCCTGGTGCCAATCCTCAGAGCCTGAGCGGTCGGGGCTGCTGGATGGTGCCGGGCAGTTGTGGTGCTGTTTCGATGTTGGGCGATCAGATGATGAATGGGCCCTCCTTTCACTTTGAGTCCATGACCCCCGTGACAAGAATGACGAAATGCACCTTCGGTGCCGGGCAGGGGCCTCCGCGTATGATGAGGGGAAGCCCCGATGACCTTTGTCTCACCGTGAGGAAATCCCAAAGCCGTGGAGGGACATGGAGCCCCTGTTCAGTGCTGGGGTGAGAGAGGGCAGTGCCGGAGAGCCTGTCGAATGGGGGCTTCTCGGTGCTGACAATGATCGGTGCTGGGGACAGACCTCACCCCTAGGGAGGTCGACTGATCGTCCCGTCTCTGGGGGAGTGGCAGGGGCCGGTGCCAGGGCTCTCAGTGCCGATGGTGCCAGAGTTGTGGGGCCCGCCTTGGGCGGGGAGCGAAACCACACCCGGGACTCCAGAGACAGCTTTCCCTGCGATGCCGGTCTCAGTGCTGGTGGTGGTATGGGAAGCGATAGGAGAGCCCTTACGCTGCCTGGGGCAGGTAGCAGGTCCTGGGCCACACCATTTGGTGAGAGGGATTCCCCTGACAGATGTGGCTGTTCCCGTCTCCCGCTTTCCATCGGCTTCGGTGCCGCAGCCCGGTCCCAGGTCATCCGCAGCTTTTTCTTTGGTGCCAGTGGGGAACGGCGCTGTGGTATGTCTAGTGCCAACTCAGCACACTGTGCCAAAGTCCCCAGTGCCGGTGGTGGGCAGGATGGCTCCGACGCTGGTCTATGGGCTGCCTCGGCGAGAATCGCCCGGAGCTTACTCTCCCATTCCTTCTGCGTTTGGGGCTTAAATGACCGACAGATCCAACACTTATCTATATGGTGTCCCTCACCCAGGCACTTCAGGCACCTCTTGTGGAGGTCACTGATTGGGAAGGCCTTCCTGCAGGCTGCGCATGGCTTAAATCCTACCATGGCCTCGGTTCGAAACCGGCCACACAGGCCGATCTGGATCCAGGGAAGTTCTCTAACTTACTAAACTCTAACAGCTACTAATACTAACAGTACCACTAAGACTAAACACTAAATCTAACAAGAACAAAGACTGGACAAATGCTTGCCAAAGCAAGAGAAATGCAATTCCAGTACCATCACTCCTGGCTCATCACTCACCTTGGGCAGAAAGAAGGAACTGAAGGGGGGGCAGGGTCAGCGCCACTTACATACTGCGGCCGAAGCGCAGGACTCCAGGAGGTATTGGCCGCTGACCTTGTAGGGGATAAGCTAAGGGCAAAAAGTTTTCAGGAGGGGCTGTGCACGGTGGCACATATACACCTGCTCTAGAATGTATGCTGCTCGAAGAAGAACAAAAAAACCACCCCCAAATCAGGTTCAACTGAAATTATATTTCCCCCAATAGTACTGCAACTTCTCATCTAATTTCTGTGAATTAATTTCTCTATATCATATCTCCATTACAGATGGCTGTGAAGGAACCTTTAAATCAAATTAGGATTCCACAGATGACCAGGGTTCATTCAGGACTAGGATTCTGATTTAGTACTGATGTCAAAATCTTGCAAGATTTCTGGCATCCTGCAAGATAGCAAGCTTATAAGATTGATAGTTTTTGAGAGATTTTTTGCTCCATTAGATCAAAAATGATCCTTCTGCACCTGAACAGAACTGGGAAATAGTTCCCCTGTAGAATCCTCCAAAAGGTTGATTTGGATTCAAAGATTCAAATCCAAAAACTTTCATAAAAGTATTCTTCTATAGAGTTTGAATTCAGGTTTTAGTCTCTCTAATTTCAAACTCAAAGTACTGGGCTATTACATTTAATAGTTCTTTAAAATAAAAATTTGCTGCTGTCTCAGACAATCAGCACTTCAGAAGGTCAAAGAAACCTGAAGACTTTTCAATATTTTCAATATTTCAAGACTTTTGAACTGAATGACTTTTCAGCATTCCACTCTTTGAAAGACAGCAGAAGTGAAGGACCCAATTCAGCATGAATTACAGGGCACAATCTTGTGAGGTACTGCATGACCCCTCTAAGGTGCTGAGCATCCTCACCTGTTCTGAACATTGAATTCAATAATGCAAATTTAGGCTGTTTAGCTACTTTATAGAATCAAGTCCAAACATTGGCTTGTGTGCCATGAAAAGCCACAGAAAAAGATTTTTGGTGGCTCATCCTAATCCTCTGAGATACAGAAACTGTACCTTGTTTATTGTTATTGAATTAGACTTTATGACAAAGAATGGATCACTCAATAATTGCCCTGCTCTGCCCTGCCCTTCTTTCTGAAGCATATGGCAGCAGCCACCATCAGAAGACAAGATACTGCGCTAGGTGGACCATTGGTCTGACCCAATGTGGCTGTTCTTATGTTCTTAAATAATGACAGACCCCGACAAGGAAAGCTAAACAAGACAAGACAAATATACAAAGAAACAACAACAAAAAACTCTGAGCCTCTAGATTATAATTGTAATGAAACTGGGAAGAAAAGTGGTCATTGGGGGAAACATTTAGAGAGTCTCAGAATTTTCATTTCTCAGGCAGGAAAAGTGACAAATCCACCAATGTGATTCTCTCCATGTCTGAGAAAGAGTCATACTACGTTGTCCTGGAAATTCCTCCAACCAAAGCTGTTGAAGTGATGCAACAGTCAAAAAGGGAGTTAAATGGAGAAATGGGCAGCGCAGAATAAAACGGGTGGCTGAAAACCCCATGACTCCACAGAGAACAGCTGAACATTTCTGAGTTGTTGCTTCAGAAGTATGAGAATCCCCCTTGGCATCACATGCCTTTGGTCAGTCCCATGGGAAAGAGAAAGCTCTATTCAGATGCCTGGAATCCATGCTCAAAAAATTAAATTGGGTGCAACTGCACGTATGTGCATAGTTAAAGTGTGTCGTGCATAACAAGACAAGCACTGTATGCAGAGAAGAAAAGGAAGTTTGCCGCAATTTACACCATATGTCACAGGGGGAGGAACACGAAACATACAAACATAGACCCAGTGCTATGATTCGGTGTCCTAAAGATAAGTAATCAGAGAGGAAAAGGTTACTTACCAAGTTCTTATTTGGTCCCTGTGACGCTGAGTCATCCTTCAACCAGCCCTGTACGACTGTAGGTCCTAACTGGTCAGAACAAGTCACATACAGAACAGCTAACAAACAGAAATTTATTCAAAATCAACCAAACAAATCTAGGTTACTTTTTCCAGTCTAGTTTCCCCTGACACTGCCCCTCTACCGCCCATGCATACACACTTCTTATCACATTACAATTCCATTTTTAAATTTGATACAAATAACTGTTTAAAAGCTGAATGTACTTGATGTATAGGGTGCCATGGTGGGGAGACAGAGTAGGTGAGGGAGCATGATGGGGGCTCTTGGTGGGGGCAACAGTGGTGGTCCGAGTTTCATGTAGGCATAGGTTTATGTGAAGGTTGAACTAAGATATTTTGATACATAGACCTGGGACAGGACAGTGGGATTTGTGTGGTGTCATAGAACATAGGGGAGAAAAATGGGCTATGAGTTGGGGCTAGGAAGAAGCAGTAGACATGAAGGGGAGCTTTGTTTTGATCACCACCTTTGGGACATCAGTTCAGAATGCTATCTATCACCAACCATATGTATTCGCCTACAGAAACACCTAATCTCTTTGCCTGCCTGGTTCAAGTACATTTCACAAAGTAATTTAGTTTTGCTCCTGAATTTTGACCCCAAAATATTCATTCTAGTAAGACACCAGAATAAAGAGATAAAATACTCCTTGGAAATAGAACTTCACTGTAGTATTTCCTTCAGTAGAGTGGATGTTGCGGCAGAGAATGGGAGATCAGTTTCCCCCTGTTAGGCTAAACCTGCGTAGTGAAGGTTGGACAGAACCAATTCCATGCCATCATTCTTCTGATAAGGCAGAAGCCACCCTGTGTGGGCACCACCTGGGTCAGGATAAATGCATAAACTACAGTGTACTGAAAGCAACTAGTAAATAACCAGAATATCTTCTCTACTTAAGCCCATGATGATTCTCCAGGCAAGTTAATGCTGCCATGCTTCAAAATAAATTAATAGCAAGTAAATAAAAATAGTTAATCATACTTTAACCAAGTGCATTTAAAAACTGGTGCCTTCCGAACATAATACCTGTTGTATTATTAAAAATATAATCGCCAATGCATTATAAGGTTACCATATGCATATTGAATCACTGAAAATATTTTAATTATTGAAATTATTCACAAAGATATATTTTATATTTAATAATTTTTGTTGCTAAACTGACACACCAAGATCATTTATAAATCGCAGAGGCCTGCATCCATTTAAATCATCTGGAGGCTTGCCATGGACGCTGGTAAATAATTACTGAAATATAATGACGTTATATAAAAATCAATGGCACACACTGACTCACCTGGAATATTGTGTTTTTGTCCTGAGCCCTCCAGCCCAGAAAGGTTATTGCAGCAATTGAGGGTGTTCTGAGACGGTTGACGAGAATAAATAGAGGAATGGAAAAACTCTTGTATTGAGAGATTGCAAGGATTGGGCTTATTTACTTTAGAGAGCAGAAAAATTAGAGGAGGCATGCTAAAAGTATACAAAATAATCATTGGTATAGAGCAGATACACCCTCTCTCAACTGAAAAACTAGAGACTACTGAATGGAAACTGAATGAAATTCAAAACTGATAAAAGAGGTACTTTTTTAAACAGACGTACCACTAGCCAGAAGAAGTCATTGCCACAGCATATCACTGAACCAAATAGCTTACCAGAATTCAAGAGTACACCGTATATTTACATTGGTAATTAGCTCATCCAAATTTGTCATAGTAAGTAATCATATGTAAACAAGCTTTGGCAATGTTTTTTCATATGTATGTTCCCCTGTCATATAGTAGAATGGTAGGTTTTATTCTGTCTGCTGTAAGCCTCTCAAATAGTCTCATTTAGAGAGTCAGAGCCCCAAACCCACCAGCCATAATGCTGTGTAGCATCAAACATGTGGCTGACCTGCTTCATGAAGGAAAACAAAATGCAAAGCATTCTTTTCTGTTTATTAAACATATAACCAGGAGAGCACTTCTGCTGCTTTCAAAGAGCAACTAATTCCCACAGAGACTTCATTTGTTTGAAGTGGTAGGCCAGTATTATTCAACACGAGTAATACACCTCATTTATTTGAGTAATAGTAATTGGGCCAGATCTTGCTCCCACTCTGGCCAATGGAAAAACTTCCCAGAGCTAGGGTCACACGGCACTGTAGATGCTTGTGATACTTTACAAAATAGTAAATGCACTCCTTGCCCTTCAGAGTTTACATTCAAAGAGAAGACACCAATTCAATGAGTGCTCAGCGCACAGCGGTCTTCCTGCCCAGCCCACGGCAGCATTGAGCTCCAAGCAGAGGTAAAAGCAAAAGGAAGAAATGGCATAGTGTGAGGAATGAAAGAGCACTCCATGAAACATGTGGGAAGCCAGTGAAGAAACCTAAACATCACCGGGAGCAGCTTTCGCCTTATTATGCAGAGCAATAATGTGTGTGACTGGACATTGTCAGAGTGTTAGAGTAGCCTTTGCATGAAAGCAACCACACAGTAGTTCCTGTCACACAAGTGCTTTTTAGGAACAAATCTGTCACTCTCTTATTTAGGAGGAAGCTCAATTTTACACTGGAAGAAATTGAGTTAACAAAACATCATTTAGATAATTGTCTTAATATAATGCACTGTAGATACGGTCCAGAGTTATGTATTTCAGTGAAGAAAGCTTCACTGTTCAGCTCTGGTATGTATCATGTTATGACTCATACTTCCAGCATATTTTCATTATGTAAATACAACCTCCAATTTGAGTCTGATAGTTGGTCACTGCAGTCATACAGCATTATGGTTATATAATATACACAATTTTTCCACTACTACTGATTTCATTGGCATTTTTTGGTTTAAGGCGGGATTTTGTTTTCATGGCATGAATGGGCCTGTGATTATGTGATGGGGAAGTCAAGTGTGTGGGAGAGAATAGTGATGTGGAAAAAAAGGGTTAGCACATAGAGGAGCATGACAGCGAATGGAGCGAGAATTTTGGGAGATTTTTCTAAGATTATGCAAGTCATAGGAGGATCAGAAATTGAATCCTGACACCCACCTGTTGTGTCTCAGTTTCTTCATCTATCCCCGAGAGCTGTTGAGAAGACTGAGTCATATGAGATTCTCCCCCCCCCCCCCCCATTACCATGCTCTAAGTGTATATTATGCAAGAGTAAAATTTTACAATGTCAACTCTACTGTAATTTTTATTTCTTCCAAGTTTATGGGTGCTGGTTTTCTTCAAGTTTGGAAGAGTGAAGGAAACAGGTGTACACATCTTTATGTATTTTTAAGAATGATTAACCCGCTCTCCTTTCATTGTAAAAAGATCATGAAATGGAGAGGAGATGGTAGGTGAGTGTCAGAGCTGCAGGACAGAGATATGATAAAATCATAAGCTCACTCTTACCACTAGGTACTAGGAAGTGCTAGGTACTTTCCAAGCACAAAATGACAGTCTCTGTCAGGAAGACCACAGAGTGTTGCCTCTATCAATTCTCCTATTTGAAAATCAATATGCAAATCCACTGAGGAGGAGCTCTACAGAGAACACACATATTTTAGGCACTTAGTTTTATTTTTCAAAAAAAAAAAAAAAAAATTGTCATCTTTATATATAAACCATTTCATTCTCTCTCTCAAAACATCCTACAGCTATACAGCTGTTTGCTCCATCATTTGCATAGGAAATACCACAATACAAAAATAAGGGGTGAGGATAGGGAAAAAGAAGCAAGACAGCAACCAATGTATGCATGTTTCCATGTATAAACATTTGAAGCGTTACAAAATTATTTACATCATTTGTCAACTATTTACATTTAAGAGCAATGTTTCTAACTATAACAAACAAAAACTATAATTTATCAAGTGTATGTAAAATGGCCTTTAAAAAAAGTATACCATATACCACAAAATAAATAAAGACAAACAACAGTTTTAACAAAGCTAGGTTTTCCTTTGAGACCCTTTTTTTGGCTTTTTATTCCACCTATTGGTTGACAGCACAAAAAAAAAAAAAAAAAAAAAAAAAAAAAAAAAAAATCACAGCTTGTGAATTGTATATGTCTATTAGTAGTTTCCTTTACATTGTAGATGCTCCGGCCAAGTCGTACAAAGCATGACCTCATTTTTGGCCCTATTAAAAGGCAAAACACTTTGGACTAAATTCACTGTTGGCATAAAAAGGGCAGAACTCCATTAACGTCAGTTGCATCGATTTATGTCAGCAGTGACTTTTGTTCTGTGTGTCAATGTTAACAGTGGATTAACTAACCTGCACTGTAACTTTTATTTTAAATTACTGTATCCTTTACTGTCTGATAAACTGCATGCAACATTCACATGAAACTACATCATACTGGTGCTAAACCAGCTTAACATGAAAATTGCATCCTAAATCCTTCTTTTTAAAGTGATACTAAGTTTAGCTTATAGTAAGAGGTTTACCATGCCGTATATCGTAACTATCCACATTATTTAAGCTTCCAACATTTGCAGTTCATTCTAAATGTTTTGCCCTTTTAAGCATTGACAACTCAATCGTGTTTTGACTATTCAGTGCACAACATTTATGTTATGGTACAAAACGTCTGAACGGCTAGTTCATTCTTTTTCCAGAAAATAAAATGAAGTTGGTAATGTTTTGAGAGGTATTTAAATGAATGTAATTATAAATGTGCCATATTATCAAATGTAAAATATCTGATTTTTTTCCAGACAATTCCTAGAAAAAATTTGTAATAAATTTTAAAAGCTGATTTGCATATTTACAAAATCTTTGTCATAGCAAACATGCAACATACAGAACAAACATTTTGTTCTATGGCTGTTTATGGTTTTTTTCCTATACATTTTATCTCCACAGAAAGACTTAAACAATAAAAAACCCACACAAGTACTAAATATGTCCAGTAAAAACCTGACAGACGACAATTCCTCTGTGTTCATTCATCTATGCCCTCCCATTAATTCATTTACTAAACATTGCCATGACGATGACAGTGCTTTGGTCAAAACACCGCAAAGAAAATAATATATAACGATGCAATGTGTTGAGATGAAACCTGCTGACTAAAGCCATATACATGATCAGAGCAACAAAATGACTGAACACTCTGGAACGGAGATACAGTGTCTTCCCTGTTTTCTCATAAATATACAAAATATACATTTCCAGTTTCTTTGGAGACTTTTTATGGATAGTCCATCGTCAAAAATTAAACTAATTCTAACTGCATGTTGAGAGTCACTGGGAAATTGCATAGATATAGACAACCCTCCAGAATGAGCCCAGATTTTAGTTCTGATGTCTCTTCATGTGCAGAGCCAGGTGGTCAGAGCGAGAGAAGCTGCGATTGCACACAGCACACTGGAAAGGTTTGGCCCCAGTGTGCTTCCTGTAGTGACGTGTCAATTCATCAGACCGAGCAAATCTCCAGTCACAGCCATCCCAGGTGCATTTGTATGGCTTCTCTCCTGAAACATTGGGAATACATAAAAACAAAAAGTGTAAGCTGTGACTCCACATAAAGAAAACAATTACTGAATAATCATACTGAATGCCAGTGGTTTTTACTTTAATGTGAGAGAAGGGGACTGGATGGGAGGGGAGAGTGTTTCTGAGGACGTGCAGCTATATTTAATACTCATAAGTTAATCTTTGCTACAAGTTCACAAAATTTTGTTCTTCAAAAGTTTTGGTAAGCAGACGCCACTGTAGAGACCTGCAAGCATAAGCTGATTGTTTACCCGGACTACAAAAAGTTCGACACCTACACTAAAATACCTAAGACACCTACAATAAAATTACATTACACTGAAAAACATGCCCATTCACAATGAAAAGAGGAGAGAGCATCATTCTACATTCTACCCTGAGTTGTAACTTATAAATTTGTATATTTTCCAGTCATGCATTAAAAAATATTGAAGATCTAGTTTGAATGCAAAGAAAGGTTATTACAAGACTCTTTATAATATAGAGACATAAGAGCTTCTGATGTGTGTAAGTAAAGCCAGAATGGCTATGCAGTATGAGACAAATACAAGTGAGAATATTTTCTAAAATAAAATGGGCAACTGCAATAAAATGTTGTCTTCCTTGATATAAACTGTCCTGAGCCAGAAGGCCACATCTGAGAGAAAGACAGACACACTCAGGCCCAAATTTTCAAAACTGGACATCTAGAATTAGATGCTTCTGTGGCCAGATTTTCAGAGGTGCCATGCTCCTCCTATTCCTATTAGCTTAAACAGATGGGGAGAGGGCACAGCACACCTGTGAAAAATCTGGCCACATTTTTAGGGGTGCCTAGATTCAGGCAGCTAGATTTGAACATGTTGGTCAAAATCCCTCAAGTATTTGCAATGGGACATTTTAAGCACACCTATAATTTGTAGTATGTTTCTTTAAACACTGGGGAAATAAGTTATGTCACAAAGCCAAGGTGATTTCTTTCTCCATCACAGGAAACCAGTTTAAAAAACAAAACAAAACAACTTTGAAGTTGCATGTATGGGACGTCATCCTAAAAAGACAGACAAAACATTTTTATATAAATGGAGAGCTATTATTGCCTATTTATAATATTATTATTATAATGATATACAGGAACTACCCTACATTCAACCAAAAGTCTTTAGATTAGATACCTTCAAAATTCTAGTTAAAAAAAAAAAAAAAAAAAAAAAAGAAGTAATCCAGGGTGCATCTACACTTACAAATCAGGTTAACTTAATTTAATCTGCGTCTTAAATCGACTTAAGGAAATTTAAAGTTTACTTTATTAAACCTGGTTTAAAGTCGACTTTACTGGCTAAGTTGACTTTATAAAGTCAACTTAGCCAGTGTGGAGACAGATTAGCCCTAAATCGACTTATAGTCGATTTAAGGGCTCCCCTACTGCCCTCCCTGCCAGGGTGGCTGGCAGGGAGGACCTGGCGTGGGGCCCCCCCCCCCCCCCACAAGGCAGGACACAGCCCTGCCCACACCGCTCCTATGCCCTGCCAGTGTCCCTGTCCTGCTCAGCCCCCATTGTACCCAGGTACAATGCGGCAAATGCTGAGCCCCCTGACACATGGCAAAGGGTGCCCCCCTGCCACCATGGACCAGTCCCAGGTCCACCTAGCCCCTAGAAGTCGACTTAGGCATTCAGTGTGGAAAGTCAATTTGGCAAGGTCCCCTTGAAGTCGACTTAATTTTTGAGTGTGGACATGCTAAGTCGACTTATTTGGCCAAGTGTAGACATAGCCCCAGAGAGAAAGTAGAATTGACTAAAGCAATGGTTCGCCACCTTTTGTGGGTTGTGACATGCTTGGTGGCACGTGAGACCCCATAGGGCATACCAGCCGACCCGTCCCAGGCTGAATCCAGGCCCCACCCTGGCTCTCTGTGACACTCTCACGCTGTGTGGTGACACAGTAATGTGCCCTAACACAGCGGTTGAAAACCACGGTACTAAAGCACTCACTGACTTAACTCTGTTCTCATTGAAGGGAATGAGAAAACTTTCCATTGACAAATGGAGTCAAAGTTGGGACAATGCCAAAGCGCTTTGGAAAAGTCCCACCCAGAACGGCTTGTAAATCACCTCCCCTCCTTACTTTGATCTCACGAACCTTCTTCCCTCCCATTCACATCCAACAAACAGTCCTCATGAACCAGCTACAGCTATTGGAAAGTATTTTAGTATAGGTTTAGTAGGTGGAAACAAGAAAGAAAAGGAGCACATGTGACCAAAGAAATTATTTTTGCATTAATAGCCCAGAGAACACAGCATAAGAACCTCCATGTTAGAAGATTAAGCCATTCAGCAAAAATTAAGGTACTGTTGCTTGACAGGAGAAAACTAAATCTCTTTTTAAATAAATTATGATAAAATCCATCTTGCTTGTAGATTTTATGATGCCTTCACTTGATGCAAAAAGGAAAAACAACCCACCTTCACAAATGGGAAATAACTCCATATTGGCAGCACATTCGCACTGCAGTTTTCTTACTGTAAGCTCCATTCAATCTTTAAGGACACAAGACAGCCAAGATTTATTGATATGACTATCACCCTTGAAGTGTACCAGCCTCTCAGAGAAACACACTTGGGGCCTGATCCAGCTCCCAAGAACTCAATGAGATTCTTTCCATTGACAGCAATAGAAGTGGGTTTACACCACAACTTGTTAGAGCTTAGTATACGCGCTGCATGAGTGTGGCCAATAAAGAGGGTAAGCCATCATCTGTGATCACACCTATGTCCCACACAAGACACACTGTAGATTCAAACAAGGATGGATGGATAGATGGATAAACCTTACATAATACCAGAGAAGCCAGCTGTGATAATGCATTAGAATCTCAGAAGCATAAAATGACCTAAGTCCAGTACAGGATCTTTTGCGGTCATCATCCTCCCAATATTTAAACTGGGTCTTCTTATAACTTGCTCTGTGATTATTAACGCAGTCTTTAGAACATTAAATTGCAGATCACATGGTCACAAAACAACAGGCCACTTGTAGGTCTGCTTTCTGATAAAACAGGAACTTGAGTTCCACAGAAGAGGTATGCTTTCAGCAGACGTGCTTTCTTTAAGAACAGGACATTATAAAACTCTGAGATCCAACTTCAAAACTCTTTTTAAACAAACATTTTATTTTGCTGCTGATTAGTTATTTAAAAAAAATAAACAGCAGCCTAGATAATGTGGCTCTCTGGTAGATCTGTGTGTTCCTTTAATAAAGTCTTGTATTAAAGGCTGCCTTTGTGTAGTCAGCACCTCAGGGGACCCAATCTTGCTCCCTAGCAAGCAGAAGAGAAAGGAGGGAAAAGAACTGAAGAGTTCAGTGGGAGACAACCTAAGAGGAATTTTTAGAATTAGTTTTGTTTTGGGGGTGGATTTTTTAAAAAGGGAGGTAATAATACTAGCTGGAAGAGAAATTGTGGAGCCCTACATTGAATTTGGGAGCAGGGGTGTAAGAGAAGAGAAAAATTTCTCCACAGCTCCTAAATGTGATGTTTATATCACAAGTCACTTCTCTTTTCAGTTCAGTTTTAAGATTAAGTGACAAGCAACACATGTTCAGAGGGACCCCACCAACTGGCAGAGATTTACGGAGCAGCTTTGGACCGTGCTAGCTATTGTGTACACAGAACACCTGGCCAAAAACCACGGGAGACAATTTGATTGGAGGGGATTTTTTCTTTAAATCAAGATTTGACACTTTGACCAGCTTTGTAAATAGGTAAAGTGGGGTTGGTTTTAAAAGCTGCTACTGTTTATAGTGCTGCTGCTATTCCTGTAGAGGTGGGCTGAAGCCTCTGCAGTTTTATGCACGCCTGCCCTGCAACCACAACAGAAGGGGAGCCACGCTGCAGAGGAGCCAACCCATTGTTCACACAGGAAGGGAGGAGGGAAGAGAAGGAGACTGAATTCTGATTGGTTGCTCCATCCTTGGAGGCAGTACACCAGTGAGGCAGATGGCCAATCAGAAGGCAGCTCTCCCTCACCCTTGTTCTCAAGTATACTTTTTCAAAGAATTCCACAGCACACCTGTTTGGGCCTGATGGCACATTGGTGTGCCATGACACACTGATTGGGAAACACTGGTCTAGCTTATGTTTACTGGGCATATCACCAAAGCCAAAACCACACGTCCTGGTGGTGAGATGAAAAAAAACAGCACGCAGTGTGCAGCTTCATAGTGCATAGTTACCAATTTTTTCACCTGCGGTTCTCAACTACTGGTGTTGCGACACTAAAGTGTGTCAAAGAACAGAGGCTGAGTGTCTCTCTGCAAATCAGCCTGCCACTGAAAGCCCCCCTTGCTGCTCAAAGGAACCCGCAAGGAGAGATGAAAGTTGTAAGAGTTACCGCGAAACCGAACGGGATGCTAGCTTTCTGCAGCGGCACAGCTGTTCTTTGAATTGCTGCCACTGAAAGTGCCCGAGGCAGCCGCTTTTTGTGGTGGCTGCTTCTCAATGCTCCCATTGCCAAAACTGCCCATAAAGGCAGCTTTTTTTCCCCCAGTGATGGGGGGCACTAATTTCAGCCAACACCGAAAGCGCTGGCAATGGGGGGGAGAGGGGAAACCCAGCAGTGATAGGGTATAGAGGAAGGGGGCATCCCTTTGTTGTGGATGGCTGAGAACCCTCTCAAACATGTCGCAACACTGAAGGGGTTGAGAACCTTTGCTCTAGGCTAGACCAAAGTAACTTATATAGCCTTGGTGGGCATAAAAGTTACTACATACCCCCGTGAAATCCTCAGCAAAATTCTCAATGACTTCTGTGGGTCCAGGACGTCTCCCTAGATTTCCAGGGCCTACCCTCTCTGTTTCTGATTATGCTTATTTAACAACACTGTGGGAAGATTCAGAATAATATGGCTGGTTATGGCGATGGCAGTCTGCACAGCTATGTAGTGAGGGAGGAATACTCACCATGTGCTGCGGCCCGTGCCATCATAATCCCACCCTACCGTCTTCAGACTTGAACTGTGAAGAATTTCATTGAGGGGTGCATGGAGGTGACTGAGTAAGCACTTCAGTTTTTTGTTTTGTTTAATACTCTACTACTTTTATGTACTAGAAATTAAAGCAGTGTGGACCTGAAATACTGGAAAATATATTTTTAGCTCCAGTATGAAGGCCTAGAGAAATCTGAGAAGTGAAACAAACATAGATTTTTAGTGATACTAGTTTCTATTGGAAAGTTCTTGAAGTGAATCAATTTGAAATGTTTCTCTTTTGGGCGGGAAGGAGAAATGAGTGAGGCAAACGAAGACGGAGCTTATTAAACACTTGTTTAAAAGAGACCAAAAGAACTAGCTCTAAAGCTGCTTTATCTTTCTGAAGCCATAGGCATGTTTGGTTATATTTAATGGAAAGGAGAATTTGACCTCAGTTCCCATGGCAAGAAAAATATGCCTCAAGATATACTTTAAAAAGTCATGCTAGTTCTTTGCTATATTGTATTTAATGAGCGGAGAACTGTTTTTTTTAAAAGGGGACACTGAACATTTTATCCATTATTTTCACTGGCTACACAGTAATGTAAAGTTGGTTTACCTTAGCAATTGTGTGAAATATAGTAACTGTAAAGTTTCAGAAACGTGGTTTCCTTCAACTTCTATAGGATGTTAAACCAAGAACACCATTGATCATCAAATACTGAAGTAGTATAGTTCACTTACTGGAACATGATCACTGTATCAAACAAATATTTCACTGTAAAAGCAAAAAACAGCTAACTCCTCCACTTCAGGGGAGCTTGCATGGGATTTGTTAAAATGTCAACACTGTTCAAGTAAAACACCATGGAGGAAGCTGGTACCAACTTCTAGCCAAATAGCACACTCCAGCCCTTTCTTCTGAAGCCAGAAATATTATACACCGCACTTCTGGGAAACAGAACTGCTTTCTGTTAAATTATATTTCAACAGGATAGAGGTTTCATACATTTAATTGGATTTTTGCATAATCTCCTTCCAGCGTCTCTGATTTTAAATATTTTGCTAGGCTTCCACATCACAAAATATAGTTTAAGTTCTTCAACTGTTAATATGTATCCATTCTTCCGCTTAAAAAAAACCACACACAACCCCAAACCCTATTTGTATAGCACATGAACCAAACTTGTATTTTAGTGTATGTCTGTTTAAAAATGGTTTGCTGACCACTGAACTAGTTTGGAATCACTTTAGGAAAAGCACTTAGCAAGTGATAAGAAAAATGTAATTTGAAAACTTTCTTGTAACTCACTTGTCTCTAAAGCAAATATTAATGGTAGGTGACAGATGTCAGAAGAAGGCTTCGATGTTCATAGGAGGAATGCTAGCAAGCACACAAGCCTTCTCTGCTACTTTATTAATCCGCATTGCCCAAGTGATTCCCAAACTTTGGCTGACAGAGCCCTTACCAGTAACTGCAGAAACGTATGTGGTCACTTGACGGTGGTCCTCTTTAATATAACCCGATAACTAAAAATACATTCAATATTTTCCCAATACTAGTTCTTCAGACAAGCAACTTTTGCAGATGCCACCTGGATGTTATTCAGTCACTAATGAGAAAGGTGGTGGTCCACATTTCTGGAGCCCTACTCTATTTAAATCATTGTCAACAAAACACTATTTAAAAAGCTCCAAATAATTAATGAATTCCCCAGTGACAATACAAGAAAATATGCTTTCATTAAGACAAAAAAAACCAAACAAAATACTTTTTTAAAATCAACTTGTTATTTATATGGATGGATTTATCTTTAAAAATAAAGCTAAAAATAAAAATCACGTGGCAAGTTTTTCCACTTTACTATTTACAATCAAGCACCTAAATTCATGTTTTCCAAGACACTGAGAATTCAATGTGCCCCATTAATTTCCAGTTGAGCTGTGGAAGATTGTTTTGCTGAAAATATGTGAGAGACAAGAAAACAAGGAGTTCTGTGGCACTTTTGAAGACTTATAAATTTATCAATCAATAAATTTTGTTAGTCTTTTAAAGTGCCACAGAAGGCTCCTTGTTTGTTTTGCTGAACTAGACTAACATGGCTACTACCCCTTTAGAACTTGTCAATATATTTTCAGGAGTTGGAAAACACCCCCTCCATCCCTCCCCCTCAAATTAGCATGAAAAGTCAAAATCTTAGAAACAGTTACAACACAGGAGGGGAAAAAAAAAAAAAAAAAAACCAAACAAACCCAAAACACAAACAAAGAAAAAAAAACAAACCCTGCTCTCTCTTCTCTCCCACACCCATTTCAGGTCAACTGAAACATTTTGTTCTGATAATTTTAAACAATGTTGACTTCTTTAAAAAAAAGATTTTAGCTTCTCAGTCAAATTAACTTAAATTTTAAACTAAGTCATTTCAAACTGGAACTTTTCCATGTAGAAGATGTCAAAACAAAATACGGTTTTCACAACTGTAAGACCCTCCCCCATTTTTCCAGGTAGGGAAATGTGACCAGATCCTGTTTCACAAACACTGTGTTTTCAATAAATCAGAATTTCTCTCTCTCTCTCTCTCTCAAAAAAAGTGTTCCCAATCAGCTCTAGTGTTGAGGACCTTTCAAAAACCACGCAGTTCATTCACGTTCCTAACCTTAGGTAATCAAGTTTGAATATTTTGCCCATAACCTATAAATATACGTAAAGTAAGACTACCAGGGGAACAGAGTCTGAAACATTATCTCACTGACTAGCATTTTGTTGCATGCAGAGTACACAATAATGTATTGTAAGAGACTTATCACCAAATGTTTGGAACAGCCTAATTCTGAGAGAATACGGTAATACTGGTCCTTCCAAATGACTGTCAATTATTTATATTTCACAGTTTCCACAAGTGTTATAGGTGCCTCACGCTACAGATGAGAAAACAGAAGGTGAAATCTGGACCCCATGAGTCAGTTGTAAGATTCCCATAGACTTCAAAAGAGGCCAGGATTTCATCCTGGTCCCTGCTCCTTTCTGGTTTCAGACATGACAGAATGGTGAGGGAGGGGACAGTGGATAAACAATATAATAAGTACATTGGAGGAAAACAGCCATACATCAATAAAATAACCTAGTTACTCACGTTATGGCTAATTTTATGTTATGGGTAATTTTTCTATGGTATCAGTTTTCATATCCTTCCACCTCTAGAGCCGGTTTGCTTTCGTTACCATATAAATTACAGGCCTCAATATGTCAGAAAGATTAGAACTAATCTTTTAAGTTTACTTGCAATAGCTTTTCTACAGATCATGGTGTTTTGATTTTAAGCCCCTATCTCACCTTCCACTCTGACTGGACTAACAGTAGTTTCCTTGTGTATCCCAGCTCACCCCAGGCTGTAACAAAGGCTTCTGGCTCCAACATTTTACCAGATACACAACATATACTGCACATTGAAAGAAAACTTTTAAGTGTGCATATAATTGCTTGGATAGGTGTTAATGATTAAGAAGCAGATCAGGTAAAATACAATATTTTAGAGCCATATGATAGGAAAGGTTACACTTGCGGACGGGGGCGAGCTTGGGGAGAGATGAAATCCAATTACTGTTTAATTAACCAGAATTTTGACCTTCTACTCCAAATGTGTAGAGACAAGAAAACATTATTATTAAGTAACTGAAAGTGGATATGCATGTCAAAAAACTTAAATCACCAAATCCTACTTTTCATTCTCTTTGTGACTACAGACATGCAGAAGACATTATCTTCTCATCAGCCAATAAACATTCAGAATTCCCCAATGCTTTGAAGCACTCTTATTTTGTTAAATGTCTCATGCAGCTCTAGGATTACTGAGGAATCTTGACTCACTTGTGAAGTGGTTTATTTTCTCTCTGGCATAACAATCTGTTATTGCAGAGGTGGTCTCTCCTCAAGACTATATGCAAACAAAAGGCAGGGAACGCTAATTTTTAAAAAGTGGATTTATAATAAATCCATGCCATCTGCTGTGTGTGTATTTACATGTCATATATGGGAGAAGAGACTTTCCTCAACTATAGCATGGGTGCTAAAACTGCTTTGGAGTTTTCACACCTACAGTTCTGGCATTTATAAGTTAAAAAGGTACCCCTTAATGTAAGGTCTCCATAGGTATACAAAATAAATTGTCACAGAAATACGTTAAAACCTTTAACTGAAGGCAAAGTGCTGTACACTTGCCAAAATGAAAGGTTTTAATATGTCCTTAATCAGAGTTGTTAAAGATCACAGAATATAAATAATGCTGTCTGACAGGACAGGAATGCTGCTACCAATATACTCAGACTAAACTAGGACATTACTTAAATGTTTCTAATCTTTCACCAATGGGAAGTGCAGGTCAGCTAGTAAACAACCAATAACATTCTCCTCAGAATATGTTCTATGGAACTAGAGGAGATCCAATTGTCCAAGACAATCTCAGACATTAATTACAATATGGAATGTTTAATCAAATAGTGGAAAGTTTTAATCACTGGCAATTGCTGTAAATCTTGAACTGTATTTGTGTGCACTGGTCAGTCTCAAAACGAACTATATTTAAAGCCAGTCTCTTAGGTCAACAGTTGCCTTATCAGGAATCAAATATCCTGGAAATGAAGTTTAATCCTCTCAGGGAGCAATTGACAGAAACAACAGTTTTTAAGCTTTCATGCTTAGACAGAGATTTTTTTAGGCTTTTAATCAAGAAGAGAAATTGTTGGGCTTTAAAAAAAAAAAAAAAAAAAATCTAAAATCTAACTAGCATGACTTTTCCTCTGACACTTTCTTGAATTAATTTTTATACAACTGCCTGGGCAGTGGAAAATTGATATGACTGAATGACCCAGAAAATTGTAATAAAAACTCAGGCCTATGTTGGTAATACTTTGCCTCAAAAAAAGCACAATATATAGTGAAATAGGTTTTATCAAAGATATAACTGGAGATAAAGAGCCAAATCTATTAATCCCCATGGTCCAGAATCATTCATGAAGAATTGAAAAACAAGCTACCTTCCCTAAAATTATGGTTTTTAAAGAATAGGGATGCTTTTCCATTTCTTACACAAGCAACTAATGGATTTATGCAAGACAAAAATAAAAAGGTACCAATTCATCCCCAACGCTGCCTAACATCTTTCAATGACATTATTTTTGTCTTAACATCAGCTGATCACTTTGTCAACAGTATTTTAACTTGGCTCCATCAATGAGAGCTATTTACATAAGTCAACCTGAAAGTGTGATCTATTAGTGATAGCTAACAGGTGAAAAGCCACAGAGTCCTGTAGCACTTTTAAAGACTAACAGATTTATTTATTGCATGAGCTTTCGTGGGAGAAAATCCCACTTCGTCAAATGGTCTGAAGCATCAAAGCGTCTGACAAAGTGGCATTTTCTCCCACAAAAGCTCATGCGATAAATAAGTCTGTTAGTCTTTAAAAGTGCCACAAGAGACTGTTGTTTTTCTGCAATAGAGTAACACGGCTACCGTTTTGGAAGGTGAAAAGCCAGAAATCTTTCCCTGCAGAGTATATGAATAAAATTGAAAACCATTTTATGGCTATTTCCAAGAGAATCAGGCCCCCAAAAGATCTCCAGGGAAAGAATTGTTACACAATTACCGTATTTCACACAGTCTCAATAATTTTCTTTGAAAAACTGAACTGCGGATAATTACAAGAGTCAAGCACATAATTGTTAATGTATTAGTGGCCAAGAGATTAGCTTTTCCTGCCTTGTGGCTCCAGCGTACCTAGCTGCTACTCTCCAAAATGTTACAAATGAAATCAGCTTATTATCAGGACAGTATTATGGGATAAGACACAAAAAGTGGGGTCAATTCCGAACTCAGCCACAGACGTCCTGTGTGACCTTGGACTTCATTCATTTGCTCTTTGCCTCAATTTCCCATCTGCGAAATGTGGACAACAGTATTTCCCAACCTCACAAAGATGCTGTCAAAGCGTCTGACGAAGTGGGATTTTCTCCCATGAAAGCTCATGCAATAAACAAATCTGTTAGTCTTTAAAAGTGCCAGAGGACTCTGTTTGTGAAACTTAATGTACTTCCTGGCAGTTGCGTCACAGGACTGGGCTGATGGAAAGCCAAACACGCAATTTCTGTGGAAGTAGCCGCACCCAGCCCTCCGGCCCTCTGACAGTCTCTGTCAGCTTGTTTCTAAAATCAGGCAGAGCACAATGTTCACTCTGAGCTTGTCTTCACTGATGACAACAAATTTGCTGCCATCAGATCAATCTCCTTAATCGAGTCTGTGAAGACCCGCTCAACTGATCAGGAAAGCCAATGCTGCAAAACCACCACTGCAGAAGGAATGGCGCTGAGTTGGAGGAAAGGTTTCCCTCCGGATCAGGCTACTGAAGAGAACTGAGATAAGTAGAAGGTAGGCAATAGGAGGGAGATATGCAAGGAATTTCAAGCACCTTGAATATCTCCCTTCAATTGCCCCTGACATCACACAGCAGTATAGACCTGCCCTCTGTCTTGGATGATTGAACCTCATCAGCCCCTTTGCATTGAGTTTGGAGAAGGAAAAAAGAAGATTCCTAACTATTTCTCTTCTCCGTCTTACCAGCCTTCTCTTGCTATGTCTACACTTACAAAAGCTAGTTTGAATTAGTTAATTCAAACTAACTAATTTGAATTAATTTTAG